>JAOXNO010000070.1:39037058-39058934 GCA_028565335.1 Limnodromus scolopaceus
AAATTGTCCTAACGTGAGCCTTAGGTGCGGTGTGAAGTATTGGTGGTAGCCTGGCTGCTTGTTGATGGTGGTTGTGCAGCCGTCTCAAACGGGACGTTTAAGGAAATGCTCTTGTAATCCCGTTGCCATCTGTAGCTGGAGGTGTTGCTGCTCCGGGTGGTTTGCTGTCAGGGGCTGCGTTAGTGGCTGCTGTAACTCGGTACGCTTGATCGCCCTGCGCTCGCAGCAGATGGTTTTGAATGAATTATCCCATTCCGGTCCTTCCCCGAGGCTTTCCCAAGACCTCCCTCCTGTCCTGCGTAGCCTCTCTGGAAGGATGGTGGTGGGGTAGGTGCAGCAGCCCCGCTGGCCCAATTTGGTTGCCTGGCGACGCTTCCGTTTTTCTCATTGCTCCGGTGACGTTTTGCTGTATTTTAATTTAATCTCTGATCCTGCCAGAACCAGAGTTCAGGATCTCTTCCGTTGCCTGAGCATGCAGTGCTTCCTTGCCCAAATCAAAGGGCATGCTTTTCTCTACGCACACGCTTCTGCACAAGTGGAATTTTTTCCCACAAGTTAAAATAAAAAAAAAAATTTACAGGCTTCCCCACTATTCCCTGTCATTTTGTGCGTTCACAAGAATCCAGATGCTGCTGCTATTAGTAGGTAAGGAAAGCCCAGAACGTTTGGCTTTCTTGTCAGTAACACTGTGTTTTAGTTGTCCTGAATTTAGTATGCATAAATTCCATTTAGTTATTTATTCCCAAAAAAAAACCCAAAGCCCTGTGAGATAAGTTAGAAACCCATTTCCTGCTCTCGCTGATCTGTTCCCATGTCTTTGCCTCTCTCACAACTGGATTTTTCGGAAGCGAGTTGTGCCTTTGCAAAGCCCTTCTTGGCAGATACTTCTCAGATGCATCAGCCCTGCGGAGGGTTCACGTACTGGAAAATGCCTGTGCCTTGTATCAGCCACTCGCTCTCCAGGCCGTGGAGGGGGCAGAAAGTGAGATTTGCAAAATGCACAGTCATGGAGAGACGTCCACGTTACAGGGGTTTCATTGCATCTCCCAGGTCTCTTGCTGCAGAGGGACTGAACCATGTTTGGTGCAGCATGGTCCCAGTCACGATCTCTTGAGCGTGTTGGCAAGGCAAGATTTGTAGGGAGAGCGATTCCTCCTATTAGTTTAGCTTGAATAGTTTTGAGGGGAAGAAACAGTCCCCAGATTATGGCTTTTCTCCCCAAACCTTGCTTGAAGTTAGCACAGCAGAACTGTGACTACCAGCTGTTCGTGCAATAAGCTTGCGTTGCAATTAATCCATTGAAATTCTTATGTGGATAGGTTTGATCAATCAAAAATACACGTTGTGGCACCAGAACCTTTCCAGAGTCCTGAAAGAGATCAGTGCTCACCCTTCCTCTGCCCTGAGGAAAGCAAAGATGATCTGTTGGGGTACATTTTGATGGCTTCAGTTAAATGCTTGAAAATGGCAGAATTTTATCCAAACTGTCGTAACTTCTTGCGTCTGCTCATGTTGGAGTCAAGTGGGTGGATGAGGGAGTAAATCAGCAGAGAGCTGTGAAGCTCGGGGTGATGGGCAGTGCAGCTGACAGATAATGGGATGATATCATCCATTTCCTGGAAAATGAGATGTTTCTGGCCAAAGCATTCCAGACCCTGAGTGCTTAAGTGAGCTGGAGAGTTCCTGGAATATTTTAAACAGATATTTCAGTAGTCCAGGTGTAACATGATTAAGGATGAGTAACAGCAAGATATGACTCAAGGTCAAGATTTCTGGTAACTTTTCTGTAGGCGACAGTAAGAATTACAGGCAAGGAAAGTGAGAGCTATGGTCGAGGTGTGGGAAAAATTTAACATGGGGTCATTAAGCAGAGTAACTTTAATCACTTTAGGAGTGGAGAGCATTGTCTGAGCTGTGTTACCGGCAAATGTGAGAATGTTTAGGTTTAGGGTTTTTTTTTTTTTTTACTCTGTAGGAGGACTCATGAATAGGAAATACTGAAACACCCAAAAGTGCCATAAAGGAGGGGCAGATTGGCAAACAGTAGAGAACACTGGTAGACAATTTGCGTGTCCAACAGGTGGTTTGGAAGACGACTGCATTGCTGAGCTTTTGGGAAGGGTGACTCCTGTATTCTGCAGAGCAAGCAAGATGATTTCTGGTTACTCATTTTGGTTACCTTCTGCTAAGTTTGTTTATGTTCAGTCGTGACACATGGACAGAATCCTTAGGAGAGAGGCTCAGCATCAATGCTGGGAGGTAGGAAGAGACTTTCTGGGCATATCATATCCAGACAACTCGAGAAACCAAGAGGGATTTTACTTGCCAGTTGCTTGATTTCAAAATTAAAATGAAGCAAAAACCGGACAGGGAATTTTTACATCTACTTCACTGGTGATAAATGTAAGGAAAATGCACAGCAAGGTGTGGTACCTTGGGGTGGGAGGATGGAGGAACTGCTCCAGCTCCGAGATAAGGATTCTCATGAGCAGACACACCTGGATCACTCGTGCTGAAGCAGATACTCCCACAAGGGAAAGCTGTTTTGAGCTCCTCTACTGAAAGAGCCTAGGTAAAAAAATACAGGATTATAGAGGTAAAAAGAATACACAGTGTCAATATCAACAAAGAGAGCTGTAGATGAACCTTGGTAACACATCCAACATTTTCCATCATGATCCTCAGAACCATAAAAACAAACCAGGGCTGTACATGCTTCATCCAGCTGCTGAAATCAAGGTGCTGGCATGTTAAGACAGAACCTATTTGGGGTCCCAGTAGGTAATTGTGCTTAGGAGCATCCTTAAAAGATAAACAGTCAGCTGGGATCAGGCACAGTGGACACGGATATCCTGCTCCCTTCCCAGAAGCTCCTTCCTTAATAGCTTATCTTTTTCACTCACCCACCTCACTTTGACAGTAGCTAGTGTTTTTTCCTTAGTGAAAAAAATAAGAGGGTACATACCAGCTGTGTTCCCTTCTCGTGGCTCTTGCTGATCTGGTGCATCTCCATCCCAGCACTTTAACAGTCCTTGCTACATCATCTGCCCGTGCTTCCCCTACTCTTTTCAAATCCCCTTATAATCTGGCATCCAAAACATTCCATGGCAATGAGTTCCACAATTGAATTACTGTTGTGCAGAAAAACTTGCTTTCCTTTTCTGCCTGATTATTTCATTGGTTTTCCCCTAATTTTTTTCACGTTATGAGAAAAAAGCAGATTATTTCTTCATCTTTTCCATGCAATCCATGAGATGAGCTGCCTTCGTGCTTCACCTCCAGTTCCAGTTGTCATTCATGTACTCTACTCTTTGCACAGAGCCTGTTTTTTTATCACTTTTCTGGTTTTACTGCAAATTCCTGGGGTCTAGGGAAGGGTCATTCTAGAGCTGAATGCCACGCTCCAGGCATGGGTGAGCTGTGGATTTACAAAGCAGAATAGCATCACTTATTTTACTGGATTTTCTGTTCCCTCTGCATTTGTGACAGCTGTTGAACTTTTTTTATTTTTAAAGTATTACTTATGATAGTGGCAAGACTTCTTTTCTTAGTGGCAACAGCTAATTTGGTCACCGCCGCTATCTATATGGCATCAGTGGTGGTTTTCTCCATGTGTGTTACTCCATTGCTGTTGTGGCGCAAAGGCAGAGGAAATTCATGGTATCATAGGTTTTTCCAACACTTCACAGTATGTTCTAAGTTTTGAATGCCCTGAAGATTTTGCGCTGTTGATAAGGTTAATCGCCTTTGCGTTCACTCTTATGAACCAGTGATGAATGTGGACCATTCACAATGTCTCATCCTCAATGGCTGAGGGTGGGAAAGGCCGAGACTTGAATTTTTCTCACAATTTTGTAAGAGCACATCAATACTAAAGGAATGGGCTGCCGAATTAATAGCAACTGGAGCGGAGCAGGGACTTCCAGCCTCTGAACAAGCAGTGGGATAGAGGAGATGCTTTGAGCCAGAAACAAGTGGCACAGCTCACGGGAAAGGGGCAGAAGCTGGGCTCCCTGGAGGTGGCTTTAATAGCTGTTTTGGGAGCTGGCCGCCATTCAACCACCCAACATACTTGGATGGAAAGTAGAGAAGAAATACAGGCATTTTGCCTGCACCCAGGAGCAGCTACTGTGGAAGGGCTCTTGTGGTGATGAATATGCCTGGCTCTTTGTGTTTGTTTTTCCCTCCATCAGATACAGTCAGCCACTCGAGTTGCTAGGTTAAGATATTTTCTGGAATCCAGGGGCTCCATCTGCTCCTTCAAGCACTACTGCCTCTGTTCCAGTGGGGTGTTTTGTTTTGATTCAGTTAGAGTTTAATGGGAAGGTTTGGGGTAATCGAATCTCGAACCCTTTGGAGTTCAGCAGGCTGTATGGGAGGGCAGGACCTCTTCACTTCTAGAGGGAAATTCATGCAGACCAAAGCAGTTTCTCATAAACAAGCTGAATGTACAATGGGTTGGAAATTCGTCTTTTGCTGTATAAACAAGAAAAGTGCATGTACGCGTAAGGAGGAGAGAAGCTTGGAACGCCAGTGCCTGGATGTCCGTCCAGTTTCTGGATGGCCCCTTGAGCTGATAGCGTACTGGTAGACAAGAGCGTACGTAGCTTAAAGAAAACTTTAAAGTGAAGAAACAACTCATCGATCTTCATCTCGGATAAACATTTTTTAGGGGGAATATTTGTGTGACTTAAGATGCTTGAAAGTCCCAATTTAAGGGTTGACAAAGTTTCAAAAAAAAAAACCAAAAAACTCTAATATTCCAGCTCCTAGGAATAAGAATAACACCAGTGGCAGGTGGCTTCACCAGAGAAGAATTTTAGACCTTGTATTGGAAAGGAAACAAACTGAGTATTGGACATCTTGAATTTTCCAGTATACTATGGAGGATATCCTTTTGCACCTGAGCTTTTTGAGGTCTTACCTCAAGGATGCTCTTACAGAGACCGAGCTGAACAAGCTGCTTAAACTTTCTGAATTGGTTACCTGAATTGCTAAGCCTTGGTCTTGTTAGTTGATAGATACTTTTGCTCTTTAATTAACTGCAAGATCCATTTATTGTCTTTATATAATCCCATAAGATGAGCGATACGGCCCATTCCTGCCTTAACCCAGGTACAGGCTTTTTACAAAACACAGATACGGGACTGATTTTTTTTGTTGGTTGGAAATGCCAGGGTCACTACTGTGGTGCAAAGGAAATGAAATGCATCCTCAAAACTGCGACCTCTTTAAATGTTTGGTTTGAAAATACAACACAGGACGCAATTTTTACCCAGGGCAGCTGTGTTTGGCTTTGTGTTCAAGTGCGCGCAGCCACAGAGGCAGATGTGACGTAGCTGCCATAGCGAGCGCTTCGTAAGAAGAACGAGTTTGGTTTTCATATCCCTTTTACTGTCAGAGGCCTTACTTTCACATTTTACAAGGCATAATCTATGCCTTATTAAGAAAGATTTTAAAAAGCATTATTCCAGGAAGTTAACTTACCAAATTTCTCCATTTTTCCCCCCACCCTCCCTTCCCTGGAGGGACATTCCGCACCGCTCCGGTTACAGGCTACCTCTTCATGTACTGTTTGTAAACACTGCAGACTTCCCCGCTTCCCTTCGCCAAGGCGCGTTTCCTCCCCAAAATGGGCTGTCTGGAATAAGCTTGCACAGAGAGCATAGCTCTGGGTTTCTTTTCTTTTTCCTTAGGACGGATCTTGGTGCCATCTGAAGCCTCGTTCTGCTTTTATGTTTCTCCATCTTGAAAGTGCTGTCAGATTTCTCTGCTCCCCTGCGATTTTTCAGTTTTCACCCGTGGGATCTCATCCTTGCCTTTACCCATTGCAGCTTCTCCTGGTTTGCTCTAAAGTGATTTATTCCCTTATTTCACTGCTCGGGACTAGTATCAGCCTTAGCATAGCAGTACGTCGGGGAGTTAGGGCAGACAACGCAGTGGTTGTGTCCTTTTATTGTTGTAACAGAATTATTTTTTGTGATATAGCTTACTTTACCATGCCCTTCTTAGAAGTGTGAGTATATAGTGTTATCGTTTATCCTGAAAAAGACGCAGCTTTAAAGGCACATTGTTACTGTCTTTCTATTGATCTGCAGCACCTTAAGGCAGCTTCATGTGTTACTCCACTTCTGACTTCACTGCAAACAGTTACCTCTAAAGTATAAAGTGATAATAAAGTCTACAGTGATTATAAGACTGGGAAAATACCCAAACTGCTGCTTTTATTCTTTCTTAATTAAAGTCAGATTTCTACCCCAAAATGGCTTTGTTTGTCAGCTTAGTAGATGCCATATTTCTAGTTTTCATGCGTATTTTCCCTAACTCAGGCTGTCACCTACCAATTAATTTTTTGTCATGGGATAAGGTTTAAATGAGTATTTATTATGGTGGGGTTTTGCCTATTTATGAAAAGAGCTGAGCACGCCTTTGTTTATCCTGGTTCTGTATCTACTAGAAACTAGGTTTTACGTGGCTTCACCCAGAAGTTTGGGCAGTTATCACGACAGTTATCTCTTTTGCTGTTTTATTCAGTAGAGCCATGATGTCCCTAACCCCTTACCTTTTTAATTTGCTTCACTTAGGAACATTAAAGCTCATTAATGAGCTCAGGCTGGGGATGGTTGGGGGTCGGGGGTTTTTTTGGCCATTGCTAGTGCATTTATAAAGTTGGTTACATGGAGACTTTCGATGCAGTAAGGTGTCCTGGCATGTCTCAGCTGGGCTTTCCTTTGCCTGCTCCATAGGATGGGCACTGAGGCTATCATCGAAGCAGAGTTAAATCATAGAGCAAGTTACTTAAACAATGTCTATTATGTACTCCACTGTGTAACAGAGGGGAAAAAAAAAATCATGTCATTATTCCCTCTAGATATTAAAACCTACTTCAGCTCAAAGATGATCTATTTGGAAAGCAAACAGCTCCCTTTTTCTAATATCATCAGTGGGTGTTTTCAATATCCTGTATAATTTAGGACTGAAAGCACCTGTCTTCTCAACCAGATGGACAAGGCACCGAGGCGTGACCGGCTGAAACCCGGGCGCTGGAATGCCCTCCTGCTGAGTTATTTCTTTAGCCATGATCTACAATCACTATTTATCTGCAATCGGGTTGCGTACTGCATTTGCTGTGGGCCTGGCGAGACTGGAAAGTGTCAGGAAAACTTGCTTTTGAAGCAGCGACGGCAGCAACGTCAGCCTGTGCATCCAGACCGACAGAGTCCCACATCTCTGCAACTGGGCTACTCTCTAACACCTCTAAGAGCGGGGGAAAAAAAGGCTTGATACAAAACAGTAAGGGCTCTATTTCAGCCTAAAAGTTGGGAAAAAGAATATGAAACGTGAGCTGATTAGCTGGGTCTCAAATACTGGAAGTATCTAGCGATTGCCTTGCACAATAGTTCGTCGTGATATCAGCCTGACAAGGCCAACCTTGGTGACAGCCAAGGGGCCATACATTTCTTGAAATAATTAAGCAAAAATATCTCACACATGGCTTCTCCCCGAGAATGTGGCCTTATCAGGTTTCAATTTTATTTTGGTTTTGTTCTGCATTATGGCTTGTTCTTCCCTGCGTGAGGTTGGTTGTGGGGGTTGTGGCAGGGAAAGCTGAAAGGGGGAGAGCAGAGTACGCTTCATTTATTTTGGAAAAATGCATATGACTTGCAGACGAACAATTACTCTGATACTTTTCATTACCACTTGGGATTGTGGCACTAAATGAAGATTATATTAACAATAGGTCTGATGTCGTATGCTCAAGTGTTGAGATAGTTCAGGGATTGGTATTACAGAAAGTCCTTTGTTTTTAAGAGTGACCTTGTACGATGTTGATGCAGCAACTGAAAAGGATTGTTATCCACTGAAATGATGAGAATGGGTTTTCTTGTTGCTAAATAAACTGGTAATTTTTGGTCAATGGTAGTCAGCAGTGAGGGGAAATAGCTTTGTGTCTTCTTTCTGGTCTAGAGTCACTGGGAATTTTGACAGAAGCCATGCAACCATGAGCCAGGGCAGAAAAGCTGCTCAGGGCACCGTTGGAATGCTCAGGTATTTCTGATTTAGTTTTTAAAAAAGAAATTTTAAAAAGGGCAATATTATTCAAATGGCTGTGTGCCGATTGAGGGCAGCCTTTCCTGAAGCAGCAAGGATGGATTAACTGGATGGAAGAGGGTGCTTTTTGCATCTTGGTTTGGAGCGTGAAGAAAAATAAACAATGTTTTGTTTATTTTGAGCCTTGGAAAAATGAACTTGCTGCTTACTTCTCCATTCAAACTCCCTTCTTGTTTGCATAACTTTGCAGAAGGTTGAGTTTGCAAAAAAGCAGGCAGTGACTTCAGTCCCTCGGGTGGTATTTTCTGAGCAGTTCAAGTTGATAAAAGGGCAAGATGCTGCCAAAAGGAAAGATTTCACTTTCCCTCTTCATGCCAGTCATGGATTTCCACCTGCTCTCTCTTGCCAGCACTAAAAACCGTGTGGGCATGAGAAGGCTGGTGAGCACTAGGCTTGATTTTTTTTTTTATTTTTTTTTTAAATTTTTTTCCTACTAAGTGTGTGAGATCTGGTGTTCGCTGAAGGGAGGACAGAAGGACGTGAGGCCAGGATCAGCCTCAGTTGTCAGCAGGCAGCCCTTAGACAAGCTCAAAATGAACGTGGGGCTCCAGTTGTAGTGCCAATGAAAGTCGACAGCTTGCAGAAGTGTTATTCGAGGAGTCAACCTACTGGACTGTGCCCTAGAAAAAAAGAAAAGTGAAACTCTTCTCTGACTGTTCAGAATTTTATTTAAAAGGCTGTTCAGAAGCAGAACTAGCAGCGTTGAGATCTGGTGACGGAACCTTTTGAAAGGAAGGTCAGAGGTCCATCCTTGGGGAAGGATGTCTTTTTGGAAATGGCTGGACGTGTGGGTAACCACTGCAGAAGAAGCCATAGAAACACTTCAGCTTGCTATTCCAGCATCAGGAAAGAAATAATGAGGCTGAAAAATTAATCCTTCTTTATTTTTCTTATGTTTCTTGAAAGATGGTTCTTCTTTTGATACCTTGAAAGTTAGCACATGGAAATAATTGGTTGCGTCATTTCATAGTAGCTGTCGAAACCTCGCAGTAGCTTCAAACTGAGTAGCTGGAGAAGGTCGTGGGACACTCGCCACTTGGCATCCAGCTCATGGTTTTTATTGTTCTGGGGAAATAAGAGGAACTGTTGCAGGGAAATCTGGTAGAACAGATGTAATAATAGATCCAGAAGCACTCACTGGATACAAATGCTAAGCTTTGCTTTCTTCTTCAAAACAAAGTAAACACAAACTCTCTCTTCACTTTCTCTCTTGTAACCTAGTTGTTTTGTGGTTTGTTTTTGTTTTTTTTTTTAAGTTCTGAATTCGAAATCATTGTGTTTACATTCCTTGGGCATAACCTGGAGATTTTGGGAGTTTATGCGTGTGATCTGTTCACCCATTGTATAGGGAACGTGGTAATACACAGCCCATGTGTGCATGGGGTTTGTGCTGTTGGACCTGTCATCTCATTGCTGTTTTGGTAACCTTGCATCCTTCCTAAATGAACAGAAATCCAAGGAAATTGTCTTGCTTAGTTTGGGGTTGTTCAGGTAAAAATGTGCCTTGGCTCCAAAGGCTGGAGTTGATATCTTTCAGTCTTAGAATCAATTCTTCTGTTGTGGCAAGTTAATGTAATGGCTTGGACAATTACTTTGAACACCTTTCAGCACAGCTTCACAGGAGGTATGGCCAGTATCTCTCTGGCCCAGAGGAGAAGCCCCTGGCATACAGAGACCTGTTTGTCCTTCATTGTCACCCTTTTGCCACAGTCTCTTGCCAGGACGCTTGCAGAATGACCCTGTCGTTGCTCTGATTTTCTTGGGGCCACACGGTGGTAACAAGAAGTTGGGCTGAAACAGAAAACAGCGCATTGCTGTTCCCATGGAGAACTGAGGAGATGATCTGAGTTTTCCCTTAAAATGAACTCAATTTCAAATGGGCTTGTTTTTCTCCATCAGTTCTCCCAATAGGTTTGGACCCAACAACTCAGTTCAACAGTGTAAGAAAGGGGTGGAGGTCCCAAAGATAAAGTGTCCTTAGCAGATTTCAGTAGAACTGGCAAGTGAGTGAATAATGGGGACCCATCACAGACAAGGTTGGAGGAGCTTGATGGCCACAGATGGTCACCTCAACCATCAAATGCCAATCAGCTCAGGATGCTGCGGGTGGTCGGTTCACACACAGGACTGAGCAAGCTGTCGTGACCCAGCCACGTGGTCTGAGGACACAGGAGGCAGTGGGACTAAGGAATATGAAGTATAAGTAGGAAAAATTGGGGACAGAAAACACAAACTTGCAGTGAATCGGTTTCCATTATTCCTGTGGTGTGAAGAACCAGGATTCAACAACCTGGATGTTGATTAGGATGAAATGGGTCCCATCTAAGGCTGTGTAAACCTGCTGAATATTCTACTCTATTTTCTCCCTTTTTGTCATTTTTTGAGGGGGATGGGGAGTGGGATTAGGTTCAAGTACCGTTAAAGGCTCAAGTACCGGGGTGCCCTGCAGAAAATGAAGTACTCAGACGGATAGCCATTTTCAGTAAGTGGACTTGATCAAGCATAGATAATGGGGAGTCAGACCATCTTTGAAAATCATGATGTGTGTCACATAAAAGGATTGCAGGCTTACTGTTATAAGTTTATTTAAATGGAGAGAGATTTGGCTTCTTATGGATTTGAATACTTCTAGGGACTGTTGGCATGGAAAATTAAGAGGGATTTTGCTGGGGAGGTGCCTGGAGGCATTGCCTCTCTCCTGGTCATATTTATGCACACAAAAAGAACCAGAAACAGGATTGTTAGCCTCTCAGACTTCTCCAAGGCATTGAATAGAGGCTTGTGTTTCACTGAGAGAAAGCAGGATGTCATCTGCTAAAAAGGCAATTTTATATTCTTTATCATGGGTTGTGATGCCCTGAATCTAATTTAAGGCTTTGAAGTATTCTGAACCTACTTGCATTATCACCAAATCCCCTCCAGTTAACATGTTCAGGGAAAGGCACATATCTTAAAAGAAATAGCCATGCAAGGAGCCTTCCCCATGATAGCTGAGACTTTCGTGCAGACATTGCAAAGCGTAATCTAAAACTTCCTTGGCTGCAATTAAGTAAATCTTGTGTCCTACAGCAGTGAGATAATATCTCCACAGAAATGCTTTTTAAAAGTTTCCTGTTTCCATTGTGTTCTCAATCCCCATGGGATAATATTCTCATTCACTAAGTCCTGGGCCCTTAAAAAAATAATAATTAAAACAGGTGTGAGTCAATGGGATTCCCCAACTTTTGTTTGGCTTTTGCTTGAGGAGCGTTACAACACGCACGGTTTATTTGAGCAGTCTGGGGAGATGCCGGTGTTTGCAGGCAGTTGGGTGAGCCCAGAGACATGAGAGTCTGGCGAGGGAAAATCTGGATTCTCACATCAGACCCTTTTATTCCATACTTTGTCTACATTGGCAAAGGCTTTCCCCGTCTCCGTCCCATGCTGTTTGTGTTTTGGCTCCTCTGGCTGAGGAGGTGCTGTCTCACGATGAGCGCACCGGTGCCTTGTATGCATGGATTTAGTCCCAGCTCTGCCCCAATTCAGTTCCTACCCCAGCAAACGACTTCACGTGCCTCAGTTTCTCCAACTGTAATGAATGCTGGCCGAAAACAAGGGCATAAAAATAAGGCAGCAGTCCCCAGGTCTTTCTAACCAGCTTTTTTGCATACCCCTGGGCTCACTACCCACCTTGGGATCCACCAGCTCACCCTTTAGGAGGCACTTTGAGCTTCTCCAATGAAAGCTGTTGGACAAGTGAAACCTTTATGGAGCTCTGTGATTGCAGATGATGTCTGGCTCTCCAGATGAGCCTAATCTACAACTGACTGGTTTGATTCTGTCTCCATGATCTGCTGGAGACACTGCTCTGAAGTGCGTTTTAGGAGGAGACCACTGTGTTTCTGAGGGCATTTTGGGTCTGCTGCTCACTCCTAGGGAACAGGAGAAGGAGGAGAAAATGGTCCATAAAATTTCCATTACTCTGAAAAGCAGAAACATCTGTTGGAGACTGCAAGTGAGGTTGGAAGTGGTATTTACCAGCAAGAAGCTGGCATCTAGTCTGTTCAGACCCTCTGCAAAATAACTCTTGCTTCCTCTCATGGAAAATAACGTGGAGGAATCTCTGAGTCAGGATCTGCCCCAGGCACTTAAAGGCAGAAACTCTGCACTTCTTGGCCAGGCTGTTGTGCCTGTGTATTTGTTCGTGGGGTATATGCCTGTGCTCTGAACGAGGTGCATCTCATGAAATCGCAGTTCAGCAATGAGCTGTTTCTAATAACAAGTCTTACATAAAGTCAGCTGTTCTGCATCACACGTTTTAGGTTTAGAAACTCAGCTCTTTCAAGCAGAGTTTCACAAAATAAGCTGTATTTTTTAATAAATATGTATTTATTTATTTTTAAAGGAGGGAGTTGGAAGAAGTGGCAAAGTTCCCAAGATATCCAGAGACGTATGGTCCCTCCATTCCCAGGAAAAACACATGTTAGGGAAAGGGGAATGGCCTACTTTCTAAGACAGTGCCTTGGGTCTATGTGATGCTTACCGCATTTATAGCCCATGACCGCCTCTTTCATGGTAATTTTGGTGCTAGAAGGGCAGGCACCTTCTCTGCGATTGCAGCATTGCCCCATGAGAAGCTGGTAGCAGGAGTTACAGGTCTTCAGTGCAGTCAGTTCCCTTTTCCTCCTGTTATTCCAGAGGATGGAAGTGTCCTGCTGCCCTGGCAGCAAGTGTTTCCCAGCGTTATTCTGGGCTCTGTATAATCAGCCCTGAGATATGGAGAAATGAACTGCGCCTGGATTAGTGGAATGTCCACATGCTTTTTAGAGGAGCAAGAGGTGCGTGTCTTCGGAGGTAATTATCTTTCTCCTTGGTTTGGTCCTTCACCAGACACCAGGTAAGACCAGGGATGCTTTGGGTGCCTCTGGGAAAGGAGCAAGGAATCCAGAGGCTGGAAGCTACTGTGGACAACCTCCTCCCAGTAGCATCCTCTCCTGCCAGGTGGGGTCTTGCATCCCTAAGTGATGGCAAATTTATCTCATAAAGTATGGCAGGAAGGTAATTAACATCTTTGGCTTTCATTGCAGGATACTTTGCCAGCTTCTTCTCCCAGTCTGTTTTGTTGTGGAGCATCTCATTAAAAACCAAGGGGATTTAAACGGTGGTTTGAAAACCAAGAGGCAAGAAAGGCTTTTCTGTGTCATCGTGGTGCAGTGTTTCATAGTCACAAGGCACTTCATTTGTTCACGTCCCTACCTTGCTCCAAGAGATCTGATGAGTAAATGAGTCACAGTGTGTGCTGAGCAGAGGCTGCTCCTGTGCTGTGAGACTGGCTGGTTTTTGGAATTAAATTAGTTGTGAGCTCTAGGCTTATACTGAGCTGGCTGCCGGTAGTATTGGTTGATTTAACAGGTTATTTCCTTGGCTTTGTGTAAATCATTTTGAGACCTGAGTCTGTGGGTGCAGCATTATCTGAAGAGTTGTTTTGAGTTGCCCACCCTGGCATGGGAGGGCATGGGCCAAGGTGCCAGGGAAGAAGCCCTCATCCGTGACAAGATCCCAATCCCCCTGCCTGGGGCTGGGGCAGTGCTTTCAATCTGGTTTTCTCCCTTCCACCTGTGCTGCACAGCTGGAGAGTGGTTTGGGGTGCAGTTGCTCAGGGGGGTTACGTGCATCCCTCTCAAGCATCCAGACCCAGCGCTGTCAGAGACAACATCCCAGGCTAAACCATTAGTTTGACTATACATGGCATTTCTTTCTGTCCTTCTGCCAGGTTTTCTTCTGAGAATAATATATGTACGTTGCAATGTTAGCTAACGATGCCAAGGACTGCTGGAGGAACTCTTGCAAATGACCTGGTTTTTTTGTGAGATAATCTGTGGGTTATTAAAAAGACATATATTTAAAAATCCTAAAGTCAACAGATTTGCATGAAAAATTGTCTGCCTTGTCTGGCTTACTTGACACTTTGGCTGTCTCAGAACAGATGGGACAGTATCCAGCTGTGGGAAAGGAAATACATTTAATGTTCATATTGTGGTCATTGAAATGTGAGGGGCACCAACAGGCTCATAAGGAACCATTGAGAAAATCCCCAAAGCCTATCAAAGCCTAGGTTGCATAATTTTGACATAACAGTGCTGCTCAGAGTAGCTGTGCTAAATCTAATAGCTGTCCAGGCTGTTCTGTCCTGTCATGAAAGATTAGGTTTGATTAAGACCAGTATGTTTCAAGAAATCATTTGTCCCTGCAGATCCATGCAGGATGTTCTTGTGGGTTTAAAGAAGAACCTCTGAGGAAGCAGAAAGCTAGCAGTTTCTGGAAGGGAAAGAAAACAAAACCAAGAGACACAAACTGGATTGAAAAGAAAAAAGACCCTCAACTGTCCCTAATTTTCATTAATATTCTTGGTAAAAAAGATTTTCTCCTTCTGTAGGATCAATTACTTATTGCCCTGGTGGGTAGGAGTTTCTTCGGGTGGCTTTGGCCATGCAGTGCTTTATTGAAAGAGTAGAACTCACCCCAGAATGATTCCTTCTGCGTAAGGAGACTAGAGGTGAATTAAAAACTGGTAACGGCTTCATCCCTACCCCCCCCTCCTCTTCGCCACCTTCTTGCAGGGAGTTTTGGCAATGATGGGAACAGCCAGAACCCCTTATTGCTCATGTTGGAGCCCTCTTGAAGCTCCGTTAGCTCCATGCCAAGGGCTGAACCGGCCCCGCAGCGTGGAGGGCAGCTCCCTTATTGCCGCTTTCTTCAGCCAAGTGGGGTCCCCTGCAGCATTTCATAGCTTCCCTCTTCTTAGGCTTTTTTTTTTTTCTTCTTCTTTATGCTTAGACATGAGCCTGGATTTACCCCTTCCTGACTCTTGATCAAATTGATCTCTGGACCATCTTAGGTGTGCATAGCAGGCAGAACAAAAGCTCCGACCCAAAAGTCTTGAGCATTCAGATCCACCTCCAAACTCCACAGCTTGAGCCCATCTCCACTTTTAATTATACCGGACCATTCCCATGTGTCTTTGTCTGTAAAAGATGCATCCCCTCATATCTGTATCTGCTTTAAAATTGTATCAATTGCTGTTTTTCTAAATCCCGGTATCAAAGAAATCCTCTCCCCTCCCTACTAAATCTCTTGCACTTGGAACTTCAGGGAACAGAGCAGATGCAGTTTGATGCCCTCATCCAAACTAATGATTTGTTTCTGGCCGAGAACATGTTACCATCAAGGGGTTTTAATATTCTGCAGAATTTAGTGGAGGCCAATAGAGTAGGAGGGGGTTAGATGCTCTGCCTTTGCCAAGATGTTTATGCAGGAGGAATGTTATTTATGTAAATCTGGAAGCACTCTTGTAGCGATAGCCTTGCTCTTGCATCTCAGACTTTTTTCATTAAGTCGTTGATCTTCCTTCAAAAAAAAACCTTTTTTTTTTTTTTAAATAAAAAAATCCCTCTGAAAACCTAAAACTCGAGCATGAAAAGTGCTTGAGGAAAAATATTTACTGCACAACTGCTCCAAACTACCCACATTATACAGACCACGGCAATTTCTTGAAGAATGCTGGGGTAACAACCTCCTGGTTCAGGGTTTCATGCATCCTCTCCCCCTCTTCTCCAGCTGCCTCCTTTCTCCTTGTAAATGAAGTTATTGCATGCTCCAGCATCTGACCGTCCTCTTTAGGGCAAGCCTTTTTTACCCAAGCAGGCCACGCACAGACAGTAAATTGAAAAATAAAGCTTGGAGAAAGTCCTAATTGCCAAAGTATGTGCACTAGGGACAAGTACCGCTCCTCATCTTCAAGTTGTTTCTTTCTCACTGGTACAAAGTCCTGTGGACCATGTTCCTTGCATGAAGCAACCTAATTCTGGCACAACCCAGTTTGTACTCCTGAGTTTTTTTGGGAAGGCTTGCTGTCCTTGTAAAGTTTTTAACATGTTTTATAAATTCCCTCTCTGTAAATAGCGTGGTAAATAAGTGCCGCTCACAGCTTTGTCCGTTAAAACCCAGCACGTAATGAGGAGGTTTGGCAGGACGGGCTGAAGGGCACAAGGTGGACCACTATGAACGTTGCTTTGTTGTAGGGGATATGGGCAGTGTTAGCCACGGCATGGCCTGCTGGGTGCTCCTTGTATGTATCCGTGAGACACGTAGATTTTGGGGTGAGGAGATAGGGGCGAGAACTCAGCGAATGAGGTGGTGGCAGGCAGAGAAAGGCTGGATGAATGCATCGCTCAGGGGTGAAGCTTCACCAATTCAGTCTTACCCCCCTTGCCTGGAGGGACACAGGTAACCAACTTGCTGAAGCACTGCTCCAGAGCCCCAGTGTCTGTCCTGAAAAATAGCTAACAGAACAATAGCTAATACTGCATCCCTGCGTGGGTACGCTGTGAAAGATCACCAAAACTGGTGATGCTGTGACCTGCTCACTTCGCCTTCAGGTGCCCGGTGAAGCTCCCACTGCCTGGAAGAGGCTCCCTGTGCAGAATTGCTCTGCACACCGTGGAAATCAAGAGCTGTAGTGAAGTGGATGCTGTGTTTCAGGTATGTGAATGCGATGATTCCCACGTAGGAACATCCAAAATCGTTAACTTGTGTTCTGCAGCCCATATCATTGCTGGAGCAGCTGGTGGGCCCCTGATGCCACGTGTTAATATAGTATGTGCAGTGAAGCAGCAAGTTTGATAAGCAACACGTTCCTGCAAACCCATAATGTGAACCACTCATGACTGGAAGTGAGCAAGGGCTGAAATGCCCTGGGAAATAACACCAATCAATAACGTTGCCAGTTGCTAGGGTTAACGGGGAGTTTAGCCCATACAACTCTGATTCCCAATTTAATGCAAAACTCTTTGCTTGGCATGTAATTCCTGTGGCTTATTGCAGATAATTGACCTTGCTTATCTTTTGGGGATTTGCATTATCTGCACTAACAGCAGAATTTGACCGTATCTGATCCTCACAGAACCCCAGCCAATCCGATGGCAAAATCTAAACATCTGCCTGGAAACTATTTTTGAAGGGCATATATGGGAATGGTGGTGATTCAAAGGCAGGAGAAATGCACCCACAGATAGCAGGGCTGGCATCCCAGACTGCTGACTTCTGCCTGTTCCTCTGGGATTCTTCTGAGTATAGCACATTTATGTAACCCATGGTAGTAGCAAAGGCGGTGGAACAAATGGTGACGAGTCAAATATTGATGCTGTCAAGAGAAGGGATGTATTTTACAGTCAGCACCTGACTACAGTGAGGACATCGGAGTTTGTCCAAAGCTGAAAGAGCAGAGGGAAACATCTTGAATCCCTCATTAATTAACCCTCTATGTTTTTGCATCCTGAGCCATCTGAGATGGCTACTTTCAGCAAAGGAGGAAAGTGCTATGGGCCGGACCCATGGAAGTTGGCAAATTACACCAGATGTGCATCTGTCTTGAAGCTCCAGCCGTAGAGCTAAAATTAGCTTTTAGAAAAGAATGTTAAAAGCAACCAAGATGCGTTTGGGTTTTTTTATTGCACATTTTCTTTTGTCATGTTTTTTGTTGGATTTTTTTCTTCTAATGGTAGGTATGAGACCAATTATCTGCATTTTCTCCAAGCAGTTGTTACAGAGGTTTATTAACATCTGGAGTTTGACCTAGACCATCAGTGTGTGGCACTGGTAGCAAACAGGATTATGATGTGGCAAGGGGACATTCTTATGTGCATAAAGAATTCTTGGACTCCTTCCTGCCAAGGATGCTTGGATCCCTCAGAGATGGGTGTGGGGTTTATGAGGAGGGGGAGGAGGGGTTACTTGCTGGCTTTTGAGCCTTGAGGGGTAACACCCTACCCGTGGGGCAAATAGCAGGCAAATCAGAACCAGGAAGTGATGTGGCACATGCACATGAAAAATGATGGGTGGGGAATGTTAACCAAACTCGAAAGGAACTTGGGATAGGTGCCAGGTCATGTTCTGGTTCAAGCCCTTTGCTTGGCTCCTAGTTTGTCTCAACTCAGTGGCCCACTCGGTAAAACCCATACCTCCGAGAAGACCGATGCAGTGAGGGGCAGGAAGGAAGTCTCTTGTTTTTGTTTTTAAACATAATTTAGTCCAGGAGGTGATGGGGATTGTCCCTTGGACAATTGCTTACTCATGGCTCTTGCATTGCTCAGCACCCTTCCTACTCTCTATCATGCAGTTCATCTTGAAATCAGCTCATGCTGTCAGCATGTATTGCTGATGTGATTGGAAAGGCTTCTAGTCTATGCTTGGTTCCTTCAGTGCAGTCTAACAGCAAGAAATGACTCAGGGAGCCAGTGCTCAGCTCTAACACTTCACAAGTTTTAAGGGAACTCTGGAAGTGGGTAGACTTGGAAAATCACTGAGGTCACCTGCTGCCCTCTCTGGTCACTAAACTTCATTAAGGACAGGAGGTTCCTCTTAGAGCTTGATGTGCAATTTTCACTCCAGTATGGCTCTCTTGCATTCACAACAGGATATTCTTTAGATACCCAATAGTGTCAGTCTCCTGTCCTAGACTAGCCATGATCTGATGAAGATCAAAGTTTAGGGGTACTGTAGATCTCGGGTGTGTTTCTGTGCCTCTGGTTGTGAGCCCTGAGATCAGTCAGTGCTGGATCAGAGCTTTTCCAGCTTCTTCATATGAGAAGTCCTGTTAGCCCCGACATCACCCTGGAATGACCAAACCATAGCAGTGGTCAAGCCCTGCGTCCTCTCCTGAGATGCTGGGCTTCAGGAGGCAGGAAGGCCTGTAATAGGTGTACGGCAAGGATTCCTGCATTTCATGTGAGATCCTGTTCCACCACAATAGCTTTATTGACCTACCACATCATGTGAGAGGTGCAAAGTGACCATAACATGAGACAGGACTTATCTTTTGAAGGTAGCTATTCAGTAGAACAAAAGAGTGCGGATTAAAGAACGGCCTTCAAGAAATGTTGAATATCTGAGCCCAGGGAACTGTTAGATACATATGATTTGATGAAATAATTAAGAAAATATGCCTGGTTTCCTTCACTGAAACATGCAAGCCATCTCTAAATACTCATTTGTTATGTAGAGATTTTACTGCTTGGATCCTGATTTTTCACAGCTGTAAACAGAAGACAAAGGGTGGTGGAAAAAAAACAGTCTTAAGTAGGAAGGAAGAGGTGTGTGATCAGAAAACCTTTGGCAAGTTAAGAGGATTAAGAAAGGCCTCAGTGTTCTGATTTTAAGTTCTCTGAGTTGGACTAACATCATGGATTAGATTTGGGTGGTTAAGAGGAAGAAAATACCTCATTAAGAAGAAGCAATTGGGTTTAAAGTTGTTGTAAGACAATGGCTGAAACAGCTCAACTGGAATGGTCTCGCTTGCTTAATTCTGGGGTTTTGTGTGTGTGTGTTAATGCCCTCCCCCACCTCTTCACTCCCAATCTAAAAGCCTGCAGGATTTGCTTCAAAATACCTTATTTTATTTCCTTCTGCCTTCTTGGTATTGCTGCATTTGGGCTGCGTCGCACTCAACAGTGAAGCTGGGCTGATGGTGGGAGCCAGGAAACTGCTCTGGGGACTGTGAATGCTGAAAAGTGATGCTGAAAAAATAAGAGACCGCTCTTATTTTTATCCAATTATTTCAAGTCCACCTCTTCCTTTGCAAAAGTAACATTGGATTTTTGCGCCCTTGCTCTTTGCAAGGTAGTAAACTAGTGGTAGTTAAACAGGTGACCATTGCAGTGGGATTAAACTCTGTAGCTGAGAAGTGGACTCAGGTCTCTGCCGTCCCTTTCTCACCTGAAGCTTTCCAAAAACACGCACCAGCAAAATCATGGGAAGGCGCTCCATATTTTGGAGAAAGAGGGGGATAAATACTGATCTGAAAGAACAGGATCAAGCAACGTCAGCACGGCAAGAAGGCAGCCAGGAGGTTGAAGGGTGGTAAACAGCAAAGCAAAAAAAAAATAAATTAAGCTTGTGTCTGTGACCCCCCCTTTCCTGAGAAGTCACCTGAGAACCATTCAGTGCTGGTTGCAGGTTCATGTGGCAGGGTTACCCATGATTTAAAGCCCTCAGGTGGCTCATTGACAAGTGTTTACTTGTTCTTGGAAGCCAACAGGAGAAGAGTTGAGAGTACTGTGACTTGGGCAGGTGCAAGTCCTGTTGGCATCCTCCCACACGGAGCTCCATCCAAGGCGGAGGTTAGTCCAAGAGGATGTCAGAAGATGCCATAACCCTCCTCGGTGAAGCAGGTTTGGGTTTGAAAGGGACTTGCGCTCTCCCTGATGGCAGCGTGCTCTGCCAGCAGCGCCAGCAGCCAACCTTCATTGACGTGAGTGGGACTCTGTTCCCTTGGACCATCTCACCATTACCTCGGCTGCCTTCTCCTGTGCCTGCCCTCCAACCAGGCAGATTTTTTTCATTTTCGTACTGAAAGCAGAGCAGTTCCTCTGAGAGCAGCTCTCTCAGCCATAATATCTTGCCAATGGAAAAAGTGACACTAAAAATAAACTTGTTTCGGAAAGAAGCAAAGGCAGCTTCCAAAAATCCCGAACTAAAAAGAAAAAGGAAAAAAAAAAAACCACAAAAAACCACCACCCCAGTCTAGACAGCTGCACTAGGTGGAGGCAATAACAACCAAAAGGAATAAATTAAACTGTGGTTAAGGGGAGAATTTGTCTCCCCTGATTGCAAGACAAAAGAAACCCAATTCCTTGTTTGTAGGAAGAGATGTTTGGGAATTTCTCGGGCCAGCTGAGGGCCTATTAGAGTGATGTGAACTGGAAATGGAGTTAGAGGGCTTTGGCTGGTTGCATGACCCAACTCCGGACCACACACAATATTGCGAGGCTTTGACAAGGCGGCGAGTAGTGGTAGGTGGCAAAACTGTCTGTTATTCCACTGAAGAACAAAATGGACTTCTGCTGCGTGGCGTCGGCACCATCCGCGGTGGCGGCGGAGGGAGGAGCGAGTCCCTCTCCTTCCAGATGTCTACCTCTGGCTCTCAAAACTGCCCAGCGGCTATAAACTGTATTAGTAATTAATGGATGCAAGTCGTGAGCGTGGTTTTAAAATTCACAAAGTGAAGCTGTGACTGTGGTTTTAAAATCCGTGAGGCGGTGGATTTCCCCTTTTTATCCTTCCAGTCGCGGGCAAGCCGAAGGCTGGGTCCTGCCCAGTGCTCTGGGTGGGTTTTGCTGGTTTTAGCTTCGTGTTATTCCTGGGTGTTGTGGCTGCACAATGTGCAAAGGGATTTGTGCTTTTGCTGTGTCCTAAGGCTTGTATGTATGTATGTGTGCCACACAAACTTTTGACTTGTTTGCCAGTTATTTGATTCAGTGTGGGCAGGATTTCATCCTGTGTCAGTGCTCACAGAGACTTCAATGGAAAAACTTTACCATATTTGTTTATTTTTTAACTTCTAAAGGAGCAGCTGAAAACTCATCTAAAGAAATAGCCATGGTCACATTCTGTCGTCTTTGTACTCTTAATGAAGTCTGTCGTTCGTCTGTGTGTGATCTGTCTTGTAAAAATGAAATATCTCTTCGAGAATGGACATTTAGAAGATAGGAAGGAAATCTAAATGGTTATGTCTCGGGAACTGTACCTGGAGCCTGCCCAGGGTTGGTTCCCATCCCACAGCACACGTAGCAGAGGGAGGACCTGCGAGGTATCGCACTTTGTGTCTTCTTGTGGCCTTTCAATATCTGAAGGGAGCTACAGGAGATCCAGAGAGGGACTCTTTGTCAGGAAGTGCAGTGACAGGACAAGGGGCAATGGTTTTAAATTGGAAGAGGGGAGATTTAGATT
>JAOXNO010000070.1:39059034-39101554 GCA_028565335.1 Limnodromus scolopaceus
GAGGGGTTCAAGGCCAGGCTGGATGGGGCTTTGAGCAACCTGCTCTGGTGGGAGGTGTCCCTGCCCAGGGCAGGGGGATTGGAACTCGATGATCTTTAAGGTCCCTTCCAACTCTAACTATTCTATGATTCTGTGCTGAAAATCAGCAGCTGACAGATAAAAATGAGGCCAGCCATCCTCTTGCAGTCATTAAGGGTCGCTTGCCATTTGATAGAAGCCCCAGCATTTGCCCTGGGCTCCAGACTGAATTCCAGTTTGCTTATTAAGATTTTTCCCTACATGAAACTCATCCTGTAATTTCCCCTGAAACCTAGATTTTACTTTATTTTTCCCGCAGCCTTGCACTGCAGAGGGGCTGCATTTCAATGGCAAACAAAATGGAGGGGGGGGTTGGTATGATTGATTAGTAAAATAGCTCAAGTGCACTGACATCCAGCTGGAAAAAAGGGTTTGCTTATTTATTCACTGCTTGCGACTTTCCTTTTTTAAATGAATTATTCTGTAAAAATTGGATTGTTACTGTTTTTTAAGGTAGTAGGCAGCCGTTTATAACCAGACACATGTAGCTGATGAAATCCCAGTACCTTGGCCCAGCAGATACTTGGGATAATTTCAAACGTGGCTGAGAATATGTGGAGTGTCGTGGTATTTTCAAAGCCACGGTGGGGACATCGCTGGCACGATGGGTGACTCCAGAGGTGAAACTCAAGGAGTCTGATGCTCAGAGAGGTTTGGTGAGGTGTCCCTGCCCATGGGCTTGCTTCCTGCTCCCGGTCTGCGGCAGGCTGGGCTTGTTTGCTTGGGAAGTGGTAACACCACAGAGATGGTTCGGGTTGGTTTTGGCTCGTCTTCTTCCTATGTCGGGCAGGTTTTAATGAGCAGTGTTGGGGGTTTAAGACTGCTTTCTGAAGGAAACAAGCCTGGCGTGAGCGCACCGTCTACATCGCTCCAACTTCTTTCTAGCCTGTGATACTTTCTGCACCTTACGGTCTGCAAAATACCTGCCAGTTTGGTGAAAGCAGCGGGGTGGGGAGGGCATGAGGTGCCTGTTAGCATCCCACCGAGGGGCCAGGCGAGCTGTTGCTGCACCCTGTTGTGAAATGCCAGGGAGGGAGACTTCTTGGGTGCTCCAGCAAAAGAAAACTTACTTAGAATTAGTTCCTACGTTGGCGTGTAGTGACCTGAGATGCACAGCCACAAAAAATCCCTGCCTTGACAAGTGCCACTGCTGATAGGAAAACTTAATTTAAAGTATTTGTGTTTGGCTGGAAGAAGGCACCCTGCTAAGGAGCAGATAAGCTCACCTGGAAATGACGAGCCGACTGAAGCTGTTTAGTGTAAAGGGGAGCCAGCAAAGATCTCTGCAATAATAAATCCACCCTGAGCAAACAAAAAAATAAACAGGACGACGGGAGCCGTGCTGTTTTTTCCCGGCTGCTTTGCAAACATTAAAACACCCCTGTGAGGTGTGGGAGCCTGACTC
Source organism: Limnodromus scolopaceus (assembly GCA_028565335.1). NCBI lineage: Eukaryota > Metazoa > Chordata > Aves > Charadriiformes > Scolopacidae > Limnodromus > Limnodromus scolopaceus. The sequence continues at coordinate 39,060,518 of JAOXNO010000070.1, forward strand.
AGCCACAGCCGGGCTTACTGTAGGGACCAGGGCAGCCCAAACAAGGATACGGGCAGACAGGCGTCGAGATGTTTCTGTAAGAACAGCCGATAAAGGGCATCGTGCCACTTCTCTCCCACCTGATCTGCTTCCTCCTCCCCAGCTCCTTTTGATGTTTGCTTTCGCGGCGATTTCTTACAATGTGAAATTCATCCTGGTTTTAATGGTTTGGGGATGATGTGGTTTTTCAGATGAACAGAACAAGGATGTAGGGCTCTGAAAGATGCCTCTGCTCTTTATCAGCCATTTCTTTCAAGTACTAAATGCTTTTTCTTTCCCTTTTTGTTCTGCAAAGGTGGGTTCTTCCCCTGCGCTGTTTACTAATTAAAAGTTAGTTGGTAAAGAATAAGCATATTGTCCCCGCCGCGGTTTGATCTATTGTTATTAGGGCTCTGTGTTGTTACAGATGAGATCAAAGAATTTAATTTATGATGGGTGGATAGGTCAAGTTCAGTCGTCTGAAGCGAGCACTGGGTAGAAAGCACAGTCAGACAATAATGTCTTAACAGTAGCCCAGGCAATGAGCTTTTCCTTAAAAACAATACAGCCCCACTTTCTCCGTTTTTGACTCAAAAAAGTTAAGCAGTCCTTTGGATCTAAATATTTGAGGACAGCTGGGTGTAGTCTCTTAAACCCCCTCTGCCTTCGCGTGGTACAATATCCACGGGAGATAATATACCACCAGAGGAATCTGAGGCTTAAGATAAAGGAAAAAATCCAAAGGACCATGACTGCGTGTTTCAGCCTGCCCCATTCACAGGTTTGCGTCGTGTCTGCGTGCGTGCTGCGACTTCCTATGATATTTTTAACGTGATTTTAACATATCCCTGGAGCTCGCAGCAAGAATCTCTAATTAAGACCTAAAGTTGATGCTGCAAAGTCTTAGTCACACCCTAATAACAAAAGGGGAATGGGGCGGGGGAACAAATTTATTGGGTCTGCTTATGGTCTCTAGCTGCAATATTTTCCTTGAACTCTGCTCAAAGAGGAATGGGTTGGATTATTTCCATTTCATCTTTATTTATTACACATCAGCGTGCAGCACTGTTATGAAACCAAGAAAGACACCCACCTCTCCCCTATGCCTGTGGAAACCATGAGGACTGGCTTGACATGCAAGATGAGTAACCTGGGAGCAGTTTCTGGGCTCTATTATTAGTATGTGTCTATGAATGCATGGTTAATATAGCTGTATACGTGGTTTGTGCTTTCCTCGTGTTCTGCCCAGCTGGAGCCTGGAAGCTGTTTTGGGTGGGAACCACATCTCCTTGGGTCTGCTTGGAGAGCACTCAGCACACCATGGGCTGGTGGAAGAGGCAGGGTAGCTCAGGGCTGTGGCTCAGCTTGTAATCGAGCAAAAGGAGCTTTACTTTCATCCCCATCACCGGGTTCTACCTCTCCAAGTACATTTTTCTGTCCCAGCAAGGGCTGCGGTTTCCTTGGGCCAGGCAAACAAGGCAGCTGAGCTGTGACCTTCGCATAAGAACCAATGCAAAAATGTCACTGCTTTAAAAAAACAAAACAAAACAAAACAAAAACCACCCTGAGCTGCTTCATGAGGGATGTAACAGCCTTAGGGCTCTATGGATAGGTTTCAGTGGATGAGCAGCCTCCGTGTCCTAATGTGGTACCTCAGCTGGCTTACCCAGAGGGTCTGTGTTTTCCCTGCTCATGAAGCTTTGGGTTTGATCCAAATCCCCATCTAAAGACCCCAGGGTGCCCTCCTTCACCTAGGACTCCTTCTCCAGGTCCCTCTCTGTCTTGGATGGCTATTTCTTGTCCGCTTTGGTGGGAGTTTCAGCTTGTCACGCTGATGCCTTCCCCTCCTCCATCTGTCTGCTCCTGCTCCCAGCTGTGCAGGTCATTGTGGCCACAACCGGGGAACTGATCTGGTGCAAGAGAACAAAACCATGGAAAGTACTCATAAATTGGGATGCTTTGCAGTGGTATTTCAGATGTAGCGACACAATCACAGTATTTTCAGTTCCTGCTAACATCCTCAGTTCCCAATTCACCCTTTTTAGGAACTTTTTTAATTTTTTTTAACATTGAACGGTCAAATAAGGTGTAACTGCAGCTGGTACAACCCCACGCTGCAGCTTCAGCTCAGGGAAGGTTTGGTCTCAGCTCTTCTCCTGTTGCTTTCCATTTTCTCACTCATCCGAACCTGCAGACTGATAATCCACAGCTGTAACAGGGAAATATTGGAAAAGACGATGCTGTCGGGGCATTTTTTTTAACCCAACGAGAAGCTGTGAATATGTGATACGTCGACATGTTCTTGTAAATCTTACAGCCCAAGAGTTAGATCCAGGACACTCAGACAGTCCGGATAAGCCTCGGGGATGCTCACACACGTTGTGTTGCTCATCCAAACCCAAGCCCCAAAACTTTTAAAATTTTCCCATTACAGCTCTGTCTGCCAGTCAGCTTGGAAGCTTTAAAAGGGGAACTGGTGGGTGGTAAAGTGTCTGTCTTAGTGTCTTCATCGCATTTACTGCCTCTTCGTTTTCTGGAATAAAAGCTCGAGCTTTTATTTCTCATGACTTTACAATGTATCATCTTGGAAATTAATCTTCCCCTTTAGTTTACTTAATAATGCTGTTTAAAGTCATCAGCTAGAAAGCATTCGGTGGCGATTACAAGAAATCTTTTCAAACCCCACTCCTCTCTATAGTGAGCAAGAGGGACAAAGAAAATCTTTTACAATTTATTTTTTCTGTCTTAGTAAAATAAAAGCAGCCCCCTGAGAGGCATTAGTAACTGTTGAGAACCAACATTTAGATGTAGTAATTTATCTTCATGTTTATAGAAACCACAATTAAATATTTTTAAATCTCCAGAAAATTATAATTAGGGATCTGTAGCCAAATTTTTGGGGAGGGAGGAAAAAAATAATTAAAAAGGCTTTTAATGTCTAGGGATTTGTGTTGTTTGTTTCTGTTGACTAATATATACAGTAAACTGCCTGAGTCCCGAGGTGACTCACGGGCTGTGCAGATGGTGAGCTTTCCTCCGGGCTCACTGAGTTAATTGAGTAGGAAGAGATGCTGCGTAACCGCCTCCTCCCGTCCCATGTCCTCGTCCCCTGCTGCAAAACCAGAGGGTGTGTGAAAACCCCTCCTGGAGACCCAGCTGCAGGAATATTGGGTTTTCCAGACAATTACATTTTTGGGAAGCTTGTGCTCTGACCCAATGTGAACAAAATGAGATTAGTTTGGGGTCTCCTGGAGGCTGCCAAGGCAAAAGCCACGCGAAGGATGCAAGCGTGTGGGAGGAGAGCAGATCTTGGAGGACAAAGTAGCTTCTTTCGGGGTTGAGTCTCTCAGGGCTGGTTCCTACCCTGGAGGGCTCTTGGTGCGAGCAGTGCTCTGCCTTCCTTTCACTGTAGTAGCTGAGCATTTGCCAACTTCATGAAGATTTTGAAGAAAAGAAGCAAAAGAACCCACCCCCCCAAAAAAAACCCCAACCCTCAGCATCCCCCAAAAAACCCACCCAATCCTCAACCAAAGCGCCCTTATCCTGGTTGACCCCGTTCGCTGCCTCTCCCAGCTGCTTGCACAGTTGTGCATGGGCCTGCAGGATGGAAATGCTGCAGGCAATTCCCTGGAGCCCCCTCTTAAATTAATCTAGGTGCTTTAATGAGGTGCTGCGGAGCTGGGGTCACTTCAGGCGCTGTGTTCCTTTAGTCCAACTCACCTCTCGTTTAACGCTGCATTACCCAGCAAACTGAAACGTCCTCCTGCTTCGTAGACTGGGTGCCCGTTGGCTTTGAAAGTAAATACCCATTCCCTGGTTGGATGCTGAGGAGTAGCTCCCTTTCCGCAGGGCGCAGGGAAGGAAAGCCCCCACCCGAGTGATGCTGACCACGAGTTGTGGCTGCTGAGATCTAACGAAAGAGGAAGGTGACACCACATCTACTTCAGTTGAAGTCAGCTGCTAATGGTGCCTGAATGGGAGCTGAACTCCTCCATGAACCTGGCCCTGATTGTGAGTATTGAGCCTTTCTGCAAATCCTGACTCTGTTATAGTATCTTCACTATGCAAAGCCTCTTCTTGGCATGGGGAGGGATGCGAGCTTGTAACAGTGTGCACTTAGTTATAGATGTAATTTTATTTGCCTTTGTTAGAATCTTTAATATAAAAGTCAGTAAAAAGACCTCTCTAATAAAAATGGCTCAGAGAAATAACAATAAACAGGTTTTATGATACGGAAGATGCATTAAAAAAAAAAATCCTCCAAAGAAAAATGATCTTAAGAGTCTCAGAAAAATATGGAATATAGGAGATTTTTTCCCCGCCCACTACAATCAAAGATGGGTGGTCTGTGTGCCATGTGAGCTTCCTCACGCTGGCTCTTGTGGGCAGGAGAAGGGGAGCTGTGCTCTGTCTCAGTAATGAACTCTGACTGTCCAGGAAAGCATTTATTTTTGCAAAATTAAAAAGAGAGGGGAGGGAGAGTCAATGGATCTGTTTATAGCTATATAAAAAGGCAGAAAAGTTAATGCTAACATATGTTGCTTCATGTTCCCAGAGCAAAAACATTTGCAGGATAGTAGTCCGGAGTGCAGGTGGTAAGAGATCAATACCTTTATTTATTTATTTTAAAGGGACGGCAGGACAGCTCACGTAAGGGAGGAGGTAAATGTATGGAACCCCTATAGACACATTATATTCATGGGTGGATACTGTAGGCATTGTATTACGTAGAGTTTAAGGGTTCATACCCAGGTGCCAGGATCTCTAGAGCTAAATTGTCCTCTTAGCGAGTCACCAGCTGAAAGACACCTTGTCCTCTGCTTGTGCTTCTACCTGCCGGAGGCAGTAACACACAGGGCTGGTTGACTGTGCCCAGGCCCCCGTTGCAGAGGTCCTCCTAGGAGCCCAGAGCTGGGTCTCTGCATCTGCCCTCTCCTTACTGCGCGGTTTTGTTCAGTAAAGGGTGTCCACACCAGGTGTGGTGGCTTGGTCCTACAGAGATGAGAGGACAACATGTGCCATAGGGACAATTAATGAAAGACTATGCAGGGTCTCCTCTCTGAATCATGGACGTGGTCATGTCTCCACAGTCATGGAGAACAAGTGATGTGGTGGGTAGAGAGCAGTGTGGGTACCCTGGTGACTACTGGATTCAATTGAGGAGATCCTGGCTAAATGGCACTAATTGTATACCCCTTCCGGTGTCACAGCTCCCAGTCTAGAAAATGCTTAAAAATAGTTTCTTTCTTCTCTGTATTGATGCAGACTTTTGAGGCAAAGGACTGACTCCTGGCATGAGCTTTTAGATTATGTAGCCCAAAATGTACAGAGTCTTGTAATCAGCTAACCACGTACTACCATGATGATGGTACCCAGACATGACATTGCTTTTTACAGATCTACATAGACTGTATCTTTTTCTTTATGGATGTGTATTAGAGATAAATCTTTATTTCCGTACTCTCATATGTTTGATTGGCAATTACTTGTATCTCACAGAGATTTAACTGGAAGAGTCCTCTGGTGGTTAGTTGTGACAGAACACAAATTTGTCATCTTTTCTGTTGCTGTAAGTGATCAAATAGAGACAAAATCCTATTTCTTGCCTTTCTGTGTCTTCTGAGGGGAAGGTGGAGGGTTGCTGGTGTGAGATCATCCCCTTTCAGAGGACGGTGAACTGGGCTATGAGACCACAATCTAAATACAGATGAGATAACTGGCAAGGCAAAGAGATATTGCTTCAGGACCTCATATATCCTCCCTGCCTTCAGGATCCAGGTGTTGCAAGTTACAGAGCTGATCCTCCTGACATCAAATAGTTTCCTCAATTCATAAAACCAACAGAAGGGTTGACCACAAAGATTCAGGACTTATAGGTTTTGTGATGATTTGATTTGCAGGGCGTGTGATGCTGACATCATCTTCCATGGAAAGGGAAGGTCCTAAGTGCTTGTTGTATCAGGCCCATAGTCTACTTTCCCATTCAGACCAGGACTGGGTACTCCAGTATAAATTTGCAATGTTGGAGCTGGGACTCCTAGGCTCTTTGCTTCCTGTCCTCCCCATAAGACTGTCTAGGAGATGCTCTGGTGGGGCAGCAGGCAGGACTCCAGATCGGTGTGGCAGGCTGGGCTCTGTTGGGACCCTGCCTGTTTTCTCTTGGACCGTTGTCCATACTGACATTTTCATGGAGCACTTTGATCATTGACAAATTGTTTTCTGCCAGAAATGTTCTGTTTGCAAACTGATCTCAGGAGTAGGTTAACTAATAATTAATGATGATTTTTCGAAGAGCTTTCCCACAGGACCCATTGCTGGCTGCTTGATTGAAAGCGTGAATGAGTTAAGCTTTACTCCATCTCTGTAAGTTAGAGAAATATGTCACTTTAATTTTTTTTTCTATAACACAAGCAGCTTTTCAGAGCACTATACCAGACACAACACAACAAAACTCAAGAGTTTCGTCCGTTTTCTGGAACTTTGTCCCAGTGTAAATATCAGGATCCCCTTATACCACATACGAGGTCAGCCCCGTCCAGCCCCACATCATGTCACACCCATGCAAAGGCCACCTGAAGACCAGCTGAGCAAGTCTCTCTTGGACTGGGTGTAGTAAAGAGGGTTGGGGAAAAAAATTCCAAAATTTGAAGGCTTTCCTGATGTCTTTACTAGCAATATCTGCTTTAAAATTGAGTGAGCTCTGGCTTGGGTCTCTATCTATTCCAGCTGTAGCGTTATGGCACAGGGACAGAGGCACGCTCCTAGGTGTGAAATACTGCAAGGAGTGAGTTCATTCTGAACACAAGGGTGGCCTGGCAGCGGGCGACACCATGGAGAGAAGCGGTTAGACCAGGAAAGAGTCTGAACATCTCAACTGCAAATACATTTCCAGTTCTCTGGTTTTGCGAACTGGTTTCCTAGGTTTTTAATTCATCAGTTTGCTTGTTTTTGTAATGGGAACGATGGTGGTTACCTCACCGCTGTGGGCTCGCGCTGATGGAGGGTGCTGGGGGAAGATCAATCGTTGCTGAGGCTTCACTGATAACTTCTGCCCAGGGCTGGATGAAGCTACAAACACTGCCCGGTCTTCTGAGATTGGAAAGCACTTTTTTTTTTTCCCTCTGTTTTATGTATTTTCTTAATGTGTGTTGATGCTATATGTTATTAAAATCGATTACCTCCTTCATTTATTTCCTTTCCTCTGGACTCAATTACTTTGCATCTCTTTTTTTTGGAAAAGTAGGCTGAAGCTGATATGAGAGAAATAATATCCAATCTGTATTTCTTAAGGTACAGGACGAGTCTGTCAGGCTGTTGGCACAAAACAACAATTGTTTTATTGTTGGGGTAAGTAAATAAGAACAAGAAGTCTTAAGTATTGGCATATGTTGATACTTAGCCAAAAAGGTCTCTAAACAATACGTTTTCTATTCATTCCAGAAACCTCATACTCCGTTATTTCTCATTTAATGCTGTTGGCAAATACCCATGTCACCATCTAATTTTGACTGTAGTTCAACTTTTTTAGTGCAAAGCTAATCCTCATTATAGTTGTAAACATGTGTTTCATTTGGCCTCGTGCTCATGTGCTAAAGTGACAAAGGCAATCTAGGGTTTCTATCAGAAATGGAGATATATAGGTAAGCATTTTGTTCAATCTACTTCATCTTTTATACAGTGAAAATCAGCCCAGTTGCTTAATAGGGAAGAATGTTTTTATAAGTCTCTTTGTACTCTTGTGCTTGGCCTGTTTCCTGCTCTGCATCTTTTTTTGGAAAGATGGGACACACCAAGGAGAAAAAGAACAAGTGAGTCTAGGAACGATTGTAAGAGCCATCAGGATCTTGTGTAGCAGCTCTGTGTGTCTCTTCTACATCTTTATGTGCTCTTCAGACACCAATTTTTTAAAATTTATTTTTATTTTAACGTGCCTTAGTTTTCCTGTGGGAGATTTACAAGTTTAATGAGGCCCTACTCAAAGTGAGTCCTCTTTAAAATGAGACTTCTCGTAAGGGATCGCAAATCAGGATCCCTGAAGTCACAGTTCCCTTTCAGGCAATTTTATATTGATTTTATAGTTTTTAATGGCAATGTCCCTGCCTCCGGCGGAGCAAGTGACAAGCTGTTTATCAAAGTAATTTGATTTATGGGAGCCAGGCAGTGATTACACTTGATGTTTAAATGTTGTCACCAGACACCAAAATCCTTAAAATGCAGCACCATAAAACCAACAAAAACCCCATGGCCTTCCAAGGACAGTAAGACACCACTAACCTGAGTCAAGTGGGACCAGAACTGGTTCCTCTATGGTTTCTTTCACCATGATAGGATAGGATAGAATATTATATATTATATTTTCAGTTGGAAGGGACCTACAATGATGTCCAAATGCATCTAGTCCAACAATTAAAATTATTCCATCATAGTGATGCTCCTGGTTGAAGTGTAGGTTCCTGTTGGCTCTTTTGCTGATTACTGCTAGGCTGAGATGTCACCTAGGAAGAGGTCAAACAGAGGAAGGAGTTTGAAGGCACAAAGTGAAGGAGGAGTTTTGCTCCTGGCTGTGGTCTGCAATGTGCTGGGGGTCAGCAAACCAATGCCATCCTACAGCAGTAATGCCGAAATAGGAAGTCTCCTGAGAAATTCTCGAGCAGACACAGCCCATCTGCTTGGACTGGGGTGGGTACCACAGCTTCAACAGCTGGCAATTTGGTCACAGTTTGTCTGCGCTAAAAGAGAAATAGTTTGCCGCAAAACATTTTTCTATACTCAAATGCACACTTGAGCCACAAACATTTCTCTGTGTTTGCATATACCACCGAGTCGCAAATTGTCTTCTTGTATTTAAATAGGTCCCAAATTCAATCCATACATTTCCAGTCATTATCACCCCATTATCCTTTCTCTTTTTTGCTATTTTTCTCACCAAGCCGTGGTAAACCCCAGGCCCTTTTTTTAAACATGTGGTTGATATAAGAGGAAAGGAAAGTTATTTTCAAATATTAAAATGTTTTTAAATACTGTTTTATAGCAATCATGGTCATCTGCAAGAAATCAGTTTTCAAAGAAGCGTTTGATGGACTGACGATCATTTGAGCCCGGGATGAGATGAAATGGTCCAATTCAAGCCGGATTAGGACTCACTGTTCTGGAGAGCACATGAGTTTAGAAGAGACTGATGAAGCTGAATTTTGAAACTACCAATTTGGCTTTTGAAGTGCGTCGGGATTCAGACTGGCAATAGCAAAATAGAATTTTGTACCATGAAGTGGTTACCCTGATTTGACAAGGATGGAAAAGTGTGGCTGACTGACAGCTCTTGGAGCACCTGAAGCATCCATATTTCATCACGTGTCACTACCTTTAGCACAACTGTCTTGGTAATCGGGATGAAGAACTGAACAAGCCTTGTGGTGACCAAGGCTGGAGGAGACCTCGTTAGATTGCATCACATGAGCTTGGAGGTGCAGCACGTGGAGAGCTCACCTTGGTGGGGCTGTGGGATAAGCCCAGGGCTCTGACATCTCCAGTGGACATGTGAATGTGAAAGCAGTTCCTGGAAGAAAAACATCTCCTTTCTGCCTTTAGCTCAGTGGGTTCTGCTTAGGGAAACCTCATCATTTAGGTGAGGGGTTTTTGTCTGTGTTTCACTGTGGTTTGTATTTTATTTTTTTTTAGCATGGCAATTTTGTAGGGACTAATGTGACCCAGGACATTGCTCTTGACACAAGGCTGAGTGCATCCTAGGTGTCTGCTTTGTGAGGATCAGAGCTGGCTGAGAGCTTGAGTATCTTAAGAGTATGGAAGAAGGTGCCCTGCTTTGTATAGAGGACAGCGGTGGGGAGAAATGATAAATGTATCAGGTAAGTCATCCCCTCTTTCATTGCACTGAGGGACAAGTCCAATCATGACCTCTCTTCCTCTTGATTAAAGCTCTAAAGGTTTTACTACCTCCACCCAGTATTTTCTGGTACATTTGTTATATGGCTTCCCATAACAACGTTTATTGCTCCCCAGTGCACGCAGGATGGTTGTTTCCTACATACTTCAATTTATGGGTTTTTGCCATTAGCTATGGATATTGTTTTGTTTGTATATTTAGACAACTTTCAAAGTTAAGTTTCAATGCATTAATATGGAAGAAACTAGAAAAACACTCTTTCTCGGCTGGAATTTGTCAGGTTCTCAGCAGAACGGTTGCACTTCAAGTTGCTATGATTCACTGTGCCTTGGGCTGATGTACCTACAGTATGAGTTAGCTGCTGAATTTTCCATCATTTATATTGTCTTTACAGGTTGTCCATGGTCAGAAGAAGCAATAATTTGGGGTTGTTTTGGTTTGGGTTTTTTTTTTTTTTAGTTTTCTTTTTAATTTGTTTCAATGCTGGTAAGGAACGGTCAAGGCTTTGGTGCTCAAGAGCCGCCACTGGTGCTGCTTTAAAAATCATTCATGCTTTTCAGGTGTCCAGCTTCCACACTACTCAGGGCACAAGGGGAAATGTAAACATTGTTCTGTTATTCAACCTACTACATAAGAGCATTGAGTTTGACAAGGCTCCAGGTACCCCCGTGCCCCGTCCTTACCTAGATCAGACGCTGATATCCCTCCCCAGTGACATATAATCTGGCGGGCTTGTTTTCACTATAACAATTGCCCACTGTAAATGTTGGTTACGCTTCTTCGTGCCTGCCCTGCTGGGGATGCTTCCAGGAGCTTTTCACTGCCTTTCTCAGGATTCAAGCTTGTAGCAGTTCTTTCTTAAACGCGGTTTGGGTATATTTAAATACAAGTTCAGGTGTGTGTTGCGTTTGCTTAATCTGTATAAAGGGGGAGGTGGTTTTAGATATTCTTTTGAACCTCATATGAAAAGCCTATCCATACTTTTTTTTTTTACTTTTTTTTTTTTTTTTTTACCTTTTTTCCCTAAAATGGGAATATGTGGTGTCAAAAATAGTGAAACTTCCTGGTAGGGATGTGGGCCACGTCGGATGAGGCTCTCTGCAGAGCCCAAAGTTGGCTGCAGAGTGTGAGATGAAACTCAGATCGTGCCTTTGATAGACTCTATGTGGGACCCAGAACAGGTAAGGGAGTTAATGAAGCTGAAAACGTTCATTGCAGAAACTACATACGCACCGAGGGCCTCAGCAGAGGAGGGGAGTGATGAACTGAAGGTTCCTTACTGAGAGCAAAACTTGGCATCTTTTTTTTCTGCCCTGATCTCGCAGGGAAAGCAGAGCAGGAGCCATCCCCTCTGCCCCCACCATCGGTACATCCTGCTCTGCCTTTGAAGAACATGATTCATATTTATTCCCAGGCCAGCAGAGATTGCGAGGCCGGGTCTGGCAAATGCTAACGGTCTGACTTTGCAACAGCATAAGAGCGTTCAAAACGCTAATTTAAAGTATGAGATATATATAAGAATTATAAGCAGTAATAAACGTGCTCCAACCCAGGCAGGAGAGAATTACTTCTTCTGATCAGCTGGCAGAGCTGGATTTAGAACAGGACTCTGGACTTTGGTGTAGCTTGAATTAAGCCGGATTTCTGCATTGTATTATTTTTATAGTCTCTTCCCATCCGAGAGAGATCTCTATTTCTTTGCTAACATAAAGCGTATGACTGTGTTGCGTACACTGTACATAGCTCAGACAAGAAGAAGAAGGCAGCAGCCCACTCCTCTGCCAGGGAATCGTTGTGCCATGGTGGTTCAGGGCTCCCCAGGCTGGTGGGATGTGACGGTCCTCCCCGGCATCCGTGGTGAGACAGCTCCTTCCCCAAAACCTGCCCTCCCTCTTGCTGCATTCAAAGTCCTCCTCCGCTGGCCCCGAAAGCAGCAGGGAAGCGTTCCCATCGAGAGCAGTTTGCTTCTCTTTACTTACCCTTGGCCTCCAGGTCAGGAAACCTTAATAATTTCCTTTTTATTAATTTAATCCATAGTTCCTAGTAATTACCATAAATTAAGCCTGCTGGGGGGAAAAACACAGCCAATAAACTACAGAAACTGCTAGCTTTATTTGGGTAACGTCAGTACCTAGAGGATTGTTTCCTGTAGGTCAGTCCCTTGGTTGTCGTGATTAACTTAAGATCAGACCAAAAGGCAGAGAGTTTCCCGTCCACCTTTTAAAAGAGGCTCGGACGTGCCAGGAATTCTGCTAATACACAGGGTCCTATTAAACGCTTAACCTCGGGGTGAAATGAACTTATTCCTGCCCCCGTGCAGGTACCGAATGTTTCCCCGGGACCGTTTCTCTCCGGTTTGAATGGACTTGTCTGGAGACACCGGTTTGTTCTTCCCGATGGCGTTCACACCGGTGAGATGACAGCACAGCTCTCCTTTTAACGCCCCGGAGCTCAGCGTATGGATGCAAATCGTGCATTACCTCCCTAAAACAAAACAAAACAAAAAAAACCAACCAGCCCTAATAATCTGGATTTGCAGCAAGGAAAATATATATATGGTGTTATTTTGCTAAGACCCTTCTCTGGTCCTCCTTAGTAGTGCCTTTGGAAATGGGGCACTCGGGGGACGATGAAGAAAGTGGGAATTATAACAAGCCCCTGGGATGAGAGGCTGACTCCGGGAGCCCGCGGAGGCCCCACTAGTAAAGGGTTGCTGGTTTCCTTTTCTAACTGGGCTGAAGCCAGGCATTCCTGAGTGGCACCGGTCCTCCCAGCGCTGGGAAGGAAACGTTCCCGTTTGTTAGCTGTGGAAGTGCACGCCTAAGCCAAAGGTTACCAGGCTGAGGTGATATTTTTGCATTCCTACAATGTCTTAGCTTTTTTAAATTAAATTCTTGCAACATGAGGATTTAATCCCTTCTGGTATATACGGCGCGTGTGTGTGTATGCGTGTGTGTGTGCATATATATTTTTTTTATTTTTTTTTTCCCTACAAAAATTTCATCAGGCAAGTTATTTGTGTTTTTGAAAATTGGCTCAGATACAGGGTCAGTAACTTTCCACCAGGAGCCCATGGAAGGGTTTGGGGTTTGAGGCTGAACAGAGGGTCAATTTTTAGGGTTGTACTTAAGTTGAAACTAGATCTGGGGTTGAGAGCCACTGGGGATGAAATCGGTTGCATTGTTTTTGAAATTTTTTTTATTAAAAATAATAGAAATAAGCCGTTTTCCCATGCCCAAGTCTTTTAAAAGTGGAGTTCTACCACATAGAAAATGGTACTAAGAAAATTAGTGGTTTCCAATATGGAATTGGGTTCGAAATCCAATGCCAGAAGGGTAAGTTTGGAGTCATAGACCGAAAATTAAGCTCCAGCAAAACAAAAAGCATTTTGATTATAGTACTGTGATGGGTGGGGGAAGAGCACAGACTGTACCCTGTTCCTGCTAGCAAGGAGTTAGAAATCGCTTGGGACCAGATGGGTGCCCCAGGAAGGGGCTGCGGAGCGGTGGAGGTGGCTGCAGGCAAAACCCAGGCTCCGTGTCACCAGCTCCAGGAGCAGATGTTCAAGCCCAGGGATATTTAAAATGAACTCAAAGCTTTGGCTTCAGAGCACGGGCTTTGTCTCTGGGTCCAAATGCTCTAAGCCAGGGTCCAAATTTTAAGCATCAACTTTCTACTGAGGTGCCCTTAAAAACCTGTCTCTGTCATCCTGAGGAACTACAGTATTTCATTTCTGTGAAGGCTTTTCTCCACTGAAGCGTTTGGTTTGAGCTAAAATCTGTGTTAATGCCAGGGGAAGTGTCCATGCGTGCACTGCTAAGAAGACCTGGACAAGGCAGGTTTGGTTCTGTTCTAGCTGAAGGTGTCTTGGAGCGAAGACAAGGGTCCTGGTGCCCCAGGAGCTGGTTCTCTTCTGCTGGCTGTGCAGCTGGGGATGTCCCACAGAGCAGCCATCATGGCCAGCTGGGGTTTGCTTGGTGGTGGGAGGTGGTGTCTTGAGCTCTTCCCTTGCGTTGGATCAATGGAGACAATGTGATGGGAGAAAACACAATTTTTGCTCAATGAAGGTATCTCTTTTCTTTTTTTTTTGTCACTACTTCATTCTTTGGAAGAAAAATGGCTCCTCCAGGTCTTGACATCTGCTGCTATTTAAAGGAACATCATCATCACCAATCCATTCCCCCTGGGGTCTCAAGGTATATAAAGCCTTATTCTTCCCAAATTTGTGATTGAAAACAGGTATTACGTGATGGTGTCCCTTTAAATGCCACATCAGTGATGGGAAGCTTATTAATTAACAGCTCTGCAAGGCACAAGCTGGCAATGAAGGCAGGAGGGCAGGTGGAAGGCTTTAGGCAGCATTTAGCACCCCAGGGCAGGTGGGTGGTGGCCACCCGTGGACATCCTGCAAGAGGAACCTGCAGCACTTGCAGTTCTCTGCTTGTGCTATTATTTGCATTATCCAGGGATTCCCTCGTGACCTCCAGCAGTTTTTCTTTGGGCTCTGGTGAACGACCGAGTCAGAGAAAGAGTTTCTCAGGTTAGCAGCCCCCTCTGCTACTTGTCACCCCCATCATACACCCACATGCACACCCCAGCAGTCACGGAACCACGAGAGCAATGGGAAAGCGCACCTGGAAGCTTCTCAGAGGGTCCAAGATGTGGGGAAAGCTCATAAAACACCTCCTTGAAGCCTGCCTCTTGCGAGAGGCTGTGTGTAACCTCCATCCTCACCCTCCGTCAGGTGGCTCAGGGTGGGAGAAGGCTACAGGAACCCTCTCCCCATAAGCACCTCCGTGCTGGAAGGGAGCAGGCAGCTCTGTATTTAGGTTTTGCAGGTTCAGTGGTGATGGCAATTATTTCTTCTAACTGCAAGCCGCTGAGGAGTGAGGTAGGGCTCTGAAGGCAGTAAAAGGAGACTGCTGTCTGCACCACTAGCCTGTTGTTCTGACCTCCTCCTTCAGCAATACCTTGCGGTGAGTTTGGATTGCTCAGCGTAGTGCGAGGAGAGCTGCCCCTGCCTTCCTCCCCACCCCGTGTGTGCACCCACAGACCCGCACGGAGAGCAAATTTAATGACTTTGCTGCTTGCAAAGTAGTTGATCTCGGAGCTGGTTGGTTCTGCTTCAGCGTTGAGTGACGCAGAGAGGTGGGCCTTCACCTTTGGGGATATTTGGTTCCTTTCTCTTTCCTCATCTAAACCGTTTGGCTGGTGTGGTTTTGTCCTTAGGAAGCAAATCCCTTTGAAAGGCGTCAGGGAGGGTTCAAAGCGGAGGGACACGGGCAGGACCGCGCTCTGACACCGCATCATTTTTATCTTCCTCGGCAGGCTCCCAGCAAATAACCTTTCAATTGCCCGGGCAGTAAAAAATGTCAAGGGTGATTAAGGATGTGACAGCTGGCACATATATCTCAATGCAGCCAAGCCCTTCAGATTTTCCTCGCTCCCCCTGGGACAGACCCTGCCAATATTCCTTATCGGTCTCCACTGCTCCCCGCGCTGAGGGTGCTGAGCACCCAGCAGGAATTTGGTCCAAGCTCAGCACATCTCTCCAAACTTCGTCCAAACTATCGGTAAAGAGTTTGCTTTTTTGATATATATATATATATATAAAAAAAAACTATGTCCATCCAAACTATGTCCATCCCTGCCGTGCTGGGTGTCCTGCCTGCAGGCTGAGCTGGGGAGCGTGCGGTCCTTACGCCGTGCCTCAAATTTTTGTTACATCTGGTATGTTTTCTTTGCAAAATGGGTTTTTATTAAGAAACAAGTTGTTTTTTTTTAAACGGACTAAAAATTTTTACTGGGGCATCTGGGTTTGCAAATATTTGAAAAAGTTGACATTTTTTTCAATCTTGGCAGTAAAAATAACCCAGCTTCTTTCTTGCCCACTGCAATCAAAAACTATTGAACAACTGCTAAAGCAGATCATTTGGGGGGGGGCTTTACATAAGGGGGGCTTTACATAACTATTTTTATGGTAACGAATGAACAGAAGATACTTTTCTCATTAGAATTGGTTCAGTATCCTAGATAATATTTGCCTATTTCTTGGCTTCTGTAGAGCTACGTGACTTAGACCAGTTAAGAATTTGTCACAAAGTTTCAAGAAACCTTTGAAAGCGTGAACTAGAAGAAAGAGGAGCTTTTGTTTTCCTTCTGAGATATTTGTATTCTTGTTGAAGATTATGCCTGGATTCACTCCACTGATATTTTTTAACCATGAGATTTTATCCGGTCTCCCCCAGGACACGGGGAGCGGGAGCCAGGGGCTGCGGAGAGTGAGCTCAAAGGTTCCCCAAGCAAACTACAGGGATCTGAAGGAATTCAACCCCAGTGATGGGGTGAACCCAGCCACTGCAGCTGCCTCAAGCTTTTTCCTGTTATTGCTTCCTGGGAATGACCATAAGGTCACAGGATCTGGTTTATTTGTGTGTTGCTTTCTGACCTACTGAATTGTGATTTATTTTTCTCTCTTTTTTTTTTTTTTCCCCCCCTTTTTATTTTTCTCGTGCCTGTTGCACTTGGATATAGTTTTGGCAGAAGCTTAAAGAAACCCCTCTGGGATGGAGGGAAGAATTGGACCATTGGATCTGCATCTCTCACATCCCAGCTGTGTGCCCTGATGCCCAGGTATGGTACAGAAGGGTAACATGAATGCTTTTTTTTTTTTTTAATTTAAAAAAAAAAAAGGGGGTGGGGTGGAAATAGGAATGAAGAAAGTTCTGAAACTGATCCTGTACCTGTGTGCTAGAAAGCCCTCTGCCTGTGATAGCTCCTGGTGCCCAGGTGGCAAACCATATGGGGAAGCTTCAGGTCCAGCTGAGAGAGAACCTCCAAAGCCAGGTGGGTTTTCAGCTGATTGTATGGCTGGGCACGTCTTGATGATGGCGGGAGGAAGGTGGCAGGAATAATGGTCAAGGGATGGGGCTGAGAGAGCTCCGCAGTGACAGCCTCATGCCCAGCCTTGCTTGTGGCCATCATTGCAGTCACTGTAGCTGGGGTGTGCTGATCCATAAAATTCAGTGGAGCGGCGGCTCTACTGAAGGGTCCATCACCCATTGACCCAGACTGAGATGGCTCAAGGACCTCAATGACCAGAAATCCAGCCCTGTGCAAGGAAGGGAAGGGGTTCCTGCTGGTTTAGCCGGACAAAGCAGCTCTTGGTGAGCCGGGCTGACGGTGGTGCTGTGGGATGGTGCTGGTGGAGGATCCAGCCTGGTCCTGGGGGTCACAGCAGCCACTGTCTTGGCACGGCCACAGCACCACCCGCACCCCTGGACAGTCCCGCTTTGCAGTCTGGCCTCGTGCCTGGATTGTGAAAGTGCGGTAAAGGGCAGAGATGTTGTTTTGGCCTTAATTTTTGTTCTGCAGCATTTAAAAAAAAAAAAAAAAAAAAAAGAAAAAGAAAAAATTCTGGAAAAGCCCACAGGGACAAAGTCCTGACATATTTGGTTTATTTAGATTTACTGGAGCGCTGCTGGGCTTGTCTCAGCCTGCTGCCAGCGACAGGGTTTCTGTAACCCTCCCCAGCTCCGGTTTGCACACGCATATTCACACACGTGTGTGTAATTTGCCACATATATGACCTGTTCAGTGAAACTTTACAGCATCCAGTACTCACACAACACAAGCTGGACGCTCACAGGTGCTGATCGTTCACTCTGACCGCCGGCATCCCCATGGGCTCGGAGCAGCTGACCAAGCCGCTTCCCCCACCGCCCTTGGTAACCCGGAGCTGCACTGTATCATATCTTTCCAGAAGAGAAATTCACTCTTTGCTTTGAAGACAGCGAGGGCTGAGGCATCCGCCACATTCCTTCCTGACGTGTTCCGGCGGTTGGCTGCCCTCGTTCAAAACCAGATGTCTCCTCTCCCATCTGAACGCTGCTGGCTTCGAATTCCTGCCGTTAGACCTTCTTCTGCTTGTTCCTGAGAGAGGTGGAGAGCCCCGGGTTATCAGATGTCCCGGCTGCCACCACCACCCAACGAAGCACGCGCCTCAGGTGTCCTAAACCAGCTTGCTTTTCCTCGGGGCTACTAAAGCAGAGCTATCGGGGTCAGAAAGATCAATGACATCATAAAACACTTCAAGCGTGTTCCTTTGCGTTGTGTCTTGGCGGCGGTGGCCGTTCAGTGGAAGCAAGGCTTTAATGTGCACAGCCCTGGTCTGGTTTTCCCATTGCTGATTCTTCTTTGACCCACCTGCTTGGTAAAATGATGTGGTTTTGTCCTTAGTTCAATTTTCCTCCTCTTGGAAAGTGATAAATCTGTTAGAATGTGAATGAATGTGAATTCTCTTTTTTTTTTTCTTTGTCCTGATGTTTTTCTATTCATTGCTTTGTAGCTTCCCATAAATATTCCATAGTATGATGTTATGAGGATGCTGGTTGTGGCTAAGGGGCTGATCCAGTCTGTGGTCAAGGAACGGACGTTACTTCCACAACAAGTTCCTGGTGGGGTGCAGAGAAGGCAACGGACACCCTGACCACTGGTGCCGACGAAGCCAGCACGTGAGTCCTCATGAACAAGAAATTAGGGATTTTATTCTTATCGAGAGTTTATAGGTCAAGCTTCTGTTTGTTTCTCAGCCTCCTGTATGGAACAATTCAGCTTTTCGCTGCGGTGCTGTCCTTCCACCTCCTTCCACTGTAGGTTTTGCTCTTAATTTAATTTCCTCGCAGTCCCCCCTTTGGTAGCCAAGGCAGAAATGCTGGCAGGACAACGTGTGAGACCAGGCAATTTCCCAGAGAGTCTGATCCTGCAAAGCGCTGGGGCTTTGCTTGTGGGATTGGATGTTGGGCTCTTCTAAATGGAGGAGGCACCTGGTCTCAGCTCATTTTGAGCAAGATTGGCATTATTTTAAGGCAATTTAGGGAGATTGAAAGGAAGTGAAGTTATGCCCACAGAGCCAATGGAAGTACTTGTGCTCTCTCCCATCCCCATAAGTACATCGCAGTAATTCAGAGGGGCAGCACGTGCTCATTTACAGAATACGTGCTGCAGAAGAATTATCTCTCGTCAGAGGAGATATCTGCTTAATGCAAAAAAGAGCCTGAGATTTCAAAGCCGCTCGGCGCAACCCATAGCTGAAGCATGTTGTGATACCCCTGGGTAAAGATCAAACTGGAAAGGACTTGCCGACATCTGATTCTCCTCAATTTTAGTTGGATCCAAATCTAGCAAAAGGGCATTTTTGTGTCTGGTCACAGTCCAAAAAGATATAGCAAAATCACCTGGAGTTACAAATGTGTTGCAGAACCTGTCCCTAATCACATTAAGAGCTCTAAACTGTAAGGCTCAATTGTTTGCCAAATGAAATATTCTCCTCCGGTATTTGCAGAAAGGAATTACAGTCTGTGAGTAATGTTTTTCATTTGGTATCGAAGTACAGTTTCTGCTTTATGGGCCCAATCCTGAGCTTGGGGAAGGAGTCGTTAAAAAACCTTTGTTTTTGCTGGGGAATAAGGGCAAGGTTACTCTGTCTTCACATCCACCTTGAGGCTGGGACCCAGGGACCCGGGGAACGACCCCATCGGGCTGGAGATACCTGCTTTGTGTGGAGCCGTAGTGTTGGTGACACAGTGGGTCTCAGACGATGCATTTTGGGCTCTCAGTTTCCAGCTGGGCTTTTGAGCCCTTGAGGTTCACGATGTCAAGCTTTCTCCTGCGGTTCTGAGAGGAATGGTGGTTGTTGGGGGCTTTGAGGTTGTGCTTAAAAAGCCGGGGAGGCTGTGTAACCACAGGACTCTGGTCTCCAGAGCTTAAATGACAGACCCGAAGGTTGCGAGGCTCGCTGCAGAAATGTCTGGTGGGTGCTCAGGGTGCTCTGGTGCCCCTCCAGCTACTTCAACACGTAACAGTGGCCAGTGGACTCTTGCTCCAAGCTTCAAGTGCCCCTAGCCCTTCCTTTTGGTCCATGCTGCCATTAGCAGCTGTTGGCCACCAGCCATGGACTCTGGTCTTCTGCTCACCCAGGGTTTGTGCTCAAACCCCTGGACTCCAAATACCCCAATAAGCTGGTGAATCGGGTGACATGGAGCTCTCGCAGCAGGTCAAGAGGGAGGGGACGGTGAAATGCAAGAAAGCAAAATATTCAAAGCACCAGGTCAACTGCCGAGAGGAGAAGAGAGGTGAGCTGGTTTAGAGAGCTCCAGTCTCCCAGCCATTGTGGGAGCACCTCACCCAGATTTTGTAAGGATAAACCTAGAGCTGTGAGAGCCGAGTCAGCTCCACGGGCAGCGGGGGAGATGTTGTTTGCTTAAACCAGTGCTGCCGCAGAACGAACTGCCCATCATAGAATCATAGAATGGTTAGAGTTGGAAGGGACCTTAAAGATCATCAAGTTCCAACCCCCCTGCCGTGGGCAGGGACACCTCCACTAGACCAGGTTGCTCAAAGGTTGCTGCACTTAATTGCCTTTACACTGAAGGAAATGCTTGCCGAGAGCTGCCCCATGTCCCAGGGGAAGGAGACCCCAAAATGGCTTTATACCACCTTATATTTTAAGCCAGGGGCAGGAGGGGTGGGGGAAGCACGGTAATCCCTTGGGAAAAGCGGAGCAGTCCCAGCCGGGTGCCCGACGTGCCGCAGCCTGCCCCCCGTGTGCCCCCTCCTTGTCCCGGGGGAGGAAGCGCGGGGCCGGGGTAGCAGCCGTGCCCTGGGGATTTTGGCCTGACTTCTTGCAGTGTCTTAATATGCCCCAGCTGGCAGCGATAATTGGAGAGTTATTAAATAACTGTCTGCAGTGACATACAATCTGCAGAGCGCTGTACCAATTACTTTTCATTTGCTTCCCTCTATCTCAACATGTCTCTATCTACCCATCCTACCCTGCCGCGGTTCCCATGAAGAGTTTACTGCAGTGATTGTAGGGTAGCGAGATCTTCTGCAACAAAGAGACTACTTTCTTTTCCGCCATGGTTAATGCCCCGGTTTAATGAGTCCTTCATATCATTCTCACCACCCTAAATTAAAGGGTAGCCTATGCAATTAAACTGTTTAGGTTTCAGAATGCCCCTCTCACAGTTATCTGCAAAAACGGGTTGAAATGCAGCTGCTACTAATATTGCTCGTATTAAAACTGGCAATGGAAAAACCGCTTTCATCTCTTTATTTTTAGTAGTGTGCCTTTACTTTCAATTAAACCAATTATTTGCACCATCTTGTTCCTGATCATTGTCCCATGAGATTTTCCTGGTCAGGAAATATTTTATGCAATACATAACTGTAGATGCTTAGACCTTAGTGTTTGTGCCTTTCCGGAGTGAGGAGAGAGCTGGGATCTGCAGTCAAATCTTTGCCTAATTTACACCAGTATTAATCCAGAGTGAAGCTGTAGTGTGCAATGGATTTACTCTAGGTTTGAGCTTTGTTAGATCAGAATTTGCTCTCTTTTTCCTTTTTCTTTTTCCTTTCTTATTTTTTCTAATAGAAGTTTAATGAAGAAAAGAAGTGTCCCAGCACCCTTCTCCCCAGACCTCTTCTTTGCATCTGGAACATGTTGCTGTATTACCAAGGGCCAGGTAATAACCTGCATTAATAGAGCATCCTCCAGGACCCCTGGATTCTTTCCATCAGGAGCTGCTTCACCCATCCCTGGTATCCAGCCCACTTGAGGTGAGAAGTGGCTGCTCCTTAAGGATTGGAAAGAGGTTTGTCACTGCTTGGGTTGGGAGCAGAGAGGGGACCCCCCAGCACAGAGCAGCGCTGAGAAAACTGGGGGCTCACACCCACAGAGCCATCCCACACTCCACCTGAAGTACTACAGGACTTTTATCAGGGCAGGGAAGGTTCGGGCACATGGAGAGACAAAAGAAAAACTCTGAAATAACAGCTGAGGGACGGGAGGGAGTGACCGTGTGTTTATTTTTAGGCAAAATGTAATTACTCTCTGGATTCAGCTGAGTCAGTGGAGCAGCAGATCCCAACCTTGCAGCCCTTGCAGGGGTCGGGGCTCTTCCGCACCCGCAGGAGGTCAGAGACACGGTCTGGGAGGTTCCCTCGTTTGCCTCGGTGCAAGCAGAAGAATCCAGCCCAGCAGCCTCCTCCTCTGAAGCACTCACACAGGTAAACGCTGTCTTGTTGGCAGGGTTGCCTCTTGCAGAAAGTGTCATGGACTCCAGGAGTCAGAGTTTCTTTTTATTTAACTTTTGTCCCCAAAATGTCAAAACAGAAGCAGGAATAAATGGCATAAGAAAGAGCTCTTTTCTGCCATGTAGCTGAGAGAGGCTCCGCGGCAACCCAAGGTATTATATTTGTGATGCCTCTGCAGGGAAGTTTTTTCCTGTCCCAAACCTGTTAAGTTCCAATACTCGTTTTAATGATCTCATTTTAGAAATAATGGAAAGAAAAACAATACATTCAATAGAAATGAGATTAGAAAAGGGAGGGGAATGAATTACAAATGCAAGAGTCTGTAGTTATTCCAAGGAAGATAAATCTCATTTTGAGTGGTCTCCAGTGAAACACTGTCTTGCTAAGAGTGAAACAAAATAAACCTGCTTTTGTTGATAAATAAAAGTGTGAGGCAGTGGCAGGGAGTGTTTTCTAACAGTAGCTGGTTGTCATAGTATCTTGGGACTGACGATACCTGGGTTTTATTCTTGGCCTTGCCACCATCTCTCTGCAGTAAATCATTTAGCACCCTGTGCTGAAATTGCAGCACAATCTGGAAAAACCAAACTCCAGTGAACAAATGTACAAACGACATCAGTGTGTAACTCTCGGTAAAGTTGTCACTGCCAGGCTTCTACCTCAATAGGATCATGAAGTCTGGAGTGCATAATGAATTGGAAGGTGCAAATTAGTGTCATTTCAGCAGCCCACAATTTGCTTCAGACTATTGTGGGAAAGGCTGTCGCTGGGAGAGATATTTTAATTTGGGACAGGATCTTGCATGGTAATGAACCTCTTGTGTGTCTCCCAAGTAGACACGATGCCAGTGGCTTGAAAAGTATTTCTTTTTGCCTTTTTTTTTCTTTTTTTTTAATGTGTATTTGGTCAGATTTTCTGTCTGCATGAGCAGCAGGCAGCAGAAGAGGTGTTTGCTCTGCAAAACTCTCCCCGCGTCCCTTCTCCATCTGGTCCTCGAGCTGCGGCGAGGAAGGACCACACCAGGGATCGGTACGAGGGACTGGACTGCAAACACCCGCCGGCTCAGTGCCGCCGTAACACCACCCTGTTTGCTCTCATCTAATGGAAAACAGATTGGCCTTTTCCGTCCTGCACCTAGATAACTTGGAGGGAAGCGCTGGCCTGAGCTGGGGTGAGGTATCCCTAGAAAGAATGTACACCCGGGAGCTGGCACAGGTGGAGCCGGGGTACGTGGTGCCGCACAACACAACGCCACAATCGGCAGCCACGTGGGCTGGAGCTGGAGAGCGTCCGACCCTCCGAGCTGGGGAGCTGATGATTCCCTTCAGGATTGCGTCATTAGATTCAAACTGAGTCATTATGAGGCGGTTTGGGGAAACGAGTCAGAATTCATTACTGAGGAAACGCGCTGGAGCTGCTGCAAGAGCCTCCTGTCGGGTAGGTGCTCAGAGGCACGGCCAGCCCCTCGCTCCCGGGGCCACCAGCGGCTCTTCCCTGGGTGGCAGGAGCCAAGATCCGTGGCCAAGGTGGCTGGAAGGATTCTCCTCTTACACCACCCACGGCTGCTTTCTCCTGCCTCCAGCCATCAGCTTTCCCCAAAGCACCCGTTATAAGAATAGACAAGCCTTAAGGCAAAGACACTGAAATCAGGAAGTTTGCACCCGTGCAAAGCTGGGGCAAAGCCTCAGCCTCTGGCAGCAGCGATGGCATCCTGTCCTCCGGGGGGTCTAGCTGCTCACTGCCCCTTTGCTCTGCCCAGAAAGGGGGATGTTTGCCTGCCCTGCTTGCTCTCTGCTGGTGCCTCTGCCAGGTGGGCACAACTTTGCACAGCTCTTTGCAGGGTAAATCTCTTCTGCTTCTTTCAGGCATGGTGGAGGGGCTGGAAAGGGGTTACCTGCCAGCCATTTTGTAGCAGGTTCAGCGTTTATCTTGGAAACCCAACAAAATCACACGGCTGGTATCATCAGCATCTGGGCTACGACTCATTCAGCAAAGTCGCCGCCGAGCCACAGGAGGATTTCCACCCCAAGCTCGCAAAATGTCGGCTTCAAAATGCTGGGTGGGGACAGCAACATCCTTGATGAGGGCAGAGAACGTGTTGCAAAAGATGGCTGAGGGTTTGAGCGGCAAGAGAAAAGGATCTTGGGGAACAATCCAAGGCTTGATTGTACGTTGGCATGAAGATCGACGCTGACGTGCCTGTCTGATCGTCAGTAAGCAGAGATCAATTTCTCAGGAAGTTTAAACCCCTACCAGGGAGGGCATGTTAACAGCAGCTGGATGACTAAGAAACCAAGGGCATGGATGCAGACCAGGGGTGAATGGATACACGCCCATTACTTGCCTCTGCAGGAAGGTTTTATCCCAAAATAACTGCTGTGAGAAACCGAGCTGTGGCCACTGAAGAAGAGCTGGGTCTTTGTTAATATATTTGTAAAGATGTGAGGCCTGAACGTTTACTGAAAAAGAAGATACTGATCTTCTTTGCAAATAAAATAAGCAAATGTTTGCCTAGCGAGGGAGAAAAATGAATTCAGAAATACATTAAATAATGAGAAAACTCCTCAAGAATCAAATATGAAGAGGGGGAGACCCCAGTGAGGTGAGCCAGCTGGTGGGTAGTGAAGACAATAGAGGACAGACCCGTGGATCTTCTCCTGTGAGTCATTTTCTAGAGAGCTCCGTGCCAGGGCTGCATGAAGAGGTGATGGAAGGCTGATCCCAGGTAACACCTCCACCATCTCAGCGTGACTCACCAGGAATGAGGAGATTTAAAGGAAAAGAGCACAGTACAGGGTGAAGACAGATGATTTCGGACACAGGGCTCAATTACAGACCTCTCATTGCTCCTGCCCCACACGGTACTTACTGTAGGACTAATAAAGGGGAAAAAAAGGCTTTGCCTGGTCTCATGGCTGCATCTGCCTGTGATGCCAAAGCCACACAGCACAGGTGACACTGGGGTGACAGTCTGCCTTCTGCCCAGTGGCTACAGGCTTGGGACTGGCTGTACTGGGTCAACCCTTCAAAACTAGTGCCACAAAATCAGGTCACCTTTGTGAATTAGAGGCTGCACCTCAGAGAGGAGTTTTTTTTCTCCCTCAAACTCCTGGCAAAAAGCAGCAGCTCCCAGTAGGGTTGGTTGTTTGTGTGAGGGAGAAACTCGGTAAAAACTTGGTGAATTCGGGTATAAAGGGTTTCCTTTGCTTCCTCATCAAAACAATGTCTTACTACAAATAACTGCATACCCCCAGCCTTGTTCTGTCCTGGGTGATGCTTAAACTGTCAATAATCATAAGGCTGCTGTCACAGTGCTGCTCAATGGGGTTGACAGATTATATCTCTAAAGTCCCTTTATTGGACCTTGTTCCCAGAAAAGCTTGCAAATTGCTCTGATCTTACCAGACAAAGGCGTTGCTCACTCTCGGAGTCCTTGGATATCCTACACAATAAGGCAGGAATTGGTGAGAATTACCTGAGATAAAATATCCCTTACAACATCAAAGTTCCAGATCTCTTAGCTGTCAGCCGCAGGTATGTGAAAGTCCTGACAGGCTGAAGATAGAAGGAAGAGATAAAGCAAAAGAGAAGCGGGAGGACAAAAATGGAGAAGTTCTCTGAATGAAACGTTATATCATTGGATTTGGCACAAAGATTTCAGTGCAACGGGTCTGTAGGGCTACCTGGGGCGTGAGCAAGGCATGGGGCTTTTGAAACGAAAAAGCAGCAGCTCATACCAGGTGGCCAAGGATGGATCCTGATCCTTGTTACACCAATGGATAAGGGAAGCAGGAGATCAGGATACAGCTAAATTATGATCGTGCAACACCCCCATTTCCCCCAACTTCGTGCTCTAAGCTCTTGGTTGCATTTTCCCAGAAAGATGGCCGAAGGGGGTCAGCCACTAAGGGGGAAACACTGGTATAACACAAGACACCATCTTTTGGTCATCTTTGCCCTGTACATTTAATGATAAGGCTCCCTGCAGAGGGTTGACCTCCTCAAGTTGTTTGCGGTACCTGTGGCAGGAGAACTGGAGTCAGACTCTTCACCTAACGCTGCCCAGCCTGGGTTAGTAATCTGACTGCAAAAGCCCATTTTTTTGGGCAGTAAAACCACAGGTAAGTCTGAAATCATTTCACCGAAACAGATTCGAAGAGGTTGAGCTGAAATGAGACCTGGCTTCTTCATTTAAAAATCCTGCCCTTTCACACTGCAAAGACTGGACAGACCTTCCCTCTGCCCACGACTCCCGCACACCTCATCCTCCTCCCAGGACTATGCTTTAGAGCAGATCAAATACCTTTAGGTTCTCAGAAAGGACTGTTTTTTGGCAAACGCACAAAATACTTTTCTCAAATGACATAAATATTGTATGTTATTTGCTGCCTTGCCAAGATGCAAACACACACATGCACTCCTAACTAAGCAGCATTCTTTAAAAGTTAAGATCACCGCTTAGAAAGAAATATATAGCATTTTATAAATCCAAATTGATCACGCAGTGCGTGTGTTGAAAATATGTACAAAAATGGGACCCCAAAACTCCATTAAACCACTTCTGAGACAATACATCACTGCACCTTTATATTGCACAGAGGGGTTTAACAACCCTTCTCCAGGAAAATATTTTACTAGGTAACAAAAAAAAAAAGTTATTGAAAACACATATATTTGATACTTTTGGCAATTCATTTTACTACTTGCATTTCCAATTCATTGGTATAGTTCATGAAAAAAAATATTTTTGCAGTTGGGTCATGTTATTATTGCTCTAATTTTTTTTTCTACTTGAAAGTCACGATAAGATTTCTTTCCGCGAAACAACAAAGACAGACAAAAGCTGTTTGCCCACTTCGGTGATCCTGTAGATGTTTTAGGGAAATGGGGTCTGCTGTAAGTGTAGAGTACACCCAAACATGCCCACGGGAAATTACAGCATCTTTCTGCATTTCTGTATAACCAACATTATATCTGGATCAGCTGAAAAAAGAGCCAGGAAAGAACTACGTTGAATCTTCTAAGGAACCAAAAGAAGGTATCGTTTACTAGAAAATATTAAAATATTTTTAAAAAAATTAAATAATTTTGCATCAGATCACCCAAAATGCCCCTGGCAATCATATATAAATCGCTTCATCTCACCCTCTAGCACTGCTCTTCTCTTGGCTGGTGTGAACGCACCTCTCCGGGTGGAAGCCTGGCTTGAATTTGGCCTGCCCACAAATGGTCCCGGAAGAGGGTAAAGGAAGTGAGAGGAGGAGATAAGCTCTTCCTAAATCAGACTAACAGTACATCCATGCTACAAACCTAACTTAGGCTCAGATTCAAGTCTGCTACATCCTTTTCCTATCTAGATAATAACTTTTCACTCAGAGCTGCGTGTGCTTTAAGGCCATTTTAGCTGGCCAGCGTGGAAATGTGGGCACATGCTGGGCTTTTGCTTTTCCTAGGATAGATAACACCCATTTTGAACCAAACCTAAACCATAGGCATGATCCTACGTGCCTGCCTGCAATCCATCCTCCCATCTCCCTCCCCACCTGCCTCTTTCCTTCACATATCTCCAAGAAGACTTTGATGGAGAGCTTCCATCTACTAACGTGCAAAGAACCAAATAAACGTATGCCCTTGGAAGCACTGGTGACGTGCAGACCTGGTGACAGCAGAAGCATAGAGCCACTTCACAGGCTATGGCTCCCCAGGGTGGTCTCTGATTCCTGAAACTGATGCTGGTCATCTGTGGAGATCAACGCGGAACATCCACATAAGGATTTCTGCTTATTTAACCAAACTCGTCCTGGGCCACACGTGTGTGCTTGCCTCTGAAGAGCTTACTTCACACAACACTACAGGTAAGGCTAACCTTCGCTTTGAGAGAAATACTGTAAGTACCCACGAGCATGATATGTCCTTGTCTAGAGAACAGTGATTCTTCCTTTTTAATTGCTTCCTGTGTGACACATTTCGTCAGGTCTCAACTTCTTGCCAGTTGATCTTCTCCTCACTGCCGCTTGTTTCTTGCTGTGCATGTAAATACGACCGTGAAAGTCCATCAGAAAAAGTGCAAAAGATCAGTTTGAAAGACTGATGAATCTCACGCTTTCCCGCTCTCGTCCCCTCAAAATTAAAAAGGCCACTCTATAGTTTCCAGCACACATCTATCATTACACACTCCTGGGTCTCAGGTAAATTAGCAACCTGATTCTTTTCCCTGCTGTCACTTAGAAGAAAAGGGCTTCTTATTTGCCAACCAAGGAAAAGTACAGTAAACCTAGAACTAGATAAAAGGGAAGTAATCAAATATATTTAACTGTACTCAGCCAAATCCCATTATTTGTATAGATGTTAGCTGGGGCATTTGAAGAATTAGGATAGCTTTGTCTCTATTGGGAAATAGTACTGCTTGATTGAACAGCATAATTTCTGAAATAGTGTTCTTCTACTTACTTAAACTGAGAAATTCAGGGGGGTTTGTATATATATGTCTGTATGAATTGCTATGGTGAGCTTGGTAGATGTATTTTGGGTGAACACAGCATCCCTCTCTCTTACTTGCATAATGGGAAATGCCTCAGTGTGGAAAGATTGCTTGGATTGTCCTTCTCGCTTCTACCCGAAGGAAGCAGGGAAAATAATTTCAAATAAGTCACCTCCTACATATCAGAGGGCACCACCTCCCCACTGTTGTGGAGAAGAACAGCTTATGGGGTACGGGAAAAATATAAAAGCCGGGGGAACTGGGCAACCACAGTAAAGGAACGTGCTGGGAGTATTTCATGGCGATAGTAACCTTGGTGAAGGTTGTAGGACAACACAGAAAGCACCGGGTGCTAGGGCCACAGGTGTTGAAAATAGATGGACAACATCACGGCAGTGCTGGTAGAAGGGGTGCTCCTTCCCCTGGCAGCTGGCTGTGTGGGAAAGGAAGAATGCGCCACCTCTAGACAGCTGTGATCGATGGTCGCGAGCACGAGTACCTTCCTCTTCAGGAATCCCTCCGGTGCCAAAACACAGAGTACACCAACCAAGACTCATGCAGCCAGGAAATGTAGCAAAACCACCTCTGTACCCTCATCCACAGGACCAAGTTATCCTTCAGTTTTCCCTGTGCAAACAGTGGAGGTTTTGCTGTGAAACCGTTTGATTAAGATGGTCCAACACAAGTGTTGAAATCCAGGTCCATAGACCGAGAGAAAACCTCCCCTGGCCTGTGCTCATGCCAGCACACAGCTTTTCTCAGCTCGGTTTTGTGCTCAGAAGCCACTGGTTTTTGTGCTAACCTGCCAGGTAAGCAACTGTGGCTCTGCAGGAAGCCCTGTGTCTTCAGGATGAGGAACGACCTCACCCTGATGTAAATGAGCATAACGAGATGAGACACATTCTGGTCCCAGACTCCAGTTTTACTTTGCTGAGATGAAACATTACAACTCTATGTTGTTTCAATACTTTGGGGAGAAGAAGAAGGGAGACAAGGGTCCCCACATTGGTCTTTTACATGCCTGAGTCAAATTACCCTCCCTTCTGCGGGGCTTCTTCTGAAATAACAGATCTTACTGTAACCAAATATTGCCATCCAGGAAAGCCATTTTGCAACCAGCAAGGAGGCTTCTTCCTTCTCAGCAGCCGCTGAAAAGGCCCTTTGTTCTCGGGCTGAACACCTGGAGAGTGTTATCAGCAGTGGCCTCTCCGGGCCAGCACGCTGAGCAGCTGTGACAAGACCCAATGGCATTGGCATCGGCAGCAGCACCTGGGAGCTGCTGGCACCCAAAAACCATCCCGCCTGGACCATTGCGTGGGCAACTTTTGGTTGTTCCCCTCTTCCGTGGGGACCAGGGAAACTGGCCCAGCCTGTGTTTTCTTTCTTTTCCCATCCTAAAATGAACAGCCTCACTCCAAATGGTCTTTAGACAACCATGAGGAGGTGACACCTCTGTAGAGAATGGAGAAGCAGCTTTGGGCATTTCCGTGCCTTTCTGGAGAAACTGGTAATGTGAGTGGCGAAGGGCTGACACAGAGCACCGGCATCCTGGGCACACGGTTTGAAACTGCACCTTGAAGAGTACAAGGTGGAACTGTTGACTGGTGTGAGGGGTAGGGCATCCATCCACCAAAGAGGAAATCGCCTGATGTCACCCAGGACAAGCCTGCACGCCAGGCAGAGCTTCCTGCTCTGTCTGTACAGTCAGCACCACTTCTGTTTGTCCTCATAAAAAGACAGTCAGATCCATGTCTGCTCAGAAGCTCAAGGAAACCCAACTCATCCAACCCAGCAGGTAACAGTGCCCCGAGGGCAGGGGGTCCTTCTCCATACACCTGGTGGTAGAACTACCCCTGATAAACCATCACTGCCAGGCACAGCAGCTTCAAAACCCAAAAGGTTTTCATTCTTTTGCTGCATTTTACATGATTAAAAGAAAAATCTACACAGGGGGAGGAAAGCTGGAGAGCCATAAAGCAGGGGCTTCCAGGAGTAGATCTGCCATGGGGTAACCTGGAGAGCTGCCTACACCAACTGAGCCTGTGCTGGGTCTGTCAGGATTTTACCAGCGGCATCGGTGAAAATTTTATCTGCAACATATGAGTTATTTAGCAGGTCCAGGCCTGCAGGCCTTTCTCTGCATATTGATTTTCCACTAAAGTCATAGGCTGGATGGCCTGCATCACACAAAAAAAAAAAAAAAAAGAAAAGAAAAGAGAAAGAGAGAAAATATATCGTTCTTCCTTTCCTGATAATCCAGATAATATACTGACTCCTACAAGGGAGTCATACACTGGGGGGATTTGGGGGGATTTCAGCAATGCCTCATCGCAGGATGCACAGCTCTGCAAAGTATTTATTCTGGAGTAGTTCTGCCAAATACTGAGAGCAAATTGCATAATGTGAGAAGGAACAGACCACAGCTAAAGCTTCATCCTCCGTGGTGGCAGTTCAGGGCTAACATTGTGACTTCTTCCATACTCATTGGCATTATTTCTTTTATCTTTGGACTGTAGCAGTGAAAGAGCAAACATTTCAGAAAAAGGAGACCTTTGGTGGCTAGTGCTGAGTCCCTGTGAGGTTTGGATAAGCTAACAGAATAACATCCAGCAAAAGCTTTACTTTACCTGGGACAAACCATGATTTCTGTGTTCAGGCAGCTTGTAGCGTACGGGCCACTTTAAACCTTGGTCTCTGTCCAGACACCAATACCGGCTCTCCCATGACTATACGTTTGCATCTCTTTCTAATATTCCTCCCTCTCTTCCCCACGAAGGGAAAATTTCCAGGTTTGTTCCTTTTAACTTTGTTCATGGTAGCCCTCTTGACAGAAGGACTTAGTGTCTATTTAGTGTTTTTGCAAGGAAAAGGGAGAAACTTCTCGGTTACATAAAAGTTTGTATCAAAATTCAAGAATCCGGATTAATTATAGGAGACTTGCCTTGTATCATTCAATTTGTTTGAATAGCTTTAAAGATTAAGCAGATCCAAGGCCTAACAGAACCAGAGCCAGTAAGACAATAGCTGAGATTTTCCTTTGAAACAAAATATACAGGTGGTTTCTGTGAGTTTCTGTGTCTATCTGCCCGGCTTTTTTATTTTTATGTCGTATCCAATATCACAGAACCTGGCAGTAGAAATCATATAGCAATTTGTGAAAGCTCGTTGCTGTTCTAGATATCATATAGTCTGTTCCACACCAGCAAAGACAAAACCAATGCCTTTACTCCTCGAGATTTCATTCAAAGGATAATGATCTCTGGTAACAAAATATTTGGCAGTACCATTATTTAAAATGCACAGAGGAAATGTTTGTCCCTAATTCAAGGGACTGTGGTCACACAGTCTCTATTCACTTGGTATTTACCAACGAATGCCAAAGGCTAATCTACAAAAAAGCCCAGGAACAGAGTTAAGTTTATCGCACTCCATCCTTAACCCATCCCATTGTAAGGGAAGAAAAAAAAGTAATTACTGAATTTCTTTGCAGCCAGAGAACTTATAAACTCCGCGTTATACCCAGCAGGCTGTAATGACTCCTTCAGTAAATATCTAATTAAGCGGTCGGAGTGGTTTTATTTTTTTTTCTTTCACCGCATACTTTAGTGTTTTAAAATCCCATTGCATTAAACGACTTCTCGAGTTTTCCAAACTTCTCACACGGACAGGAGAGGGAAGTAAGAAAAAAAGCAGAGGGGAGATTTCGGTCGTGGGAACAGGAGTCAGAGACGGGGATTTGCAACGGCTAAAGGCAAATCCTCCCCGAAATCTCCATCTTAAAACACCGAAAACCGCAGCCCCAACCTGCCCGGGACCCTTGCCTGTCTAGAGAGGGAGGAATAAAACCAGCCCGTGGGGGATGGCGGCCTTTAGGGCAGGGGGGTGTCACTCCCCGAAACCCAAAAGCAGTTAAAACACCGCGAAGGACACGGCCTGGCGGCGGCCCGTTAGGGAACCGACGGGTTTGCTTTTTAACTGTGCAAA
Organism: Limnodromus scolopaceus; assembly: GCA_028565335.1. NCBI lineage: Eukaryota > Metazoa > Chordata > Aves > Charadriiformes > Scolopacidae > Limnodromus > Limnodromus scolopaceus. The sequence continues at coordinate 39,092,998 of JAOXNO010000070.1, forward strand.
TCCGGAATTTCGGAAGTTTTACCCGGCCCGGCTCGGCATCCCCCGCCTCCGCGGCCGCCCGGCACCGCCAACCCCCGGTTTTTTCCCCCCCGGAGCACCGCAAGGCGCTGAGCGGTGGCGGCACGACCGCGGCTGGCCCTGCTGGCCCATGTCGCGACGGTGCCCGGCGCCCCCCGGGGTGGGGGAGAGACTGTCCCGGGAGAGGGTGGGAGAGGAGCCCAGCATCCACCCCGCTCCTCTTCTCTCCTTTAGGAGAGGTGCTCGCCTTCAGCGAGGACCGCGGGGAGGTGAGAAAACTGCGGATCTCCGGCCCAAAAAAGCGCGGAGCCGGTGCCCGGGGAAAGCTACCTGCTCCGGGGAAGCGCCTCGCTGCGAGCCATGGGGACGGTCCCAGCCGCTGCCCACCTCCGTCCCAGCGGCCATCGCCCCCCCGCAGCATCGCTGCTCCGCCGGGCACCCCGGGGACCACCCCCCTATCCTCCCGGGCGAGCTTAAACCCGGTGAGATTAATCGTTTGGTTTTTTTTAATCAGGCCACGTCGAGGTGCCGGGGCTGGGCTGGAAGGGGCCGAGCCCCTCGACGGGAAGGACTGGGTCTTCCCCGCATCCCGGCTCAGCCCCGGCCGCCGAGCGCACCTACCCCAGCCCCGGGGGTGCGGGGACGGAGCCGGGCCGGGGCGGCTCCTCCCCTGCGCCCCCCGAGCTCCTCCGCCCTTTCTCCCTCGTTAGGAAAGTGTTAGAAAGTTGCTGAAGTGCGAAATGAGCCTGCGAAATCTCGGTTGTCCTCATTAAACTCTGACAAGGAGGGTGACAAGAAGCAGCGGAGGGGAAACAATGCGGGCAGTGTTGGGGAGAGCCCCGGCCGGGGGCAGCTTTTGTGCCCGCCAACAAAAGCTCTTGTTTGCATGTGTTAAAGTCCATTAAACCGCGGCAGCCCCAGGTGCAAACGCCAGCCCCGCAGCGGCCGCGCAACCTTCCGCGCCCGCTGAGCGCGGCGGCGGCGGCAGCACCGCGGCTCTGCCCTCACCCGCCGGTATTGTCGGGGCTGCAAACGGGCAGCGGCCGGGGCCACGGCCCGGGGAGGGGTGTGCACGCCGAGGCCCCTCTTAATGAGGGCCCCGGGGCTGGCTCTTCATTAAGAGGCCCGCAATGCAAGCCGGCAAACCTGGGTGGGTTTCGCTCTCTTTTTTTTTTTTTTTTTTATGTGCCCCCAGATTTCTCTGTCCCCCCGCCTCGCCATTAGCGGGAGCGAGGGCTCTGCTGCGGGTGGAGGGGACACAATGTGGCCTATTGTGCTGCTCGCCCCCCCTCGCTGGAGGGGACACGGATGGGACCCCGCAGCCCAGGGTCATGGATGCAGGATCTGGCGCGGAAGAGCCCAGCGGACGTTCCGTGCTGTGAGTTGACTCGTTCAGTATGGCTGGTCAAGGTACGTTGGGAGGTTGCGAAGTCAACAAATCCATAGAGAAATTGCCCCCAAGGTTAGGAGACAGCAGTTTTCCAACTCCTGGTTCAAAGAGCAGAATTCAACCCAAAAGGTGCAAAAGAGAGGGACTGTGCAAAGACAAGCCACAAAAAAAAAAAAAGGAAAAAAAGCCTTGCACAGGTCAAAGCCTATGAAAACAATCTCACCGCAGCGTTAGCGTTTCAGATGGCTGGCACGGTGCTTTGCCCAAGAAAAAAAGTATTTCCAGGTTCTGTTGCAACAAGTCACATCACTTTATCCCCACTGGGTCCGCCTGGGATCTGCCCCACGGCTATTTTAAAAATGTGCTGTTAATAACAATTCATTACAGTTGATAGAACTGGGAGACTTGCCTTTTATTTTGCAATTAGACATAAGGGCTCTGATCTGGCAAACGCTGTGCGCTGTAAGCGTGTGAGTAGCTCTGCTGAAGTCATCTGGGACCGCTCATGTGCTTAACATTAAGCCCGTGCGCGTTTGCAGGACGGAGGCCTGAAGACGGTACCTTCTTTAAGGTTGGTTGTTTACCTGCTCTGTTCTCTGTTTTCTACATTCGGGACCGCGTCCTGCGAAACCATTTCTCTGGGAAGACCCCAAGTGGGGGGAGTCAGCTGGGCACAGCTCACAAGTAGCATTATGAAGCCGAATGATTCTTCCCGTAAACAACAGTTGTTTGCAGGAGCCTGATTGGGGAAGACATTACGGCCGCGGGTACGTTGCATTGCAAACTGTTCAGCTGTGCAAGCCTGTGTGTACTGAGGCGTTAATGCCGAATTGTTGGGCATCGGGCCCAGAACAGATGTGACGATGAGCGAGAGCAAAGAGACAGGGAGGAAGGAGCAGAAGAAGAAAGCACATTTTAGGCTCCTCGATTCCTGACCGGCGCTTCCAAAACCTGGGCACCAGCCCCAGATGCCTCTTATCAAGAGAAAGTAGGAAAGCAACATGATCTGCGGAGAAAACAAACATATTTGTTTTTTCGTTTGCCAATCCTGCCAAACAATAGCTGTTTGTAGGCAAATAATCCTCGGGTCTGCATCGCCAGATCAATGCAGGGAGTGGTTCCCATCGGCTCCGCGGTGCCAGACACACTGAATGGTTTGTAGTGAAACAGGTCCTTGAACTTCTTCGCGGCGCAGACGCTATCTTAGTAGGTTATCGCGCACTTGTTTCTGTTCCTGCTCCCACTCTCCTCCTCTTCCAGTGCTAGGCCTGGCAGGGAGAAGGGAAGGCAAGAGGAAATAGAAGTCGTTTTATTATCAAATGCTTCAAAACGTTCTGCTGTTTGTCATTTCCTTGCCACTAACTTTTCCAATTTACCTTTGGAGACAGGCAAAGTAAAGAGAAGGCCAGTCCTCGTGCACAGTCCCACTTTCATACCTGTGATATGCACGAAGACAATTAATTTGATTGAGGATTTTGCTTTGTGAAGTAATTAACAGTGCAAAGTTTAAAAAGGCTGCCTTTTGTCTTCAGCCGCCCAAAGTCCTGGTTTGCACCATGAAGTCGTGTTGAGGACTAGAAACGCTTACACAAACAGCATCTCGCAGTGTCTCGCATCGCTTCTCTTCGCCGTTACTGACAGATTTTGTGGAGGTGCAGAGGAATGGGAGAAGAAACTCTTCTTTAGCCCCAAATGTGTTAAAATGGAAGATTTAACCTACAGGGCATGAGAAGGGTGATAGAAATCCTGGGCGAGTGCTGAGTTCCTGGGGTAAGGCTGCTTCTAATTCCAAGACACAAGACACCTACAACCCTTCTCTACTAATATCATTCGGCACAGCCCGGGTAAGGTTGGATTAACTTAAAAAAACCTCCACGTAACACATACAATTTCCAAAGGATTTTCAGGACACCCTGATCTTTTTTTTTTTTTTTTTTTTTAAAGGCACCTCTTTGGATTCCAATCTGTTTGAAACTGCATGTGAATACTTTGATAAACTGGTATAAAATGGCAGATTTTGTCATTAATTTTGTGTCATTTGCAATGTCTTTCACAGCTGAAGGCAGCAGTTCAGTTGTCACCATTTCTCCTCGTTTTATATGGCAGCTGATCGGGTTTGTCTTCAATGAACGCAGCAGAACCCTGTTTAAAAGCCAAACTTTTAAGCAGCAGTAATTACCATTAGGTACATAATTGTTTAGGCAGGTGAATGAACAAATAGGTGCCTTTGTTACTAAATAGCTTCTTCCAGTGGGTGTCTAAGGGACTGTTTCTCCATCTTTGTATTCTCTGTGTCTGGAATAAAGAAGCCAGCCTGATAAAAGGGGCTGGCTTGAGGGAGCTCCTTAGAAGTCATTTTTTTCTGGGGTCTGGAATGGATCTTGGGATTTTGCAGCTAGAAAATATTTGGAAAAACCAACCAAACCCAAACCTGCTGGTAAAGCACTGTATCACTCCCTTCAAATGGCCAGCCCATATCACCAGTCCACTGCTGCTATCAGGGAGCCTGTAAAATGCCAATCATATCGTAGTTCAAAACAATCCATCCCACTCCTAACCCTTATCATAGCGAATTTGATCAAGACTGATGAAATTTATGATTTTTAAGCTTGCTTAGAAAATGAAAACAAACCCTAGAAAATTACACACAGAAAGCAAAGTTACAGGAATAATAAATTTTAAAAATCTGGCAGAGAGAAATGAGAAAATTCCCAGATTAAAGTCACTGGGGAGCAATGCCCAGTAGGCTGCGTGTTCGACTTTATCTGGATGTTTAGGTGGGAGATCTTCAGATCCAGCTTGTTGTGCAATTACAGCCGGAGCTGAGTTCCCAATGCCTGTCATCGAAAGTACTCAGACTGTAGGTGACTCACATTGGGAATCCAAAATCACGAAGACTCTGTTTTTTTTAATTCATCACCGCCTGCCTCCTTTCCTCACTGATAACACAGGGTCAGCATCCTCTCAAAATTACTGGAAAAGGAAACGCGGAGTATGAAACCCCCAGACACTGCTGTCATGAGCACCACGGAAAAACCATACGGAAATGAATAATTTTGTGCTCAAAGCACGGTTTGAATAACAGGCAGTAAAAAGCCCCGTCGCTGCACATTAAACAAGAGGAGAATAAATCATGAGGAGAGCTGCTCTCTCAGGAGCAGCAACCGTCGTCAATGCGGAGTGGGGGGAATGCCGGTAGGGAAAGGGCCTGGATAACTCAATTACAGCTCATCAGGATGGACAAAACCAGGCAAATTCTGATCGCTGGTAGCTGTTGAATGCCGGAGTGTGCAGACTCAGTAGCCTTTTAGAGTACGTTGTTTCACACACAGATTTATGTTTGTGTATGTGCTCTGGGGTGTATATAAAATAAGCAGAATAAGCTTTGGCTCTGTGCCATGTTAATTGCTCTACACAACTATGGGACGTCTGGTCAGCTTGAAGCATATGCTGAGGTCTAGGTGCAAAGTATCATTGAAATATCAACTGATCGACTCGTATAGCAGCTCTCAACGGCTACGCCACTGCTGACTGAACTAGGTGGAACTGTGGTCCTGTAGGTGAATATCTGTGCCACTGCCAAATTTTTCTGCATCTATGGAGCAGGCAGCCAAAGTTGTCTCGAACCATCAAGGTCTCAGGCGATCTGGAGATGTCTTCACTGATCCTCTGTATACAATTCCTTTGTGCTCCCGGTGTGGAGCCAAGGTGTAAGATGTATTCAGGAGCAGAATGGAGTATTTGGAGGAGGAGTTGCCACCAGCAATATTCCCTTCATTACAGTTAAATGAGGTGGGGAAGGTGGAGAAATTCATTTCCTCAGAGACCCTTGGCATCCATAGCAGGTAGGGAGACCACTACATCATAGCATGAACGTGTCCTGCCACTGCTCTTGGCACAGACAGACAGACTGGCACAGGAAAGCGTGGTCAGGTCTAATACATGGTGGCAGATTGGAGAGTGTACACCTCTGACCCAACGGAGGAAAGGCAATCTTTGTGCTGGCTGGCAAAGAAGAGCTGGTGCACTCACAGTCTAGAAACTTTGTGTGAGACAGGGCTCTGCCGAGAAGCTCAGCAGCAGGGAATTCGCAGCTATGGCAGGCAGTGCAGCAGGTTAAGGACACATATTGCAGACCTCTCCGCAAAAACGCTGCTGCAGCAGTAGAACGTAACAGGGTGACTCAGTAGTAATGTGACCTTTCATTAACAGATGCTTTTCCTCTTGCGTCTGTTTCTGACACATTTATCAACTGTTACAAACTTAGGTAAACCCCGTTTTTTTTTTCAGTGCTTGTATCTGAAGAGCGGGATGGACTCCCTGGAGCATGGGAATGAATATAGAATGTTTCTCACTTGTTCTAATCGGGGCTCTGCTGTTGCTTTTAGGGCATCTCCTGCCGAGCCCCCCATTTAGCAGTCTGGAGGAGCCAGTGTTTCCACCTCTGTGGATCTGATACAAGCACCGGCGAGAGAGGACACATCTGCTGAGGCTGGTGGAGTCGTTCCAGGTTGTGGCAGGACTGAGTTTGCCCAACAGGGGACCAGCCAGTGTCTGCAAAACTCTTTGACGGTGAAGCATTTTGTTACTCTTCTTGTGACATTACTAAGGGAAATATTGCATACAGCTATATATATTGGTTAAAGTTTATTATTTCAGCTCATTCATATGTCACTGACTCACAACCCATTCACTTCATACAGCCTTCTAAAAGTCTTACACATCTCCGAGGCCTGCGTGTGTATCTTCTGCCTTAGCTACATCTCACACTGCACCAACATTAACTCAGAAAAGCAATAATGCCTAAAATAATTTTTCCCAGGAATGTCTTGTAAAAATCTTCCTCATGAGAGATAAGAGACAAGGTCATCCCACATGAGACAGCCCACTGGAATGACTCTTTAGACACTGCTTGTCCTGGCACTTCTTGTTCATCTTTCTCCTCATCCAGATATTTTGTCCGCTAATTACAAGAGTACTTTCCACTTCAGCTGAGCATTTCTGTGGGCAAAATAGGGACAGAAATGGATACATTCTATGGGTATTGTGCCACCTCTGTAAGATTCCTTCCTCGCTCCCTGATACTTGAACAATCAAATTATTGCCTATAGTGTTGTGATACATTACGGTAAAACCAGAAATGGCAAATTATCAGAGTCTCCAAAAAGTTCCCTTGCCAGACTATGCCCCCGGCCGTAAAATGGATCAGTGGCCATGTCTTTTCCAGAGAGAATAGAGAGAAATATCTTCCATCTCACACTTCAACTTGCGCATCCTCTCAGTCACCCTATAGTTTAGTTGATGACACCTAAGGATAGCTTGGATCCAAACTCCTCTTTATTGGGACCAGGATTATGTGGGGATTTGGTTAAGAGATTCTTCTAGTTATTATGCTTTTCTTGGGAAATGGCCACTGGACAGTTAAAAATGGAGACAGTTTAGGAATAACCATTTCTGCTGCTGTAATGTATCCCTTTATTTTCTGAGAATGCTCATTGGGTTTGGCCATCGCATACAAGGATATTTCCACAACTTACTTATAACTGAAGCACCTTCCCATATGAAGGGAAAACATCATCTTGCTACTGCGAGGCAGGATGAATCCTTCAGTGTTGACAGTTCAACAGAAACTGTTTCAGTGATTTGTCTGGTAAAAGTATGTGGATTGTGGGGCAAAAAAAACCCCTTACTTTGTGTTATTGGCAGCTCTCAGGAACCAAGCTCCATCAGACAAGTTTTCACCTGGGCAGAAGACCTCCAAAAATATCCTGCAAGCTGCAGGAAGTCAGGTTTGATTCATCGGCGGTACTTTCCCTTCTGAATCAGCACTAACTCTTGCGCCGCTATGATACCCACAGACTATTTGCCTTTGGAGGCGCTGAGTATTATTATGCATTCTAACAGCAAAGTGCTGACTATTGCTGGGGATTACAGATTCTGTGAAACATTTTGTAAGATAACTTCTGGCATCTTGCCACTTGTTATGTGGAAAATATGTTGTATTATCTTCCATGTGTGTGGGGGTGTGAGGGTGCTCCTAGTGTCCTGGCCCCCAGCCTGCAAAGACTTACACATATTTTATTCAGAATGAAGTTAAGCAATACATAATGAACTTGTTCAGGCGCAGAGCCTAGATCTGTCACTGTAGACATGTTCCATACCCTTTAGGACTTCTTGAAAGACAGCATCTTTCTCGTTGTCCGGAATACGCTACTATGAACACGGTGCTGGAGGCTGACTGTGTGGGACACAAGTATATTGGTTATCATCGTAGGAAGTTTCAGCTGAAGGGCCTGGTCTTGGCCTGGTAGGCTGATGTCCTTTGACTGGGATAGTCAAACTGGGATGGTCAAACTGGTCCCAGACTCGCGTATGCACACAGGATGTGGAGGATCTGCTGTCAGCCACACACCAGACGTTTGATGTAATGCTTCTTCCTGCTCTTCTTGAGTAGCAGCCCTGGAGAGCTCTGCAGAGGCACTGAGTGAAGGACGGGGTAAGGAAGTCAGGGCACCAGGAATAGCAGAGAAAGGCCCTTGTAACTGGAGACAGAGGGTGTAACATAAGTGAAGGGAGAGCCTTCCAGACAGCCCACTTCTCGACACCATGCCTGGAGACGGTGGCGGTATTCCTATGGGGACCCATGCAAGTGTCCTTTTCTGGTTAGGTTTTGTTGGGACGCAGAGGCAGAAGGCAGGCACATCCTCCTGTGCCCACCCTGGAAGAAGCCAGGGTGACTGCTCTTCTGCCCGAAGCCTGGCTCCTGGGGACAGGGCTCCCTTCTTCACTGCTGGGGGTGAGCCTCTGACTGACTGGTGGCTGCCTCCAAGCTGAGGGGTCCGTGGCCTGGCAGGCCTCCCCCCCACCAGGGGCCTGAGGGGAGCCTTGAGGGGACCCCTGAGGAGAAACCCGAGGAGAACCCCGCTGGGAGCACAGAGGGGAGTCCTGGAAGGGGACTCCTGAGGAGAACCCCGAGGGGAAGCCATGAGGGGAGTCCTGAGTGGAGCCCCGAGGAGAACCCTGAGGAGAACCCTGCAGGGACCCCTGAGGAGAGGCCCGAGGGGAGCCCCGGGGGAGCCCCTCGGGGAGCGGCGGCGACGGTGGCGGCCCGCTGGCGCCCCCCGTCCCGCCGGCAGCCGCGGTGCCTCG
>JAOXNO010000070.1:39101643-39139096 GCA_028565335.1 Limnodromus scolopaceus
GGGCGGGGCGGGGCGGCGGCCAATGGGGGCGGGCGGCGGCGGCCGGCGCGCGGCGCTCTTAAGGCGGCGCGGCGGGCTGACAGCGGCAGAGGGTGGTGCGGGTTCGACGGCGGGGTTATGGCTGCCCTCAACGGTGCTGTGGAGAACGGACAGCCTGACAGGAAAGTGCCGCCGTTGCCACTGCCGCGGCCCCTGCGGAACCTGGAGGTGAAGTACACCAAGGTGAGCTGGCGAGGGGGAGCGGGTGGTGGACTTTTATGTTGCGGTGTCACCGGTGCTTGGTGGAGTCAGGCTGGTGGTGAAGTGTTTTTTTTTTGTTAATATAAAACTTTCTCCCACACTGTCATTTTTCTTAATCTTTTCAGTTCCTCCTGCTGCCCTAAGCAGTAGGTTTATGGGGATGTAAGTGTGGTTGAGTGACTGGAGCAAGCAAGTGACTAGGGAATGTGGAGTTGCCCCAGTCCCTAAAGCCCAAAAAAACAACTTTTTTTTTTTTAGGAAAAAACCTACCAAATTTGTAGAGCAGCTCCAGGTGCCCATGGGCTGTGGGCAGGCCCTGGTGCCACCCAGTGCCAGGCCTGCTATGTGTGGGCTGTGGTGCCATGCTGGCCTGTCCCCTCCCGCTCACCCTGACGGCCATCTTCCCGAGCGCCCCGGGCAGCGCTCACAAACCCTCCTGGTAAATGCTGTTTGCATCACGTTAGCGCTCAGCGAAATCGGATTTGGATGGGGTGAGCCTGGGCAGAGGCAAGAAGGGGTTTATCCGTGAGGAAGCCGCTTGCCTGGGTCGTGCTCGGCCGTCCTTGACCCAGCGTGAGGCTCCCCTGCTGTGGGACGGGGCCTTTCGGGGAGGGGGCTCGGTGCCAGGGATGGGTTTGGGTCCTGGTCCTGTGGGACTGGGCCTCATGAAAGGGCTCTGTGATGGGACTGGGGCCACCTCAAGCTTCTGAAGAGAAGTGGTGTTCACCTATGCCTTGTCTGGTGGCTCGCTGGCCCAACGGAGCTCCTTCATGGCCTCCCTGACAGGACGAGGGGTCGAACAGCAAGCCCACACAAACGCACACCTCTCTGCTCTCCATCAAGCTTCCCTTTCAACAGACGCTCCCGACCTTTTGGATTTAACCAAAGGTTCCTGAGCTCGATAGCTCTGTCTGTCAGAGGGGAGGCTGGTGCGGAGCTGAGCACCGGTGCAGAAATCCCTGCTCCCTGACGCAGCTGTAGCTCTGCGATAGCCGCGTTGCTTTTTGTTCCACAGCAGCCTGACCTGCTGTCTTGTGCAGTGGGGAAAATACCCCGGCTGGTTACGCTGCTAGGCAGTCTTGGCTGCCATAATTTGAACTATGTGGCTGGACTAAAGGACCTGCAGGGGCTGAGTGAGTGTATTACTTACTGTCCCATTTCTGTGTTAAGTATTCTTTTTTTTTAAAAAGGCAAAACTTGAAGTTCATTCTCTTGCAACAAGAAAGAGTAAACAGCGATATCTTACCCAGTGAGGTGTTGATTTCAATTCTGCATCTGAGGTACTGAAACAGATTAGCAATTAGTGTTAATCACTGGACTAGATTAATTGTTAACATCCCAAATTTATCTACTTTTTATTTGTAAGATAAACTTGTCATTTAGCAGCAAATTGGATCTGCAGTTGCTGATTGCAGAATGGCGTAATGCTGCACTTTCCTGCGTCCAAAATGGACACGGCCATTAGAGTTCTTCTTAAACATCCAAGTGTTCTGGTTTTTGTTATTTTTATTGTTGTGAACACTTTTAAATGCTCCTTAGGGATCTGATCCTGCAGCCATGTATGTTTTAAAGTGTGCTTTTTTTTTTTATTCCCCAGAGTTTTGCCAGGGACTCTGTATGCTAAAGGTATCAAGGTAGTCTCTTAAAAGTGGAAACTAATGTTAATTAAAGTGTGAATTTGACATTTGATCTGATGCTCCCAGTGCATCTGAGAAAATAATGAACAGCAGTCAGTTTTTATAAAACTGCAAGGGGTTTTCTAAAAGCTCTGAGTTTCACCAGATGTTTACAGCTGACAGCATGCTTTCCTCTGCTTTGCCGAGATTTTTATTTTCAGTTCTACCAGTTACAGGGCTGGGGGAGAGGAAAAAAATTTTCAACAAAGATCTTGCTTATAGAGCAGCTTAATGCTTGTCATGGATGTGTGATGGAAGTGATCTGTCCACAATTCCATGTATCAAATCCTGGGTATGAAGCATGAACGGCTGATACGCTGCTCTGTTTGATTTCAACTTCTGGCACCAAAGGCTCGGGCTATGTGGTGTGATTCCCAGAATGATGCTAGCATATATGTTACATTTAAAACAGCCTGATTCTGTCACTCTTGTGTTTTACTACTACTTATAGGAACATTGTTTTCCCATCCCTTTCACATAGAATTAATCTTGAATGCAAAGGAAAAATGGTGTCCTTCCCCAGTCCTTAGTTTGCGAGCATATACCTGATGCTGTAATTTTACAGTTCCTGTCACATCTCCCACACTTATAATGTGACTTTCTTCATTAGTGAAACAAAGGAAAACTGAAGTTAAAATGTGTAACTGTTAAAATGCAGCGCTAGAGGTAGTTTGGGAGCATTAGCTTCAACTTAGTTAATATTTCTAACACTGTATCTTTTCTTATGGCTTCATTTGGCAGCACTTTTGGCAAATTTCTTTCTCAGCCTGTCTGAAACAGGTGCGCCCAAAAGCACAGTTTCTACGCCAGTCATATCTCAGATACTTTTCTACAGAAATAGTAAGGAGAAACTTCTTTCAGGAAAAAAGCTGCCCAAGAAAAGAAAGCTATGACCCAAAGCAGTGGGAATTCCGAATGTAAGGGATGCAACATTAATCTCCTGGTGGTGTGTAGAGACTCATAAACAAGATCGCAAATGTGGATGGCTTCCAAGTAAAAGTACTCGCTTACAGCCGCTAACAGGCTACTAATAAAGATTACTTCATCTAATCTTACTTAAAGTATATTTATAAAATCTAACACTGCCAAGTTAGATCACAGTGTGGATAAGATGCATGTTGAATCAATTAATTGTATATAGGTATTCATGTTCTGTTTACAGTGGGTAACAACACTCTAGTATTTGATGCATTTTCAGTTACGCAACTTTGGGACTGTTTGTTCTTACTCTGGAAATGCAATATTTTGAAACACTTAAATCTTGTCACAGATGACTCCAAGTGACGTGGGAGGCTTGCTCTAGCCTGTGACAAGGCATGGTGGGGTAGAACTGAGCCAGTACTTACCCTTCTCCTGTCGATGCTTGGGGAGGGCAAGCTGTGGAAGTAGCCCAGGGCAGGATACAAACAACCAAGTTATATTGTGTGCTGACATTTCAATTGTGGCATGTAACAAGGGGCTCCTTTTGCCTCAACCATACGAGTTTCTCTTGGTGTCTGCTTGCTGTTCCCATGGTGATGTATTTCAAAAACTGTCTGTTTCTCATTGCCAAATTATGGTGTTTTACTGTGTGGGCCCCATCCTCTGTCTTCTTCAAAACTAACTGGGTGCACGAAGGCTGTTTCATCAGTTCTCTGGCTCAGGTTCTAGTCTGGATAAATGCAGCCAGTATCGCAAACAGTCTCCCTGGGAGAGAGGCTGAACACGATTGGCTGCCATCAATGGAAAATTAAGAGTCTCAGGACATCTGGGGAGTACCTTGTCTTTTTTCTGCACTGTCTACATAAGTTTTTTTCTTTTCTCCTCCCCATCCCACTCCCTTTGCTATCTCTTCAGATATTTATTAACAATGAATGGCATGAGTCTACAAGTGGAAAGAAATTCCCCACCTACAACCCTTCAACTCTGGAGAAAATTTGTGACGTTGAGGAAGGAGACAAGGTAAGTGTTGTGGGAAAGACAGTAAAAAAGACAGTTTCCAAGGGACTTCCTTTTGTAGGGAAGCACACAGAGGAAAAGCTGGCTTTTAACAACAACTTCCATCTGGCCGGACTGTGAGCTGGAGGTCTGGGATGCTAGATCTGCTCATGAATTACAGGGGGTGGGTGAGATCAATCCTGTCCAATTCAGCAGAGTCACCTTCCCTGCTAGGAACTACCTGCTGAACGCTGTCATAGGCATGAGATTCAGCATTATTCTTATGTTATATACTGGAAAGAAGAAACCACTCTGAGGAAATAGCAATGATGGTGTGTGCACATCCCTGACAGAACTTGGGCCTCGTGCTGGGAGTGGTTTATACACAAGCTTTACGGCAGCATGTTGGACACACTGAACTGAAACTTTTTTTTAAACACAATCAACAAATAACCTGAGTGTTTGAGGGAGTTTAAGCTCAGTCATGCAAACACTGCCCACTTTCTGCTAGAAAATTCCAACTGGTATCATGGGTTTTGGCCTCCTGCACAGATGTGGCAACTCTCAGTTAAAACCAAACCAATGTCTCTCAAGAACTTTACTAGTCCCTGGCCCTGGTGTGCTTTAGATTAGCCTGGGATATAACTGCTTGGGTTTGGTAACAGTCTGAGGTAAGCAACAATCAGATGTGACATGTCTTGTCCAAAACAGCTCATCATGTATGGGTCAACTGGCCTGATCTACGGGAAGGAGCTGGCCCAAAAGCTGTCTTTTTGCAGTATGTCATGGGAAGGTGATTCATAGCTCCTCTGCTGTACCAGGGCTTTGGCTGCTCATTGCTGTGGGCAGTAAGTGATGGGCAGCGGTGGCATTTCTGCCTGTACTGTTGTATTTTTCTTGGTATCTAAGCTTGCCCAACACTTCTGGGGCCAAATGCCTGGTTTCCAGCCAGGTAGCTGCCTTGGGGATCCTTTCCTAGTAGGAGTGATACTAGTTAAGCAGGGACAATGTGTTTTCTGGTAAGATACCGTGTAGAGTACAGAGCCTGATCTTTCTGTAGGTGAGAGCAAACTTGCTTGGCAATGCCAGTCTCCAGCCTGCATGCAAATAGTGTGTAAGGAAGCTGTTCTTTTTGGATCATACTAAAACAGCCTCTGAGACCTCTTCCCATGGGAAATCTGTGCATCCATGGGGCAATTACAGATTGAGGCAGAACCAAACGCTATGTGTAATTCTTTATACTAACTGGGTAGGACACAACTGTGTTTAATTGCAGTGGCATGTAAACAGTGGAGTTGAAGCTTACTCTGATGCAACTGTATTTTGCTAGGCAGAAACCATGACGTTGTTATTGTTCCCTGGCCTAAGTGTCTCCTCAAGCAGTTACAGAGCATTACATGAGTATTTCAAGCCTGCTTCTTAATGACTTGGTTAAAGAAAATTGTTATGCAGAACTAAAAGGCCAGTTTTGCAGCTTGCCTCCTTGAGACTTGTCCCTGCCTAAATTCAAGGATAACTTTCAGCTTCTGGCTAGCACGAGAGTTACTGTAAACCGTTCCTTGGGACAGTCAGTGGAGCCCTCTGCCAGTGGATACTCAGCATAGGTGGCGAACTCCTCAGTGCATAGAATAATTGCAGGCAAGAACGTAAGTTATCTGCACCTTGGGTGTTGAAAGCCTCTTCTTCCACCCCTTTAATTCACACTTAAAAAAACCAAACCTATTTAAAGCAAAAAAAATTTTGGGTTTTTTTTTAAGGGACTGAGTGGGGTTAGACCTGGATCTGGATTAGTTGAAAGCAGAGTCATGGGTGAGAAGCATCCTGACTTGGCTGTTGGGCTGCTGGTGACACTTGACCATGTCCCACTGTATTCTGGCAAACTGAGTCCCCTGAGACTTCGTGTGCCCTGGATGAACATCCCCTCCTAGGTCTGTAACTCCAGCCTGTTGGAGTTACTACAGAAAGTGGCGAGTTGTTCTTGGTGGTGTTTTCCGGTGTCTTGTCCCCATGTGCCACCATATGTGGTTGTGCTGGTCAGTACCACCACAGGGGTGGTAGTTCCAGGTACTGGCTGTAGCTGTGCTGTGCCACGGTAGGCTCTGCCTTCATAGCAGGCTGGGAGGAGGACTCTGCTTTCCTATCCCTGAACAGAAACCTGCCCCTCCCTGGACGTGCAGAGTGTATTTTGCTTAAGCTGCATGTGAGGGGTGGGAACTTGGCAGCTGATATCTTAGCGATGACAATTTAGTCTGGTGCTGAAACTTGGCCAATGCTTTATGAGGCCAGGAGCAAAGGTTTTGTTGTTTGTTCTTTAGTTGCAGAATTTAAGACAATTGCCCTAGATGGGATAGTTGGGGGGATAAAGGAAAGTCTTGTGTGAAAAAAGCAGCACTGAAAATAAAATGGCAAATGCTTCGACTGGATAGTTGGAGGCTTTTTGCCTCCCAAATAATGGCTTAGTGTCCAAGTAATTGTCAGATTGATAACAGACTCCTGCCCTCAGTGAATAGTGCAGCTCCAGAACTTCCACCCTGTCTTGGTGTTACCATGTGAAGGCAAAAATACTTGCACCATTGTAACTTCTCTGGTGCTGTCGATAACACTTGAAGACAAGCTGCTAGAAGAAAAACAGCCTGCTAACATCCACCAAGGA
Organism: Limnodromus scolopaceus; assembly: GCA_028565335.1. Lineage (NCBI taxonomy): Eukaryota > Metazoa > Chordata > Aves > Charadriiformes > Scolopacidae > Limnodromus > Limnodromus scolopaceus. The sequence goes on from JAOXNO010000070.1 coordinate 39,108,130, forward strand.
CAGGGGGAAAGGTACTCCATCCTCAAAGAAGCGCCCAGCTCAGTTGGCTGCCACAGACAGTGGGCAGCAGGTCCGCAGGTGGGTCCCTCAAGCAGACTTGACACTGTAGAGCATCTGTCACGATCGTTTCTAAGCAGTTCGCTCTCCCATGTGGCTCTTTGAAGGTTTGTAAGAGGGTTTTGTTCACAGTCATCCTGCCCACCTCAGATTTCAGTGGCAGGCTGAGGTAAGAGGCTGGAGGGAATAGTGTTTCCTACAGCAGACTTGCAATGCCCTCAGTAATGGTTTTGGACACTTTAGGCTGTTAAGATGCTGTTTGTAGCTGTTTTGAACTTGGGCTCAAAAATTGGAGCAATGCAGTGTGTAGGCTGTTTGCAGGGGAGCAGGTGAAGGAGCCGCTTCTAATTGAGAAACTGTGGCACGCTCATGCTCCATGTCAGAAAGGTGCCTTTCCAAAGATGTGCACAGCGGAGGCTTTTCGAAAGTTAGTAATTGAATTGAAGAAAGATGGCTCCATCCCTGGCATGTCTCCTTACTGGCCAAACTGAAACAGTGTTGGGCACACTGAGCCTGAAGCAGGACAAGGTGCTTTTGCAGGTATTTTTCCCTACCCGCAGCTAGTGGAGTGATGGTCTTGGCTGTGCTCTGCAGCCTGCTGCTGAGGCAGGAGAGAGGAGAAAGGGACAAGCTAGAAATGGAGCAGCGATGAGCAGGACTTGAGGTGGAGGAGGTAGCTTAGAACAAAGAACAGTGTGAGTTTGTTCAGGGGAAAATGGTATGCGGTTGTGTAACTGGGGGTTGTATCATAAAGCAAACATCCAGGGTGGGTATGAAGGTTTGCAGGCATTTCCCAACGCTGTAATGCTTGACTTTGCAATCTTAATATTCTCTTAGTGGAGTTCTTTATGTAACACTCGGTAAGTCTGTATAGATCAGAAGTGCTCACCAGGATGCACGGACCTCCTCCTTGTGGTTTTGTACACCACAGTGTCCCTGGCACCTTGACAGTTACGAGTCTCTCTGTCACGCATTGTGCCTACCTATTGCAACATGCCTGCAATGAACATGCCATTCAGACTCCCCTAATGCCTAGTCATAACAGGATGGATTAAGAATGGCATTTCAGCCTTCCTGAAGAATTTCCTTGTTTTTGCTGGTCTCTCAGGCCTATTGAGGCTGTGCAGGCTCACAAGATCTCACTTGGTGGTGCTACCCCTGAGGGTGTTTAGGGAAAGCCTTTTAGCTTGTGTGGTAGCAACTGCAGCCTCCAAGATGCTATGTGTGCCCAGTGTGTCTGAGAAAAGAGACAAGAATGAGACCACTAGTATTTGCAGGAGCCACAGCAGGGCTTAGGTGTTCTGTGTTTAGAGGATGGGGAAGATCTGGGCACGCACTGAAGACCTCTGCCCACAAAGCCATCTCATCCCTGTTCTGTGAATGCCAGGGCAGTGGGAAGTCCCTCAGTACCAAGGGCGTGCTGCATTGTGGCCTCTGCCACTGCAGACCCAATGCTCTCCACATCAGTGCACCCAGCCTGGTCACAGAATCTAACAAATTGCTGCTAAGGGAAGACTTGTTTAAACCTGACACACTTCTTGTGTTTCTTTGTCTGCTTTGTCACATAAAATACTGCCTTCTTTCAGCTTGCATCTTCATTCCAGCAGGCAGGATGGGGAGTACATAAGCGGCTGGTGGTGCCTTCTGGTTTGTGATGTGCCAGTTTAAATATGGATCAGCTCAACTGAAGTGAACCGTTCTGAAGGCCCGTTCTTCCTGTGGGTGATGGACCCCAGGCAGGGCATAGCCACTGTGTGCAGGCAGGTGCTTGTTACCTCTGCCTCGCCAACACCCTTGCTTGGCCGGAGCCATTCTTAGCCCCTTGTAACAGCACAAGTTTCCTCCAATGGTTTCCCCAATAGTGTCATAGAATCATAGAATCATCCAGGCCAGAATGGACCTCCAAAGATCATCTAGTCTGACCTCCCTGCAGTCAGGAGGTCAGACTAGATGACCTCTGGAGGTCCCTTCTGGTGTCCCTTTGGTGTCCTTCCAAAAGGGTGGGGTTCTTCTCCTGGCGGTATAGGTCAGACTGTTTTAAAGCTGTGTAATCTTCTTGTAAAGGAAAAAGAGCCAAATTTAGTCTAAGGTGCCATTTCAGCAGGTGACGACTCATTTTTCTCAACGAACTTTTGTTGTAAGAAGGCAAGATGTCTCACTGTAACACTTTTCTTGGTTTAGCACTGCATATTTCCCTGTGAGGGGAGAATGGCCAGACCTTATTGGATCAGTGCAGAGGCTTAGTAATTGCATCTAGACAAGACTTGAGATAAGACACAAATGAGAGCAACTTGAAGTGCTATGAAGAGTGATCAAAGCCTGAAACCCTCCCTCCTTTCCCACCCCCTTGAGCCACATATTGTGGTGGGGTGCGAGTTCTCCATAAGCTGTAGTGAGGCATGGGCTGTGCCAGACATTACATAGAACAGGATTCTGCCCAAAGCTGGGGCGAAGCATGCTTTATGTATGCTTGGGGTACAGCCTTGGCCTTGTGGATGTTGGTGGCTGTGTTCCCATTGACTTCACTGGGTCGGGAGTTTGCCCTTAGCTTCACTTTTTTAATCAATGCATGTGGGAAGAAGGGAGGAGTCTAGGGTATACTGTGGCCAGAGCAAATGCATGAAGCCTCTCTGGAGGTGGTGGTGGTGTGGGAAGAGGGGGATTTGCTCTCTGTGTGAGTGGTAACTTGGGTAAATGGGGTTAGATTTGGTCTAGAGCATGGTAAAGCAGTTGGGAGATGAAGGGAGGGTGGTACGAAGTCTGTGTAGGTGAAATGCCTCTGTCATAGCACTGAACAACAAAACCCTTCCCATCTTGTAGAATTATTCTGGAAGTGTGATCTAGGATCTAAGGGAGCTTTTTTAGTGTTTTACCTGTTACTGGCATGGGGTCCAGTGAGACTGAATGGTGGGACCTGAGCTGTGATTGTTCCCCTGGATAAAACCGTGATATTTCTCGGGGGGGTCCTTTCCATTCCACACTGGTTCAGAGGAGGATGACTCATGCAGGCCAATGGCCTGTCATGCTTAGGGAAGCTGTAATGGGAACAGAATTGGGATCTTGTTTCTCCATTTTCCTCCAGTGTCATTTCCATCCTGGATGGGCAGAAAAAGAATTCTGGATTATTGTATAAACAAGCTAGTTGCATAAAATTACCCTATTGGTACTCTCACCCCAAGGTTGTTTATAAGCCCAGGCCAAAACCAAAACTTATTGCGGACTTGAGTCCAAATCCAGAAGTAAAATGAAAGTGGCTTTGTCAGATAATTTGGTCTTAGCTACTACAGCATCATCTAGGAAGCAGCCTGATGGAGTTTCTGTGCCATTGTCCAGCTCCTTCCTTGTAACCTAAGGTTTTCTTGTGTATATGGCTGCTCTAGCCTGATGTGGATAATGCGGTGGAAGCAGCGAAGGCAGCATTCCAGAGGGGGTCTCCGTGGAGACAGATGGATGCCCTAAGCAGAGGACGACTCCTGCACAAGCTGGCTGATCTTCTTGAGCGAGACAGAGTCATCCTGGCAGTAAGTACTATGAGTGGTGATAAACGAGCAACAGTTGGCTGATAACTCAGCTCCAACCCTCTGATTTTGCTGCATCCACATCTACCTAATGTTTTCTTTTCTCTCCCTTCATGAAGGGCAGAAGAGTCCATGCAGGAGTCATGGCTTATCTTCCTCATTCTGCAGGATGATTTTAGAAGCCTTAGAAGAAGGCTGTTAGTTCTTCTATATAGTTGATGACTTCTCCAAAACTTTAGTTAGTTATTGAAGTGATTACAGATATTAATACTTAGATTTCAAAGAAATAACTATATTCTTTCTTAGTTTGTCATCAGTGTTCATAGCTGTCTCCCAGTTCCAAACTTAAAAAAAAAAGCACAAAACCCAAAAAAAACCCAACCCAAACAAAATAAACCTGCCAAAACAAACAAACAAAAAACCCCAAAAAACCAACCAAACAAAACCCAAAACAACCAACCAACAACCAACATAAACCAAACAAAAAAAAAAAAAATACCACAAAACTACAAGTGACTCGGTCCTTCTTTACTACAAAAATGCAGGGCTGGTTTGACTTCTTTGCGAATTGCTTCCCCTAAAATGGGGGGCTGGAAAGAGAATCTTTCACTTGCTGGATGTCATCCAAAGTTTAAAATGTGTGTAAGTGGGAACTGTTTCTTTCCCTACTGAGTGTACTGGCTCGGGAAAAATCTCTTTATAGCCGTGAAGCTGTGTTAACTTGGATTTCTGCACTGAAGAACTATTGCTAATGATTCCCCATCCTGTCCTGAAGGAGCCCTTCTGGTGCAGACGGAGGGGAGTAGGACCCAAGCTAAAATGTGCTGCAGTTGGTAGAAGCATTTAGACTCTATGGGCCTTGGACATCTTTCCAAATCACACCCACAGATACTTGCATCTTCCAGCTTAGAGCTGCCGTCAGTCCATATCTAAGATCTTGGATCTGAGCACTCACCAGTTCAATGCTGCACTTTGGCGCTGCTTATCTTCAGGGGAAGGGTGTTTATGATGTTCAGTGCTGTTAGATATCTTTAAGTTCCTGAGCTGATGTCCCCCTGAGGTCAGTAGGGCTTAACATACAGGGGATGTGCTTAGGAGCCCATACTTGCATGACTGTTTTGAGCTGGGTCTCATTCGTTAACACAGTGTCTCTTAACCACGTGACAGTCTCCAGTTTCAGCAGGACAAAACCAAAAAATCCAGGTCTGAAGGCAGTTCTGGCCAGCAAATAAAAGGGAAGGAAAAACATAAACATATTTGTGTGTGAATACACCCTGTTCATTTTCTGCTCACTTCTTGATGTGACTTCAGAGGACCCCCCTTTTTCCATAAATCAGGACACTCATTTCAAGCTTTCTGCTGCTCTTCTGATCTGGGAGGGCTTGTTTGGCATTGTTATTTTCACTGCAGAAAGCCAGCCGAAGCTGCCTTGGCTGCATGCTAAGTAATGACTTATAAAAATCAGTTGGTTTAGCAGACATGCAGAGTGGATAACAATCCTAGTCGTTCCAAGGGGAATGGCTGTTTGAGTGCTGTTTGGACCCTAATGTCTGTGGAAGATGACAGGGTATGACTTCATATGTAAACAAAGATGTTTCAATCTACCAAGGGATAGTACTTCCTTTATGGACGTGCTGGCCATTTGCACCAATATCCTGTTTAATGACCTGAGTACAGAACAAAGCATTCACTGAGCTAATGTCCAGAACAGTGTGAAGGACACAGGCCCAGACTGGACTTCATTTAGAGCTGCTCAGCATCAGTGAAGCAACTTCTCCCTTGCCTTAGTCTCAGCGCAGATCTGAGCCCAAAGGTTACTTTACCAGAACTCTGTAAAAAATGTGGTTTCTATCATCCCGTGGATAAAAGAGGCTTTTCAGAGGTTAGTTTTAGGGCTATGAAGTGGATTTCCAAATAAAAGGAGAAGTGGGTCTGACTGATTTCAGTGACACCATCTGGAATCCAGAACATCTGCGTTGGAGGGTCAGTTATGGTGAAGTCATGACACTCACATCATTTCTGACCAGTGCCCCAGACATTAGCCCTGTATCCCACCCACAGCCACCTTCTTGGGGCTTTCAGAAGATGCGCTTTCATTGCAAGTGCTGAACAAAGCGACTTCTGTAAGCATCAGGGTTATTGGGTCTAGTCTCCCTTCTACCTTATTCGTATTAACAAGCTTATTCCTTAAATGTAAGGGAAGGGAAGGAAACCCTATCTCTGCAGCACAAGGCAAAATAAAATTGATAAGGAGTTTCTCTAAAAGCTTTTTTTTTTTAAGAAAAAAACATTGACTCATCTGACAGTGCATGCAATTTGTTTTTTTCAGACTCTGGAAACTATGGACACAGGCAAGCCTTTTCTGCAGGCTTATTTCATTGACCTGGAAGGCTGTATAAAAACACTCCGATATTATGCTGGATGGGCTGATAAAATTCAGGGCAGAACTATCCCAGTGGGTAAGTTCCTTTAGACCCAGTTTCAGAGCTGGCATGGGATCAGGCTTGAGAGGGTGGTGCATAGAAAGGCAGGCTTCTCAAAACCTGTAAAAATAGCCTTGTATTTCCTTTCTATCTCAGGATACGTTTTAAGTAGATGTGTTTCGAGATTTAGACTAATGGGAGAACAATATGAATACCTGGATAGGTCTCTGGAAAATAATGGATGGGCTATATTCTTGCTTTTTTAACAGAGAAACCTTTTTGGTTTAAATTCAGACTAATTCTTAGAGAAAAAAAAAACCCCATATTATAAGGGATTTTATTAATTAGGTATCACTGAAATGAATTAAGATGCCAGAGAGTGGAAGGACAGAGGTTTCTAGGGAGAATGGTATGAAGGCAGCAGAGCCTGTGCTGTCCTAGATGCCACAGGGATGTGGCAGGGGGTTGATGTGGAATCCACCAGTGCCTCCCACCTCACTGGTGTTCCTGCATCCCTGAAAGTGCTGTCTCACAGATGTTTAGAGAGATCACATAGTGCACTCTCTTAACTTTTATTAAAGAGAAGGTCTGAGATGTTGACTCCTCTCAGGAGCCAAAGCACTGATCTCTTGGAGAGGCCCTGACAAGTTTTCTGACACTTGAGAGAGGTTTGTGAAAGTGTTTCCTAGGCTGCAGAGCCAGAGCAGCCACACTGTACTGTTGTGGCAGGGATGGGGCAAACTCTTTGGCTCAGCTATACAAATTCAAATATGGTTTTGAGGAGAACAAGTTAAGACAATGGATGTCCATGTGGCATGATGAGCAATATGGTGTCTTGTCAAAATCAGCCTGTTTTGTCCTTGTGGGGGGGTGATCACTGAAGCTGTATGAAGGACAGGCACTGCAGGCAAAAATTAGTCACCAGAGGAAGGGCTCTGAAGGGCTGAACTAGTTCAGCCTGTGCAGTCAGCAAAGGCAGTGATGCCAGTCATAGAAACTGAGATCTGTCACCCGCATTCAGAGTAACATGAAGCTTTGCTTCTCTGGACACTGCTTGGTGGTCCTGATTTGAGATCAGTTCCAAAAACTGTAATTAGAAATGTTCATGTTTTCTGTCAGATATTCTCAATGAAACTTGGTTTTCCACAAGAATGAATTTGTAAGGAAAATGTCCTTCTTGCTTTCTTTTTGAAAGAGTAGTAGCAGCATTTTAAGATGAATGGTATTACTTTACTCCCAGAGTTTAATCTTTTTGTGATTTCTTACCAGAAATGCAATTCCTGTTACACTAAATACGATTCCTGTACAAAATGGGTTTAAAAACACTCTCCCTCAGGGAAACAAGTGCTTTGCTTCTTTCAGTGAGACAAAATCTGAATGAAACCTGTGCTTGCTCTTCAGTGTGGTACAGCGTTATCCTCCACCTTAGCCTCAATACAGGGAGACTGCAGAAGGAATTGAACCCCTGGTTTTAAAAGGCTTTACAGTGAACGTAAGCAGCGTTTGGCTTTTGAGCTAACACAAGGCCTGTTCTCAAACAGGTCTTCATCCACCTGGAATGTCCCAAAGGCATGAGTTAAGATGAACAAATACAGGGTTCTTTTTCTAATATGGTTTCAGTTCTGGGCCCAACCTGCTTGTATGCCATCGTCTTACACTCTTTTTGCAGAAAGCAAGGATTTTGACTGGTTTTTCTTCCTTTATTCTTTTGTCTTGCAGATGAAAATTTTGTCTGTTTCACCAGGCATGAACCAATGGGTGTCTGTGGAGCTATAACTCCAGTAAGTAGCAGGGATGGTGCCCTGCATCTCCCTTATAGCTGGAAGAAGTACATGTGCACTTCCCATCTTACGCTGCAGCCATTTTCTTCCTAGCTAAGTACAGCTGTTCTGCAGGGAACTCCCATCTCAGTTGCCTGATGTAGTTTTACCCCCATGCCAATTGCTCTTGGCAACACAAAGTCCTCTGCAATGGAAGGGTGGGTCTCCTAATCAGATGCTCTGTTCCTCTCTAAGGCTGACACCACTCACCAGAGACCAGACAGAGCTCTCTGACTCTTGCACTGCTGGGACAACCATCCTATCATTACATATGCCTCATGCTGATGCATAATTTTTGAGTTTTAAATCATATCTATTATTAATAAACCCTGGCTGTTCTCTGAGCTTTCTGGGATTAAATCTCACTGAATAGTTCTTTTCCATGAGGTCTCATTCTCTGCTGAGGGGACAGTGTGTCTAGTTCTTGGAATACCTCCAGTTTTAGTGTGTGTTGCTTGCTCTGTTTAAACAGACAGCCAGGAAGACTTTAGAGCTACATGGTAGACACAGTTTGTTCCTGTTTGGTTGTAAAATGCTTTGAATGTGGTATCCCACAGGCCATGAGGCACATGGTGGTATGCCAAGATTCTGTCTTTGGATACTTGGATCAATAAGAGTCCACAGAAGACTTTTACCTTTGGGATAAGGTTGTATGAGAGACTGAAAGAAATGCATATGAGGTATTGCATTTGCTGGACTCTGGGAATACCAGATCTGGACCAGTTCGCAAAGATACCTGGGGAAATTTTGCTTTTTCCATCAGCAGGACTGAGTTTATACCCACAGTGATGAGATGGTACGGTCTCTTTAGCAATGCCAGGGTGAGGCAAAGTGGGAGATGGTCAGTACTCGTTATCAGACGTTTGGCTCAATGACTTCTGCACAGCTTTTCTGGCTGAACAAGCAATGTGACTGCTTGCGAGCAACTAAAATTTGTGACAAGATCAAAACATCTGGTTCCTCACATTGATCACCAATTAAAAGGTATCTCTCTGGCACACTTCAGACACCTTTGGCACTCACCAATACTTCTGGAAACTATCCCTTTAAAAGCCAACATGTAGGATGCTTTGGAGGGCCACTAAAAAGGGAAATAGGGGTACTTATAATATTTCAGATTGACCCTACAGCAGCAGTAAATGCAACAGAAATTGCAGAATCAAGTTTGACTCAAGTTCAACACTGTGTTTGTGATAACGATGATTGGGGTCAACAAAACCACATCTCTCTTCATTTCACTTAGAACAAATCCCCTCCATTTTTTTCCAGTTTGATCTGTAGCACCAGCAGTCTGTGGGGTTGTATATTCCTTCTTGATTTAATGAGATTCTGACAGTATTCTGCATATGTCTACCAAGACCAATTAATAAGCTTCTCTTTTTCCTGTGGCTTGACTATATTTAAACCAATGTTCTTAGCAAGGGAAGTTGTTAGAAAGTGCAGCATATTACTGAGCTTTATCCCAAGGTGATATCACGAGGCAGCCCTGGAATCCTTTACTGGTACTTTCACCAGCCGTTCTGCAGCGGAAAGGTCCTAATGGAGTTATGTCATGCTCTGAAAGTGTAGAAAAGTAGTGTGGGTGTGAATGGCTCAAGCTGCAAAGTCAGGCCTTCAAGAAGGCTAAGCAGAAAAAGACAAATGGGCAAATCATGGGATCTAGCAATTGGAGAAGATCGCTGAAACAAAACAGGTCTGGGAAAGAAGGAGAGTCAAGTCGAAGAATAACGCATTAGACTAAATTCTGCTTTGTCTCCAGGCTGCTGGGTTAGAGCAGAACTCATCTCTTAAAAGCTACACTGCTAATTTATTTGTAAGTGTGAATTTGTGGATTCCTAACATATTTGGCTACTTTGTCGATAGCTGAAGGCCCTTGGCTTGAGTCTTGACAAGAAGTCCCCTTACTGTTGGCCTGCTTCCATCATCCCTAAAGCAGCATTAATTATTTTTAATGAAGAAATCCTTTCTGCTGCCAAATGACCTTTCTGAGATTCAGTGTGAGCTAGATTTTCCACTTCTTGCTTAGGCTCCAAGATCTACGAATACACATGACCATGAAAGAGATTAGCTCAGAGGAAACTGATGTGGACTGGTTCCTAATTCCAAATAAGAAAACTAATTGGAAAGGAGCAATTTACAATTTGAAGGAAGTATAAGACCTCCCCTGGATTTCCATAAGTGAACAACCCATTGCAGTTTCCTAGTTATAAACCTGGAATTGAATGATATTGTGTAACTCCTAACTACTCAGCCAATACCTAACACAGAAAAATGAGTTTTTTTCAATGAGCGGTTGCACCCTTTAATTCCCTCATATAAGGACATAGTACAAAAGTGATGTATCAGAACATTGCCTCTGACACGATCTCTGTGAACAGCCAAAATCCTATACAAAGTGTGATCAAACTCCTGTAAAGAGTGAGGTCACATCGTGCAGAGGTTTGTCCAATTTACAGGATTAACTTGAGGACTGCCAGCAATATTTGGGATCTCCAGGGGAAATCAAGGAAGTTATACTCCGTAGTCCAAGCAGCTCAGTGTTGTAAGCAGCCGCTTCTCTTTGTGACTCTCCTCCCAGTTGCTTCTTTCTCCCTGAGCTGTGTGAAGGTGGAGAAGATGCTGCGTGGAAGTGAGTAGGTGACTGTGCTGGGTTGATCTGACCAACTCTGTGTTCTTGCAGTGGAACTTCCCGTTGCTAATGCTAGTTTGGAAGATGGCACCAGCGCTGTGCTGTGGAAACACTTTGGTTATTAAGCCAGCTGAACAAACTCCTCTCACGGCTCTGTACATTGGCTCTCTGATCAAGGAGGTAAGGAAATCTGAATGTCCCATCTAGGTACTGTTCTTTTAAGGTCATAAGCAAGACTGTATTTTGAATTGGCTGGTGTGGATTTTTAGATTTTAAAGATGTTAAAGCCTCACAGTGGAAAGTAGGAACAACCTCTGACCTTAGTCTTTTCTTACAAAGGCCTTCCTGGCTGGCAGTGGCTAGCTGGGAGGTAGCAAAGATCGCAAAACCTGGGGGTTTTTCTTCTTTCTCAGGAAGTTGCAGAGAGAAAAAAAAATGGTATTTTTATTCTCCTGTGTTGTTGTCCCCTCTCCCAAATGAGGGAAATGCTACAGCTCAGTTTTATTACACAATGGGGCAAAAAAGAGTGTGATTAGACAGCAGTATTGAGTTCCTACCATTTTTAACTGGGGTAGTTCAACCAAAACAGAGTGCCATAGGAAACAATTCATAATTTCTGTGGTTCATAGAACAGTTTAGCTACATCTGGCCTTTAAAGCCAACTTGATACTGACATAAAGGGGAGATCATAGGTTGGAATTTAAAAAGGTTGGTTTAGGGCTTGTTAGGTGTCTTCCTATCTATTGATCATACAGTGGTGGTGGGAGGTGGGCAGTACCTTCCAGGACTGGGCAACACGTCAGCTTTCTGTATTTACGTATGTGACTAATTATGAGCAAAACTAAGGGTCCTAGATATGCTTTTGCCTCTCAGCTGGAGAAGTCTGTTTGTTAGGCTTGGTCTAAAGATAATGATGATTTTGTCTGTTCTTGGTTTAGCCTGGGAGAAAATTGAAGGATGAATGTCAGGAAAGGCAGTGCAAAAATGCTACCAGTTAAGTATCTCCTTAATTAATTGACTTAACAAGATGAGTGAGCATAGGGTGCAGTTTTCATGACTTCTAGCTAGCCCTGCCACACCACTGCTTTTTCACTCTGACATACAGCTCCACAAACACAGGCGTAGCTTTCCCTCAAAAAGCCATTCAATTCTGATGAAATTAATTTTTAGCTGAAATTCTAAGCTGCCTTTTTCTCACAGTTCCCCTTCAAGGCAGAAATGTAATTAGAGCAGAATAATTTTATTTGAAGATGTTCCTTTCTCCACCCAAAATTAGCTAAATTCTTTGCAGTTTTCCAGAAGAATAAGTTAGACTTTTCTTTCTTTTTTTTTTTCCATCTTTAAAAGGATGCAGAAGATGTTAACATACAAGCAAAGCTATGTGTTAAGTTCGATGAAATAATTTTGGGCCAACCAAAATATTTTGGCTTTTGTTTTTGCTGAAAACCAGAAAAAAATTTTTGGCTTAGGCTGAACTGAACCAATTTTTTGCTTCCTTGTGGCTTTGCTGCTGACTCCAAACACCATTACTTGCACAGTTTGACTCGCAGTATTTTCTTGAAAACTTATTAGCCAAGATGCAAACCCTATTAAACTCACTTTTATCATTGTCACGTCCATAAAAGAAATCAGACTGACCTTCTGATTTATGTTAATAAAAAAAAAGAAAAAAACTTCTGAAGATAATCTTTTGCAAGGTAGTACATGAGCAATTACTTCAATTTTTTTTCTGTATTAGGAAGGAGCCACAAGAAATGAAGTCTTAATATCCTGCAATTCCATTGTTACAAAATGCAGGGAAAACAAGTTTGTGCAGTCAGTAGTAGGGGAGGGCTAGCCTAGAAGACCATAAGCCTTGAAACTCTTGTTTCAGGAAGTAAAGACAGACCAGTAAGTTCTGTGCTTCTCTTCACACTAGAATTTCACCTAAAGTTTTGTCATTTGTCTCTTTTGGCAAAGTACTAGCTGGCTAATCTAGGTTGTAAATGTGGTGGAAACTGGCATAAGCCTGTTACCATCTGCTCTTGTATTCCTGTTTTATTAGCCCCATCATCTAGTGAGGTTTTACTGACTTCTTAATCCCTCTGGCCCCTGAAGAACCACAAATGTCAACCTTTGTTCAAAACAAACTTTCATTCAGTTACCCCTTGGCTTCAGCTGCACAGCAGTAGCTGGGGGCCAAGTTTGGCCAAAAGACTCGCTCTCTTTTGACTCGAAACTGGGACTCCTCCAAGAATTCTTACTGAAACTTGGCATTTCCGAAGCATGGCTGTTACTTTCACCCACGTCTACTCCAGCTGGTAGCACACAGCCACGTTACTGGAAAGTCTGGAAAACAGTGATATATCTGGTATGGGCTCCTTGTCTGGAACTTGCAATTTTTAATTGAAAGGAATATAGAGCAACTAATTCAAGCTTCCTGAGAACTGAACTGCAGCTCTCAGGAGTGCAGATCAGCTCCAGAGTGCTCAAAATCTCATTTTACAGAGCTGTGTTTAAACTCTGTTTTAGGTGGGTTTCCCTCCAGGTGTGGTGAACATTGTGCCAGGCTACGGCCCCACAGCCGGAGCTGCCATTTCTACCCATCACAGCATTGATAAAATTGCTTTTACTGGATCAACAAAGGTAGGTGATGGATTTCTTATAAAACACCTGCTGTTCCTCTTTGCATTCTTTTCTAAAACTGCTATCCATGTAAGACTGGATGAATGAAATGTCAGTGTTTTCTGTATAGCCAACACCATTTTCCATCACGTTCCACGTGACAGGATTTCTCAGAAGTGATTGGGATTCATCTAGTTCAGGTCCTTGTGCTTGTGATAATCCCACACCTCTGTAAGCTGTTTTTTGCCAAACCACCACATTTCTGTAAAAACTGTAAGTAATAGATGCTCTGACAGGTAAGACAGTCTACAGGGGAGGGTGGCAGTGATTTATCATCATGTCATTGACCTGATGGAGCTTCTGGGCAAGTTTCCCTGCCAGTCCTGCCCTGAAAACGTGTGCAACTGGAAAACATGTCAGAGCCCCGAACAATTCTTCCTTGGCTTTAGTTACTTCTGAGGAACTAGGACTTAAATAAAAACACGGCCCCGTGCCTGAGGCTTCCTCCGCTGACGCGGATGGGATTAACATTTGAGCTTCTTTTGAGACCTGCACAGTAAGGCACCTTCTATTCATTTTTTTCCTTTAAATAGCTACCGCTGCCTTGATTAGGAGAGGAGTGGAAGTGAGACCTCTGCACTATCAGACACCTACAGCCATCCTCTTCTGTACCTACATGGGGGAAAGGAGAGCATGGCTTGGCCTCGTCCACAGAATTGAGCACAGCTGTGGCATGCAAACAAATTTGTCTCCAGTAATCACTGCTGCAAATCCTCGAACAACAGCTTGCTTAGAAATGTGAATATTTTTCTACTCACTGCTCTAGGTTTTTCTTGCAATATATACGCACCCCTTGAAGAGGAGCAGTGTCCAAAGAATGCTGACACTGATGGGTGCAGTTGAGGCAAATATAGTCTCTTCTCTTTTATTTTCCTAAGTAATGTTCTTTTTGCTGAGCATTTGCTGAATTCATCCATTCTTATGTCTATCTTCACAATGCAGAGTGTAATCTAATTGCATAATGATGACAAATTACCTTGAATGGTATTCTTGGTGCGTAAAGGTAACTCACTGAACACTCAAAAGCTCCTGCATTTAACAACAGTACCATCTAGTGGCTTTGTGTACATGCTCACTGCTTCGTTTATCTCATAGGAGAAGGTGTGTTAAGCCTCTGTTTCTGTACAGGGATCATGGGAACAAACACCAAACGCAAAAAGTAGAAGTTCATGATGAGCTTTTACTCTCTTGATAGTTGGTCTAATCCAGGAGTTTACCCAGATACATGCTTCTCTCCAAATCCTAGATCATAAACTTTTAGCCCAGATTAGATTCTGGCTGTGTGAGAACAATAGAGCTTATGGACTCATCCAGCCCACATGGGTCTGTTTGGGTTTTTAATGAAAAAGGAGTATCCAGTGGATTAGGGGCAGAAGGAAAATCTTGGCTGCTGGAGCCTCTAGGCAAAAAACTCCTATAGACACTGTGCTTGTCTTCCTAATCCATGGGTGTGCAGGAAACAACGAGAGAGACAGATTCTTCACTAATGCATGTGTAATTTAGAAGTGTTTTCTTCCCCCTCCACCCATCTGTGAGTTCAGCTTCATCTCTGTAGTATTTGCAGAATAATGCTACTGTTTCTGAGCCAGGAAGTGAAGCTAATTCAAAATACAATTTGACTTCATTTTTAAGCCCCATCTTGGGCTCAGTGCCAGCCTGGAGATACTGATCTTAAACTCCATGAGAATTTTCCCATCTAGATTTCTTCCTTTCCCTTAGTTTATTAACTTACTCCTCTTTGACCAGCCAGCTTGTTTTAATGCCTCTTGCGAAGTTACGTGTATCTGCAGCACGATGCATCGCTTATTTCTGCTGTCTCTAGGCCTAAGCTGCTGAGTGACTAGACACGATCTGCACTGCTAAGTTTGAGTTACAAGGCAAACTATGAGAAATGTAGACCTAGAGCTACCAGCCACCTGCCACATGCTTACTTTGCTCACAGCTCCACTCCAGGGCAACAGTATTTTTAGGCAAAAATAAACTTAAGATTGCCGCACGCAAAGGTAAAATACAAGAAAACCCGTTACAAAATGAGAAAATTCAAATATAAGTTCACACTTAACAAAAATAACCTGCCTTCACCATTGAAGCTTCTAAAAAGTTTTAACTCATACTAGCACAATTAGATTACTAAATGATCCTGGTGCTTAATTAATGATCTTGCAAAGAATTCTGTTTTTTTAAAACAGGAACAGAAATCGCTGGTTTGGTGTTACCACTATAAAGAAGAAATAGTCAGTTAAAGTTTGGGGAAAAAACTGAATATGAAATAATTTTCCCTTAGTTTGGCATTATTTTGATTAAATTCTGGAAGCAGAATAAATTCTTCCCTTCAGGAGAGGGTGGCCATAAATCCTGCCAAAAGGTCAGAGCAGGTTCTTGGGCAGAAAGTGCCACAACAGAGCTAGATGGAGTTTGTCTGCTGCCTGATGTCCTCAGGCCATCTACAAAGTTGAATTCCCAGTTTTTAAAACCTTGGAGCCCCATTGATTACCAGCGTTGCTCACTAGCTTGCACGAGGTCAGAGATGCCTTGTTCTGCAGCTCTGGGTAGCAGATAACTTCAGGGTACAGTTCCTGTAGCTCTCCCACATAGCCTGCCCTTTCAGATCTGCCTAAACCAAACAGTAATTCTGGGCCTGGTTTTGACCCAGCATGCCACGGAAACTCAAACCATTTAAGAGTCCCATCCCTGACTTCTACCTGCTTCAGCCACCCACCAGGCTCTTCTACCTTTGATAGCATCACACTGGACACACTGAGTTAAGACCTTCAGGGGAAACAGCTCATGTTCTCTTTGTGTTTCAATGCTACAGGTTGGAAAACTGATCAAGGAAGCTGCTTCTAAAAGCAACCTCAAAAGGGTGACATTAGAGCTTGGAGGGAAAAACCCCTGCATTGTGTGTGCAGATGCAGACTGTAAGTATTGGCTGCTGTCTTTATTTGCTGTAATACACTACGAGTGTGGTGCTTTCGTGTGCCTCTGCTGTCCTTTGGCAGCTGGCAGGGCTGGTGTTTGCCCCAACATCCAGCCCAGAGGTTGGAGGAAACCCTTTTCCGAGAGCAGGATGCAGTTCTGCTTTGCTGGAGCTCTTGCCCAGCCCAGGGACAATTTCTATGGCAAACAAGCAGACCATTATACTGTTGCCTTCCCTGGGGATAGCTGCAATTGCAGATAGATCTTGCATTTCTGCTGTTGTAGTGCCTTCCTTTTGGTTGGCAGTACTGCAGAGCCTCAGCCAAGCAGTGGGGAAAGCAGTTTTCTAAAATGCAGCCCCTCTGCAGGCATTCCTATGGCAGAGTTTTGTAGGACCTGATCTAATCCAGCCTTCACCTCTGTCCTAGGGGTCTGTAGGACTCATTTTCCATGTTCTGTTGTGAGTTTGTTGCATTAGTGAGTAGTGCTAGGAGATACATGTAATCTGTGACCACCAAAGTGGTTGGAAAATCCTATTTGGCTTGAGGAAAATACTCTCTCCTGCACAGCAGAGGTTGAAAACCAGAGGTATTTGTGCGATCTGCTAACAGCGAGCTTTGCAAGGAGCTGGTCTGAGATGGCTGTACAACAGAAGGACATGCTGATTTCCAAACAATCGCTACTGAAACTAGTCTTTGGGAACCAATACACTGCATCTAGGAATCCAGATCTGAATTCCCATAGCGAGAAAAACTGGTTGCTGACCTCAATGAATCCTTGTGGGAGAAAGTATCAAGGGCTATGGCAGACTAGACCTTGAATCAAAAGGCAGGAAGGGGGGTGGTTAGTAATAGTAATAGTAAGAGATCTGGTTTGGGGGGAGTATGAGGTCTTCCGAGTGCCTTCAATGGGTGTGGACCATTGTCAGCATTTTTTAAGGAGGCTTTCAAGAGAGAATGGAAAAAAAAACAAGTCTGGAAACACTGGAAGGCTGAAACCGTGCATGTGGTAACACTTTTCCCTCCTGGGCCGTGTTGCAGTGGACTTGGCAGTGGAATGTGCCCATCAAGGCGTGTTCTTCAATCAAGGGCAGTGCTGCACGGCTGCCTCACGAGTGTTTGTGGAGGAGCAGATATATCCGGAGTTCGTCAAGCGCAGTGTGGAGTATGCCAAGAAGCGACTCGTTGGAGACCCCTTTGATGCCAGAACTGAGCAAGGGCCCCAGGTAACTGTGTGCCTGGGAACAGTTGTTTGGTTTTTGGTTGTGTTTTTGTTTAATTTTCCTTGTGTAAATATTATCCTTGCAAATATGGTCCCAGCAGAAGCACTGAGGGGTGAGTAATGTATCATGGCTTTATTTTTCTCTCTATTTTAAAGACCAATTAATCACAACTGTTGAAATGTTATGTTGTAATTTTTTTAAACACAAATGTATTTAATTCACTTCTTATCCAGCTTTATGGAAGGGGCTGTCTCCCTGGTACAGTAATACAAAGCATGTTGCAGCGAGCAATAGTAGTGCACAGAAGAGTGAAGCTGCAGAAATGGCCATTCAGCCACTTGGCTGTGTTGGTGATGACAAGTAGAGCCCAGGGACTCTTGAGTCCTCACTTTCTTTCTCTTCCTCTCCCTCATTTCTGATCCTTTGGAGAAGTTTCAGCTGAATTAGGAGGAAGAGCCATGCCAAGCTGCTGTCATGATAAGCCTCGTCAATGCTTCCAGACCCTTCCTCGTTTTTTCCTTCCAAAGCAATCTGAGCTGTGGTGGAGAGCTCTGGAGGAAGATGATCCGGTCAGACCTTCTAACAGGTTCACCGTTTGCTACCAAAAATATAGGGGGAATCCCAGAAATCTATAACCTAGGCCTCCTTTTCTCACAACTGCACTATTTTTCTTCCTTGATGCTATATAGGATGCCTCAGAGAAGGGATCCCTTCTCTTATCTGCCTCCCCTTTTCTGGATCTAGGCCCATTTACACATGATCCATGCACAGCAAAACCTTATTGCATGTCCTCGTGCATGGGGAATAAGATGATGTACATGCCCTGTTCATGCTGGGGCTGCATCTATCCCTAGCAGCGTCTGGTCAGACTTTAAATATGGCCCATCTGTCCTCTTCCCCTTTTCTGGCTTACCTGTTACGCTTGCAGCTAGGAGAGATAGCACACACTCCCCTGAACTTCTCTGCATGCAACTGTCAAGCCCAAAATGGGAAGGTGTTGAGAGAGCGAGAGGAAACTGTTAATCCCAAAGCTTTCATGTGGCTCCCAGTGCAAAGGAACAACCACTTCCTCTGCAGCTATGGTTGCTCGCTCTCTGAAACCTATGCTGGAAGATGCAACACTCAGAAATTCAAGCAGAAGAGAGAAATGATGCAGTGTCGCAGGGGCTTAAAATATCTCCAAAAGTAGCAGCGATTCACACCTGCCCACAAGTTGCTGTTCAAATGTGAAGCTTCCAGATCAGATTTTTCCTTTGCCCCTGAAGTAACCTGCTCTGCTGTGAGGTGGTTTTTTTTTTTTTTTATCTTGAACTGATGGGTAAGGGAAGAATCATCAGGAAAAATGCTTTCTTCCTCTTCATCTCTCCTTATTAGGCCTCAGTTGCTTCGGTGCCAGGTCATTGCTTTCACCCTGACCAACAGAGAAGGAGAATGAACATATACAACAGCATTACAAAAACGGCCACATACTGCTGTGTAGACCCCATTCTGGGGTGATCACTGGCTTAGGAACCAACAATGGGGGGAAGGTGTTGGAGCCAGCCTTTAGGCTGACAGCGGTTGTAGCCCATCATCTTTTTGGTCCTACATCAGCTCCAAGTGCTTGTAGCCAGACAACAGGCCCTGCAACTTACAGAGAGTTCAAAAAGACTAAAATAGGAGAGCCTCTGCCATCCGGACTTTGAGCTTATGTTTCGTGAAACCAAGCCACACCGTGGCTGAGCATCGTGCTCTAAGTAACTACTGAGGCAAGCTGGTGCAGGACAGCATGGGGACAGCAGGGACAATACTGTTCCACAAGTACTTAAAGTTGATGTAAGCTAGTTGTGGGAAAATTACTACGTCTGGAGCTGTTTGTTCCTATATTGCACTGCACTAATGAACTAGACTGGGGAACTGGCTGATTCAGGTCTAATCCAGCCTTTTTGGAAGTGAGGAAGAAAGGTTTGACTCGGGTCAATTCCCTGATGTGGATTACCGCGCACTGGCATGGATACTTGTGGCATGGGTGTGGGGAAAATACTGTGTCAGCTGCAGTATTGGGTTATGCTGATACAAACTGCACTGCTCTGATCAAAATTAGGTCAAATTTAAACAGTATTAAATTAAAACAGAAATGAGGCTTTAAGATTCTATGATTCTGATGAGACTTCTCCAAAACTCACATGTATGACTATGCTGGCTGGCCAGAATTCAAAGGACACCACAAGAAACCTGAGGGGTGATCGGGACTGTTTGAGTGCCAACCTCAAACACAGACCAAAGGCATTTTTTAACTTTGGATTCCTGTGAGCTGTATCATAGGAAGTAATAAAGTAAATCTGCCCAGATGGCAAACTGGTTAACCAGTGGATTATACAATTGTGAACAGCAGAAAGCTTTAGATGAGACTAACATCCTGGTGGACTAGAACAGGGATTAGATTAGAACAAGACTAGACTAGTTTTGCTACTGTAGAACCCCGAATACTGGGATTTGTGGACTACAAGGCCTGGTCTACAGGAAAGAAATAAGCACTAACGCTGCCTTGTGTCACTTGCTAGCCACAAGTTTTTCAGTCCAAAACCTATTGTTTGTTTTTTAAGACGGTGAATGGTTTCCTTAGAGTGTAGGCATTTGTGTACTTTAGGATTAAAGTGTGAAAACAAAAAATGTAAGTAGAAAGAGTATTTGTCTAACAGTCAGTTGGACACAGTTGTGGGGTTGTTCTGTAGGATGACAAATGATAGGTCTGGAAGAACAAAAACTTCCTTGACTTAAATGAAGCAAGATATGAAGATTTGGGGGTTGTCAGATATTCAGCATTGCAGTGATCATTAGAAGCCTTCCTCTCTTTTGAGTAAGATGGACAAATAGTAGAATTTGCTCTAGCAGACCATGTGTTTTTAATAGAAGTCAATGCTTGAACCATAAATAATAGTGGAGTAGGGGACAGAATTTAAACAAGCCTTGCAAGCTCTAGTTACAATGACAAACAGTTCCACCGTTGCATGTCATTTTTACAAATGTTTTCTTTCCCCAGTGTCTTTTCATCTAACTATAGTTTGCCTTGCAACAAGTTACAGCTGTATAAATATCCTTGTTTTGTTTTCTGTGATGTGAAGTGGATGAACTGGATTGGTCTGGATCACAGACATGCCAGGATGGAAAGCACTTGCAGATATTTTCAAATTATTTACATTTGGCAACTAAGCAACCAGACAAATAGACAATATGTATGACACCTGCCAAACATTCTATATGACACTCTGTATCCTACATGAGGGCACACGTTTCCTTGTGCAGTAGCATGTATCAAGTGTTTTCTTGAGTAGCATCTTAACACGTGAGAGAACACGAGCACTTAGTGCAAGCTGTCCACATCACATGGGATACACACATCTGTGTGGCAGGAGATGTGCTGTTCTGTTTTCGCTGTGCACCAGAAGTACCCCAAGGACACCCTCCTGAAGCTTTGATACTTGTCTAAAAGCATGAAAACTTGGGTTGCGTGTGGCCAAGATTAACTAGGGACAGGATATAGTCTGTAATCTGGAGGAGTCGAGTGTGGAACGCTCCATGTAAACAGTCCCAACTGGCAACTGGCCCTGCTGAAATAAAACCAGATGCCTAGGGAGTGGTATTGAACCAGTACAAGCATCTGGAGATACCTGGCATTCAGAATAACCTCCCAGGCTGCCAGGGCACCTTGAACCAGTGGGTGGAATCTTTTATTTAATCACCTCAAATGAATTTGTCGAGGTTTTTGTTAGTTTTACTTTTTTTAACCATCTCCATAAGCCTCTTACCATCTGCAGCATGCTGTGATGAGGTGTTTCATCACTTAATTATGTATCATGTGAATAGCCACATCTGTTTGTTTGAAACCTGGCAATACCTGCAGTACACTGTGCACATAGAGCACAAAAGAAGGACCAGTATGATCAGAAGCGCTGTGGGCTTCTGCACCTCTTCCCAGCATATGACCCCACTGTGCTTATGGAGTACGCGATGTCCCCTCCAAGTCTTGGTGCAGGGCCACACAGCTGTGTGACTTCAGTGTCCTGTAGCTGGACTGGCCTTTCCCCACCTCTCCTGAAACCTCTAGTTTAAAGGCTGGTAACACACCAAAGCTTGCTATTTGAGATTACTGTGTATTTTGGGATGGATGGGGAGGAGTTAGACAAGGTTGGTAGTTAAAAGAGAGAATATGGCTCCCAGTCCAGAGACCCAAAAGATGCTGGGATGGTACTAGTCTCTAAGATCCGTGAAAGATAATTCTGATGTTAAAAAGTATGGCTTCAGTGCAGTAGTTGTTCTGAAGTCACTCCACTAGTCATCTTCTAAAATAGAATCATTCTATGATTCTGTCTTTGGGGCTGTGTGTGCGGAAAGAGATGGAGTCAGAGCTTGCTGGATTCTTCTGGGTTTCTTTACAGCAAAGTCAACTTAATAGTTTATATACCCTGATTCTCCTTCCCTTGCACTGGTTCTGTTGCTGGTCACATCCCTTGCTGAGCTGCCTGAGGTTGCCAGACCAGCAAAACCCATCTCGAGCTGTTCTTATGGTGCTCCTGAGCTAAATCAGTGCTGGGAGGTCAGTAAGTCTCAGAGCTGGAGCAAGGTGAGGTGTGGGAGTACATATCCAGGGTACGGAGCGAGGGAAGGGGGGGAGACCCCCTCCACGTGGCAGCAAATTATTAGACCATATTAAACTATCACATGTAACCTCGCCTTCTGTTTTCTGTGGCTCAGGGCTATGCCCACGTCCTGCCTTTCAGCCTGCTCATTGCCTGACTGCCGTATCATAGAATGAGATGTAAACTTCCCTGGTATGACAGTGCCCTGCAAATACACCCCTGGGCCACATACCACGACTCCGCTCTCTGGAACAGTGATAATAAAGGTGCTGCTTTCTGTTTCTTTTCCTTTTGTGTCTGACAGATTGACCAAAAGCAGTTTGATAAAATCCTGGAGCTGATAGAAAGTGGGAAGAAAGAAGGGGCTAAGCTGGAGTGTGGGGGTCTTGCCATTGAAGACAGAGGCCTGTTTATAAAACCCACTGTGTTTTCGGAGGTCACTGACAACATGCGTATCGCCAAAGAAGAGGTACAGTATGAGTCACCTGAACCTTTATATGTGTTTACTATGGTAAATGGGGGAAAAAAAAGGAGGTATGGTTGTGGTTGGAAGTGAAAACCTGAGAGAAGAATAGAAGTTTCACTTATTTCAGTGTTCTAACAACTACTTAATGCTGAAATCCCTTCTACTAATGAAGTATCTGCAAAGTGACTTCAATTTGGAGTGTGTGTGTATGGAATAGTGAGAGAAGAGGAGTGAGAGCAGACAAAAAAAACCTGTCAAAATGTTTTAGCAGCAATTTATGTGCAATTAATAGGTGTCTGTTTGCCAGCCCTCTCTAACGCCTTGCAGCTTTCCCCCATTTTGTTTGTTTTTCCCAAAGGGAAGTAGCCCTATGAGTGTACTTGCTGGACAATAACAAACCCAGATCAAAATGTAACAATTAATACTATCCTAAAGATTTTGGGTCTCATTTCAGGAGAACGTAATATAATGCAAAGTACAAGCTCATGACTTATCTAGGTACAGCTGCTATAAATGCTGCTTCTGAATAAGCAATAGTGGTGATGGAGGGGTTTCAGTCTTAATCCTTGATTTTTAAATATAAATAACTGAATAAAAATAACTGAGGCTGTGGCAGGCTGGAGCAATTCTACATATTCTTTGCCGTGAAGTTTGAAGGTTGTCTGAAGACAGAGTTAAGCTCTCCCACTCTATGCAGAGGGATGACTGTGAGTGCCGTGTGCTCTTACACACCTCCTACTGAGTGGACTTGAAATTGCTCAGCTGCGGTATGTGCTGATTCGAAGTGACAGAGGACAGTATAACATGTGTTCTTCCTTCACTACTTTGTAAAAAAGGAGCTGCTTTGTTGCAGAAAGGTGGGACAAGAACTCTGGGACCTGAAGTTGGTGAGGAGGGAAGGAATGGCCCCGCTGCGCTGCCACTAAAGAACTTTTCTCAAGTAGCGTTAGCATCTGAAGTAATCCCAGATTCAGTTCTCATAGTGAAATCCCTTGAGGCTGACCATTTTTTTCCTACATGAAAACATGGTTGAAGCCAGCAAAGCGCAGATCTAATACTCTGGCTTTCATTATTCATATGCAGAAAAACTGAACAAGCTGCATGTGATTAGATCTGTGATATTCCTTTGAAATAGAAATTAATGTACTTTTCATCATGTTACCCAATGGAAAATAAGTAATTGTCAAAGTCTAACTGGTACTTGCATTTTACGGTTTAGCCTACTGCTTTTTATGGGGCTGCTTACTGTTCACTCCTGGCAAAATGTTTAGATGTCTCAGATCTGCCACAGAATCTCTAAGGAACCTGGGAAAGATATCAGTCAGTCTGGGCATGAGTTACATTCTAAAAATAGAAGGACTAAGAGCTGAAAATCCCATGACAGGCCTTTCTTTAATGAACTGACTCCAAACCCCAAGTCATGATTCATGAAGCTTATGCAGTTTCATTCATTTGCAGTTTTGTTGCAAATACATGTTCATCCTTTGCCTACCAAAGTTCCAGTTAAGTACCTGGGTCTCCCAAAATGAAGAAATTTAGAAAGACTTGTTTGAGCCTAAAGGCTGGGCAAACTGCTTGGGCTGGCCCTCAAGGTGGCACAAGTGAGGCTGTATCTCACCTTCGGTGGGGGTTTATTTACTGCAAGACCATGCAGGTAGGAAAGGGCCCCCCACCCTTAACACTGTGCTTGATGAGAAACTCCATCCCAGAAGTTGGGAAGTGCTGTGTGTGCTGGCTGCCTTTATACTGCCAACCTGGGAAGCCGAGTTTGGGTCGAACACATCCATGGTAAACACACTACATGCAAATAAACTGCATACAATGACAAAATCAGAGTTAAAACCAAGGAAGAAAACTTGCAATCCTTGAAATATATTAATTGCTTCTTGAGTATACTCAACTTCTGGGTTCAAAAGGAGAGTATTAAATGGGGTAAGGATGAATCATTTGAAACTTGTCCAGATTGAACCGCTTATTTTGATTGTTATAGATGATCCATTAGTTGTTGGATCTTAGCATATATTAACTACCGTAGCAAATTGCTGTACTTCCTTTGAAGTCAGTTTAATTAGTAGTTTTTAAGAGACTCTATCAGTGGCTTCTAGAAGGCTAGGGTACAACACTTTATATAGTATCCAAAGAAACACCTGATTTTGATTACTTCAAAATGACCATGATTAGCAAAGGCTTTCCTGTACTAATGTTTAATTGATATGTGCAGATTTTTGGGCCAGTTCAGCCAATTATGAAGTTCAAGAGTATAGAAGAGGTCATAAGAAGAGCCAACAGTACCGAGTACGGACTGACGGCTGCAGTGTTCACAAAGAATCTGGACAGAGCGTTAACTCTTGCATCTGCGTTGCAGTCGGGAACTGTCTGGTAAGCAGCATGGGACAGAGTGTGGGCTGGGACTTTGTCTCCTGGGAGGGGAGAGGGATGTGTGATTTGGAATCATATGTAAGTGTGGGTTATAAGATGTATTAGAGTTCTGCTTCATTTTTGATACTCTGCTCAGAAGCAACATCCATTCATCAAAATAAGGTGGTGAGGAACAGACAGTCTGGCAAGAAATGGGCTGTTTGTTTGTTCAGTCGATGTGGTTCTTCACCTGGAAAACTCTGAAAATGTGGAGGTTGTTGTAAGTTACACCAGACATGATACCTTTCAAATCCTGTATGTAGAAAAAAAAGCAATTCTTAGGGTCTTTAGGTAGCATCAGATGGAGAATTGGCTGCGCAAATCAGTATGGTCAGTAGATGGCATCACACCACTACTATTTTTGCTTACCAAATTTCTTATTTTGCATTAGAATAATTTTAAAGATGGAATCCTGATTTTTTTCCCCACTCAAGGTAGAAATTTGATCTGATGTCTGATTTTGATTCATACAGAGGAATGATTTCAAGAGTTGGTGCCAGAAGAATCTGCATCTGAGTAATATTTACATTAAAATGGGATGTTAGGCTGTGAAGGATATGTGTGCTGTACATACATGTCCTACAGCACCAAGCCATACCTGTCTCTCTCCCGTAATTTGGTCTTACTGGGACGCTGAGGAAGTATCTGCATTAGCTTTTCCTACCTAGTGGCTATAGAAATGGGGTTAGCAACACGTTTGTCTAGTGCAGTCCAACTACTTTCTGTACGTGGAAGTGGATGGTGGGGCCTGCTTGTGAGTGCTTAGACAGCTTCCTGAGTAAACATGTTCATTTCAGAATGTGCTGCATTAATCTAGGAAATGGGTTGGACTATTTATTTTAAGCACGGCTCTGAACACAGCATAAATTCCAGCTCAAGCATGAGTGTCTTAGCCATGAGAGAGACTGTGAAGTGAGATGTAGGTCAGACTAAGCACTACTCAAACGTTCTCAGTTTCTGTAGTAAAATAAGATTTTAGTTCTAAAATCTGATTTCTCAAGTGAATGAACTGTATGAAGAGAAAACTGACAGATTTCAGCCTCTTTTTGTATTGTTGTTGTTGTCATCATCTTGCTTCTCCTTGGTATTGAATTGTCTTTCACAATTGATGTTTTTATTGTAGGATCAACTGTTACAATGCGCTCTATGCACAGGCTCCTTTTGGTGGCTTTAAAATGTCAGGCAATGGCAGAGAACTGTAAGTTTTGCTCAATATTTTGTTTAGATGTGGATGGTGAATGCAATAACAATTGTGACAGTAAAAATACTGTTGAATGTGCTTTTCAACTCTCAGGCTTGCAGTATGCTGCACAGGGAAGTGCTAAGCCTGTACAGTGTGAATGTAAAGCCCAGAAGTGAGAATGTGAGTGGTGCCTTTAGGAGCACCTTCATCTGCTTTATAAGCTCTTAATAGCCAGTTCAGACAATTCCACTTGCAAGTATTTTTCCTTACCCCTTTAGATTTTCACAGCAAGGGAAAAGTACGGCACCTTGGGTGGGGACACTGGTATCTACCCCAAACCTCCTCCATCTTTATATGGTGGTATCTGGGCCTCCCTTGACTGCTGTATCACTGCTCCTAGTTGAACCTCTTCCACCTCTGACTTTCTAATGTTGGAGCTAGAACAACAAGGAATGATCTCCAAAATCATTCTACCTCCCATCATTCAAGCTTGATACTAACTTATAGAAGGGCCCTCTTGTCCCTTTCCTCAGCCTGACCTGTTGCACCATGGCTACCAGACATTCCAGCTCTACTGACAGCAATTTTTAAACCAAGGTCACCCTATAAATTAAAGGTAGAGCTGAAAAATTTACTTAAATCTTAATTTTCTTCTTATATCGGAGGGAGGCAGGTTTTATTACACCATTCAGAAGACTCTTCAGAGGAATCTAATGCACCATTATTTTCCCTAAGCCGGGTTTATTTCCAGAAACGATTTCCAGTAGCTGTTCTGGTGCGTCTCCTGCCCTTGAGATACTCAGATGCCTCACTTGCTAAGCACAGCAAAGTCCCACAAATAGGACATATATATTGAGACCTTATGGTTTACTTTGCCTGACTACCCAGCTAATTAAAGGATATCAGGGATTTATCCCTTGGGCAAGGCGTGGGAATAGAGCCAGTTTCCACCAACCAAGACATAATGCAGTGGTGGGGTCTGTCATCAGTATGTGTTTCTGGAGCAACTATGCCCTCTTGATTATATGGTATCTTGTAGATAGAAGGCTACTTTCAGTGAAAAAGTAACTTTAATTACTGTCTAAACACTGATAACTATATTTACGTGGATGTTTCTTTGGTGGGTTCTCACAATAGTACTCGGTTTTCACTAGGCAGAGAGTCACAAGGTGTCATCTTGTGGGTGACTGTGACCAGAAGCGTTCCATGTTTGTTTTACAACAGGGTGTAGCTGTGTGCACTTATGTCCCCGTCCTTATCAATTATTAGAAGTGGTGGGCCAAACTGATAGCTGATGTAAGTTAGTTCAGATCTGGTTTTACTGGCTTGCTGTCATCTATAGCAGCTGTCGATCCGTGCCTAAAATGCACTTGTGTAGAAATCTCTTATCTTAGGGAAGTACACATTAACCTGCTACAATTGTTTGTCCCTTTCCCTCCTCTGTCTTCTTTTCCAGTGGTGAATATGCTTTGGCAGAATATACCGAAGTGAAAACGGTCACCATTAAACTCTCCCAGAAGAGTCCATGAAAACAGAAGGCCTAAAATGCTGACACTCTGAATGTGACACATGGGGGACGTGTTCAGAGCAAGGGGGAGGGGAGAGGGAGGAAGGAAAATGGAAACACCTAACTTTATTCCTCTAGAAACACTGAATCTACTGGACTCCATTTGGTCAACTGGCTCTTCGAAAACCGATTTAACTGACCCTACTGGCAGCATGACACACGCTTGTACTGTACAAGTCCCTGCCTGTCCCTGTCTGCCACCTGTGACTAAAATGCTGGTCAGTCACAGTGTTTGCTGGACATCTGCTTTCAAACTGTACCCCTGAAGGATGTGGACATCAATGGCATGTTAGAGAGACTTCTGGTACCATTGGCATGGGCTGTTGAACACCTTCAGAGGCAAATGGGTTTCACTCGGCATAAATGGACCTGAGTGGTAGGGCTGATACAACTTCAGTTAACGGAGTTTGTGTGGAGTTTGGGATGTGCAAGCTTTCATGGAAGGAGCTGTAAAGAAATTCTCTTTGAAAGAGCTATCTTGGTCTCTCTAAAAATACATGCATTCTCCATATTGGTGATATTCTAGCCCTGAATGAGATTTATGGGAGTTTCCTAGAGGACTCCTTTGGGGCCAGTATTTCACCCGACAGAGCGAGACTTTAAAGTGTCCTTTGAACCTGATGTTTTGGTGTGCACACATTACACATGCTGCAAATGCAAGCAGCGTTACTGACTTGCTAACCCTTCTGGCTCCAAATGAGTCACAATTATATCTCAAACCTACACTATAGCACTTTTCATAAGAGGATTTTGCACTGTACTTACCGTGATGACACAGAGTTGAATGCTAAGCATGTAGCATGGTAGATACCCCACAGAAAGCAACCCACGCTAATCCTTCTCATCTGGGGGAGGGAGCAGAGGAGCTGCAAGAAGCTGTCCTGCTCTCTCCTTCTCTGTAACTTTCAGGCTGTCTGAACATCTCTTCATTTTTTGAGCCAGAGCTATTATTATGAGAGTAAAACTTAAAAGCTGTCCTCACCGCTTCTTTATCCCGTATGAATGTAGCTTAAAATACATTTCTGGAAGTACAGTATGAAAAGGCAGGTGTTCCCAAGTACACACTGAGTGCTAAAGATGTGGGTGTACAAACCAGTTACCATGGAATAAGCTACGGCTGGACTTTAATGTGTCAGCAGCTTTGCAGTTATTGTCCTCGTGAGTGCTGTCATCTTATGGCAAGCAGGGAGTAGCTGATCCTCCACTGAGGAACAAACTGCCTTGAATTGTCTCTTGCTTACAGTCGTATAAGCATGTACATACATCAGTAGCATCCATGGAGCAGCTGTCACACCAAGTTCATGCCTTAGCATCTCCTGCAGTAACTTCTTTGCATGCCCAGATGTTACTACGAGATTAATGACAAGCCACATGCTGTCTTCAGTTCCTGGGTTCCCTACTTTTCCTCTTCCTCCTGATTCTGTACTGGAGAACCACTGGCAAAGTGGTTCCATGGGAAGTTCCCATGGAAGTTTCACGTGTGCAGGAGCTGTAAGTATTGCAGGAGTTGGTGGTGTCAGCTTGTTGGGAAGTTTACTGGGAAGATCTTGCTGGGATTGTCCTCTGAGAGCAGACCCATAGAGGTTCCTTGGTGGCATATCGACAGATCTCCATAGAGCACTGCTAAAGATTGCTGCCTGGAGCTTTCGAGATGTCAGAGCTCAAAGCAGAAACGCAGGTCTAACCTCTCTTCTCTGCTGCAAGCAAGGATTTAACCGGTACCATCCTTTGCTCACAGATATACTCAGTCAGTAACAAGTTCTGCTGCATGAGTGGACCTTTTTTTGGAGGAGGAAGGAAGGTGAGTGGCGATAACTAAGGAAAAAGTTTGCATGAGTCTAAACTTCCTTATCAGTGAACATTAAAATTGCACTTCAATACTGCTTAATTTCTTAAATGACATACCTCCAACAGCTGTGTATTAACTAGGTGCCTGTCCTCCCAGGGATAGGTGAGACAGGTAAATCTCCCCATCTGGTGAAGAAAATGTCCTCCCTTCCCCAAGAAAGGCCAAATGGGAACCTTGTAAATAAGTTTCTATTTTTGTAAAACACTTAGAGTGCAAACATCTTCTCAGACAAACGTTTTACTTTTGCCTACTTGATGGTTTTCTAGGGCTGCGGTCAGACAGTAGGAAGGTAAGGCAAACAGTAAAAGGCTGGGTACCTTGATGTATCTCTGTATTAATTTTTGATAAACAGTGGTTGAAACTGAAATCATCTGAAATTCTTCAAATTCTAGTATTCTGGCTTTATATGTATGATATGTATTTCACCTTTTTTTTTTTTCCCTTAATCAAGTTTTTAAAAAGTCAATGTATCTCTTATTGTATAAATCAGGGTTTGACTCTACACACTGAATTTTCTAAGTTATATAACACTAGACACTAACTTTAAAATAACCCCTTAGAGGGTATATATTCTTTCATTGCACAGTAAGGCTTTCATATGAAATACTACTTTTTTTTTTTTTTAAAGAACTATATTTATAAATTAGGATACAGTTAATCTAATGTATTTTTATAGCTAAAGGTACATGAAAATGCTATGTTTAAACCTCATGTATATATTTAGACTATGGGTATCTTTTTGTAATAGTTCTTGTTCCTAATAAATGTTTAACTTTGTGAAATGGTTTCTAAATGCTGCATATTCATGTTGGTCAGAACGGATGGTGGGGGAGCAGGAAACTTCTATTGACTTTACTCGTTTTAACAGAGGAGTAACTTGAATACTTTTTTATTTACACTGATTAGTGCTTTAAGATAATTCCAACCCCTCTAATGCACGCATTAAGACCCCTTCCATCAGCAGGGAACTTCCACTCAACTCAATCCTCCTGTTGCTGTTTCTTATTTCACTCTGAATTTGGCCCATTGTGTCAATAAAAGCAAACACTGGAAAGGGTTACGGTTTCATGCTTCTAAAACAGAATGGCCCTGTATTGCTCCAGTTACAGGGGGCTCTTCCTAGAACAGCCTTGGGTCTGTTCCCCGTGATTCGGTGACCCAGCGGTAGCTCCCAAGCGGAAACGTGCACTGGGCTCACAAAACACCATTTTGATGCTTTTACCTTTTCCACATGGAATGCAAAGTCCGAGTTTGCATGTGTGTGTCTGGGGATGCAGTATCTCATGGGGGGACCGTGAAGGAATCTGAGCTTGGATTCACTTCTGCAATTTGCAGAGAGTAGCCTATTTTTAAAAAGTAAATTGCCGAAGTGTGGTCAATGCTCTACACACAGAAGCTGGAGCCTGTGTCTGTTATCTTACCCCTTTAGCAGTCACTTTTATAAGTTGTGCCATTTAGAGTAAGCGGAGAGGGAACTGCTGGAGAGGGTACAGCAAAGGGCCACAAAGATGATTAAGGGCCTGGAGCATCTCTCCTACTAGGAGAGGCTGAGGGACTTGGGTCTTTTTAGTCTTGAGAAGACTGAGGGGGGATCTGATCAATGCTTACAAATACTT
>JAOXNO010000070.1:39141268-39184295 GCA_028565335.1 Limnodromus scolopaceus
AGGGCCGGGCGGGCCCTCGGCGGGCCCGGTGGCGGAGGAGGCGCCGCGCCGCTGCCCCGCTCCTTTTCCTTACACCCTACCTCCGCCTCCCGCGCCGCACAGCGAGGCGGGCGGGCGGCCGGCGCCGGAGGAGGAGGCGGCGGTGGCGGCGCGGCCACAGGGACCCCGCCAGCCCCGGGACGCAGGAGGTACCGTGGGCTTTGCTGCCGCTTTCGGCCTGGCCGCCCCGCGGGCACCTGCCCCGCCGTGAGGGGAGGCGGCGGGGTGGGAGCTGCTGGGGCACGAGGGGGCTTTTCATGTGGAGAAAGCGGCGGGGGGGGAGGGCGAAAAAGTTGTGTTTGGTTGTTGTTTTCTTTAAAAAAACCCTAAAAGTTCCGAAGGAACTTGGTGGGACGGCGGGCGCAGGGCGGCGGCGCTGCCCTCCCTTCCCCTCCCTGGCGCGGCCCGGCGGGGAGAGCGGCTGCTCCGACCCAGCCGCTCCGGCCCAGCGGGGAGAGGAAACACTTGAGGCTCGCCTTAAGGAAAAACCGGGTTTTATGTAAGCGGTCTGGGCCAAACTGGGGTGAACTGGGCGCGGAGCGAGCGCTGCCGGCAGAGCTCGGCGCCCCGACTGGGGCGGCTCCCCCGGCCCTCAGCCCCGCGGCTGCCGCTGACAGACCGGCGGGCACCGAAAAGTGACTGGAAAGGCTTGTGGGGCGCCCCGCACCGGGGTGAAATGGCAGGTTTCTCCTCAGCCGGCGGCTGTTTTGTGGGGAGGAGGGGGCTGGTTTGCCGCTTTCTGCCCGGAGCTGGCCGAAGGATGGTGCGTCCCATCCCGCCGAGCTGGGGTGTCCCCTGGGCAGGACCTTTCGGTGCCAGGTCCGGCTTCACCCTGCCTTGTGCGATGGCGGGCAGATGAGCCCGCAGCATGTTTCCACCCCGAGGGCGTCCCGGGGCCTCTCTAGACCCGTGGTGATACCCACGGCCCCAGATGGGCTTCACAGAAACAGCAGGTGGTTTGAGCCGAAGAACTGACGTTATTGCCGGTTTCTCGCGAATTGGGAAGCGATCCTGGGCACGCTGTGGTGTTTCTGGGTGCCTTGCTGAAGGGGTGAGGCCGAACAGGCTGGTGGAGCAGAGAGGAGGTGCTCGGGATGGTTATGGGCATGGTGGGATGTGCTGGGACACCACGGGGGAGCTGGCAGGGGAAGGTCTCGGGAGAGAAACTGGGAATGCGTGAAATGAGATGTAAATCGGCATTTGGTGTGTTCTTCACGGTCCTCCTCCTTCTGAATGAGTTTCTGCCCAGCCCACAGGATCCCTCTCCCTAAATCAAATTAAAACATGGCGTTTGCACGTGTTCCAGTTGAGTGCATCTTGCTTAAAGTAAAAGCACTGCAGCGGTGGCTTTATTACATACACAAAGGTCCTGGAATATGGAAATACTGCTTACATGGGTGCTGTGTGGCAGTAACACACGTGGCTACTGCATTTAGTGTCCTACTTGCAATTAAAGGGAACTGATTATCAAAAGCACACTGTTATTTTTCCTGAAAGTTTTTTTTTTTTTCCTTTTACTATTATGAGGAAAACTTCAGCCTGGGGAGTAAGCAGAAACCTAAAAATCAGGAGTGGGATGGTTTTCAATCCCCTCTGGTTCATGCTGACCCCCCATTCGGTGTTTCTTTTACAGCTGCTGTGAGTGAACATGGTGTGTCCCCATCATACAGCAAGGGAATGCCTCAGAAACCAGCATCTGCTAAAAACAGCTATTCTGTTGGGCTTTGCATGGGGAAATATTTATTCTTCCTGTAGCTCCTCAGTGCACTTACAGCGAGGGGAGGCAGTTGCTGGAAGCAACACATCCCCTCCATTTTCAGAGTTAACAACCTGGACAGTTTTTGGGAGGCGTGAGAACCTCTCAGACGCCTCTGCCTGGGGTATGGCACCCACAGCGTGGCAGAGATGTGGGGTCCCAGCACAGCAGCCGTGCTTGCCAGCATGGCCAAGGGAAGCTCAGCCTAGGAGCCAGGCTGATTCTGGTAGGAACTTCGCATATTCCAGAGCGGAATCCAGTCCTCCACCAACATGGCCCAGTTCAGCGGTTTGTGGACTGGATCTGGGCTTAGGGACCACCATCTCAGCCTCGCGCAGCAGGCCGTGGCTTCACCTCCTTCTGTGGGTGAAACTGCCAAATTCATCCTCTTACATGTGCCCAACTGCTCCTGCTTTGGGATGTGAGAGCTGCCAGGGCCTGACCTGGGGGATGAGCTGCTGCTGCAGTCTGTGATGGGGAGGGAGGGAGGGAGGGATGGATGGATGTTCAGCAGCTCTGCATCCCTCTGGAGTTGTAGCCATCCCGCTGGCAAAGGAGGTTTTTAGCCATGGGGGTGTGTGTGAAAGTGTTTGCCTGTAGCCCGGCCTGGGTCTCTCAGTCCGTGTTGTTATTTGCCGTATGGCGCTCAGGAGGTTTTTCCCACCCCTGAAAAACACCAAAGAACCAAACCTCAGTCTATGGCAGCACCCAACACCCTGAATGCAGGATGCAGGGGTGTGCGCAGCGCTTGGGCTGTGAGTTTTGGTTCCTGCTGCCAGACAGCACAAACCAGGAGTCAGCAGCAGCTGAGGTTTGCTGTAATTGCGCCTAAAACTCAAATATTTGCTTGGAAACAACTGATGTAGCATGCAGTGATTTTTAACGTTGTCTGCTGGTGGTTAAAATCCCACGTAACGAGGGAGGAGCAAAAAGCTTCCTGGGGAGTGGTGATGGATTGCTGTATTTTCATACTCTCCTTGGCCTTTGATCCCAACTCAGGAAGGGATGTTGGGATCATCCTCTGAGGGAGAGTTAGCGATATTCTTGGGTCTTACTGACCAAAATGGAAGATGGGTTACGTGCTTTACCAAATTAGAGCTGCCGGTCAAAACTTCAGCGTCACACACCAGACATGGGAAAAACTAACAAGAGTCAAACCTGGGGGGCATCATGTTAAATCCGAGAGGCGTTTACTGACTGAAACTGAAAGCAGCAAAACTCCTGTGCAGGTGCTGGTTGGGCACACGCTGCAAATTCACCCGTAGTTTTAACCTCTGTGGAAGATGCATTAAAAGAGTGAAAATTACAGGTGTGCAGCTTTGGAGAGGTAAGGAGTTGGAAATGCCCCAGGAGACTGAGCTGTGCAGTTTTCTGCTGGCTGTTGTGCAAGACACTTCAGAAGAAGCCAACCTTTAAGTGGCTTTCAGGGTGGTAGAGTTCTCTAAAAGGACCTGGCAAAGAGGAAAGGAGCTGGTGTGTTTTTCTTAGCCCTGTTTTCTACAGAGGATTGTCTCAGTAACCACATCACTATTTTTCAGTTTCTCACAGTGGAGTCTTACAAGAGCCGCAGTCGTCTTTGTGGATGGGAAAGGTTTTGAGGTTGCAATTAGGATTTTTCCAGCTGCAGTGCATGGTTTCAATGCTCTGCCTTTACACCAGCTTGTGGAGAATCTGAAACTTCAGCTGTGACCCCTGCCCACCCCCACTCCCCATACCCTCTGCCCACAGACTGAGCGGCTTTGGTGGAGAAAAATTGTGAACTTTATCTTTTCTATAGTGGAGACAGTGTTAGTCTCCTCTGTTAATTCACGTTATGCTCTTAACAAAGCTATTTGGAAAATAATTGTATTTATGGGATGGTAACAACTGTGTTAGAGTGCAGAGGAATAAGCATCTTGCGATTTCTATACTGGAATGATTAATTTTGTTTACTATTTATTTTTAAACAGGGTAAACGATGTTTCTTCAGGATGGTGCTTACTAGCAGTCACTCTGCTCCTGCATTTACTTGACAGATGTCATTCAGCTTTGACAACACTATTCAATAAGTGCTTCAGAAACTTTGCTTGTGGGATCTTCACAACTGCGACCCAGAATGTACTGGTGTGTGGGAACTGAGGAATCCGCTATTTGCAGAGAGTGCACCATGGATCCACAAAATGGTAAATAGGACAATTTCTTTTCTTTCCTATTCAGATTGGGAGCGAAACGTTTTAAGAGAACTCAGTAGACAGCTGCCACTGAGCTTTGATGAAATTTAAATACATGAAAGATCTTTTTGGTGATTTGAGCCCTAATCTTTGAGAATCTACAGTAGAGAACAAGGAATTTTACTGGCAAGGAGAATTATGTTGAGCTACTCAGATGATAAGAATAGCATTTCTCTGAAGACTGATTTTTCTCCAAAGGCCTACGGAGTTAGTCAATATATGTATCATGTCTCACCAGTGCCTAAATATGTTTTACAAGATCCCTGCTTTTTCAGTGTGTGAATGCAAATATGTTCCCAGCCACGGATGCAGTGTGTATTCAGGGTATGAAAGCTGCTAAAATCAGAGCATCGTTTCTCAGACTGAACAGATATTAACCTGCTCCAGTTTTACTGTCAGCTTTGATTCAGTGGCTTGCAGTGATTTATTGTTGGGCTAGATTAGAAGGTCTGCACTTATGCAATGGAATAAATCCATAGGTGGAAATTTCTTTTTCAGAAGGGACATATGCTTTGGGTTGCTTCCTGTTAATTTTTTTTTTCTGAACAGCCAAATTATTTTTGGATGAGTTTTATCGCTGAAGCCCTCAGCTCCTAGGCACTGCTGCATTTCTCTGAGTCAAAACCCAGTTATGTTTCTGCATCAAGAAATAGCCTTCTGGTTATTGTATAACGGTATTCCCCCCTTGCAACAAGCAGTTCATTAGGAGGCAGCATCTGCGTTTTAAGTGTGGGATGAAGGTGTGTTTGACGCTTTGTAGTGAGTAAGCAGGCTTCAGTAGAAGCTAATGTTTTTGCAGCCTTATTTTGGATTTTATCAGCAACTATGAAGCAAAACCTGATACTTTATTCAGAGGCTGCCTTATCTTGTCTGAAGACGTTTCTCACCAGCGTCACAGGGAGCTCTGGGAACTCTTTCCTTTCTCCGTATGTATTTTGCTTATTCTATGCTAGCGATTTTTCTGTTTGTTTTTGCTTTTGTTAATTAGCATTGTGTCTTCTTTCTATAATAATCAGGAACATTTGATTATTGAATATTCTTAAAGTTCTTAAATTCTGAATTTCTCTCTGGAATAAATTATCTCCACTTGAATACTAAGCTATAAACCATGAGAAGAATTTTAAACTGCACTAATGATTTGCAAGTGTTAAGAATTGGTAAACTTTTGTTCTGCAATAGTGATTTGAGAAGTTTTTCTCACTGTTTCAGGATACAGTTAATAAACAAATTAGTTTATGAGTGAATAATGAAGTGAAAAATGGAAAAGGTATATTGTCTACATTGTGAGTTCAGTTTTTCTTCTGAGAACTTTATGACATGTTTCTGTTATATCAGTATATTCAGTTAAACTGGTTAACTGGAAACATATAAATCTTATTGGTATAACTCTTCTATACTACATGTCTGGGTTATTTTATTACATAAACAGTGTTGGAAGACTGACAGGGGGATCCAAGGAAAGCTTAAGATCCGGTGCTGCCTTGGTGGATTTGCTCTTTGTAAGCATACTGTACATGTTTAAACTCATTTTTATTTTGGGATTGTTTGAGTCCTGCCAAGAATAGTTGTCACTAGCTAGCTGGTCCACTCCCTAAGTTAGCTGGTCCTTGTTCTGCATTTGGATCCTGTTACACAGCTTGAATGCAGGAGCGCGGTGACTCACTCGGTCTCCGCATTTGAACCTATTGTTTACGCGCATTTATTAACAATCTAGATGCAGCCTCCTGCTTCCATTCAGTGGGAACCACTGGGAAGTGGAGTGAGATCACAGATAATGTCTTTAATGCTGACGACCTCATTAATGCCTGCAAAGCTTGCAGTCTTTTTTGGGGGACAGGCAGGACAGGCGTGTGGATGTGAGGGGTTTAAAAAGCAGCAGTTGTGATGCTGGTGGCTCCGTGACGGGTCAGTTGGATCAGCACAGTGCTGCAGGCACCGTCCAGTAGGTATGATGTGTGCCCAGTGCCTTGATCCTTTGAAAGCCTGAAGAATTTTAGGGCTTGCTTTTCCTGACAGCTTTAGGTTTGGCCAGAATGTGGGGAATAGGTTCACAGCATCATTGACTCTAGTTAGCAAATGGAATGGACGATGCAAGGGCTCACCTTACTGCTCGTGTCTCCTCTGCTGTTCCTCTTGGCTGTGGCAGTGATCTTGCCCGTATCCCAGCAGGATGCCCACTTACCCTCAAGCTGCATTTCAGAACTGGACCCTGTATACCCTCTGGGGATGGTGCTGGGCTTGACTCGGTGATGCCGGCTGAGCACTCGCTGGTCCACAGAGAGGATTTGTCACTGGAGCACAGAATAATGCTCCATTTCTGGTGCAGTCAGCACCTCCCTGGCTGCCTCAAACACTGCTTCCCCTCTCCTAGCTCTGTTCATCTTGTCCTAATTAAAAGAAAGAAAGCGAGCAGAGATACGGGGGCGGCTACAGTCTCTTATGAAGCATGGGTTTGGGGCTTTTTTTAAACTTGGTTAAAGAGCTCAGCATAATAAAATGGAGGTGACATAATATGAATCTTGTAGGAAATACAATGGAAGCCCAAAGATATCACTGTGTGAATGCCTAGAACGGAGTAGAGATTCATCTCCTTTCTATGGGCTGGTTGGTTTCTTTGAATCATATGAAATTTTACAGCTAGGATTTAATTCTCAGATAGGTTTCTAGGAGACAGTTCAGTAAAGATGTAGAAAAGCAATCATTGTCTTCTGAAATGTAAGGGTACTTTTGTTAAAGAGCTTATCTCTCTTATTGAGAATTTTATTCAAAGTCGAGGAGCGTTCATATGCCACTTGTGCGTGTCTCGGAGGTGGAATTGGATTATCTTTCAAACGCGCCAGAGGGTGTCTCTTCTCTCCTGCTAAATCTAGAAGTGAGCATTGAAAAGGGGTGTTATGTTGTAATGTATAAAATATTACATAATTAGGGACAATGATGCCAATGATAGTTGTTTGAAATTTTATAGTAGCTTTACAGATATTAACTAAATGAACCTTCACAACTTCTTTGGAGGCAAATCTTTTGTAAGCTGGTGAATTTTAACTGTCTAGGGAAGCACAGATAGACACGTGCAGTTGGCCTGGAAAAGAGACCTAAATATTAAAATGAGGGAGCAAACAAGTAACCGGAATATAATGACCTGAGTTGGAATTTGTGATGGGCCAGAGGCTCTTAAAGCTGTGCTTCACAAGTGCCGTGGTGACCCTTCAGCTCACAGGGCTTTATATTTTATCAGAAAGAAACTACAGGTGATGGTAGTGACCTTGGCAACCCCATCTGGTCCTTGGCTTAGCTCAGGACTGACTCAGAGGGAAAGCTGCGGCTTCCTGAATCATAGAAAAGCCTCCAGTGCAAGTGAGAAGAGTTTAACTGGAAGAGTTAAAGGGTCATTTTAACAAGAGGGACTGCTCAGGAGGTAGTGCAATTTTATACGGAAAGTTTCACAACGGATCGAATGGTGACAGTTTGAGGTTAGCTAATGGCAAATGAAAGGACCTGTTCTCCTGGGACATCGCTTTGTGCATCCAGCATCACTCCCGTTTGCATGAGGACAGGACACTTGCAAATGTGGCCAAGGCCTTCCCTGTAGGGCGTCAGTTTGAGGAGGTGACTGTAGGTGGAGGGGTGGAAACTGTCACAGACTCTGCCCTGGCTCCACGTTTTGTATTTACTGGATAACCAGAGCCTTCCAGGCCGTCAGCCTGGCAGTGTGAAATCCACTTGAAAAATAAAAGTCTGTAGGAAGAACCTGACTTCTTTATAGCACTAAAAGCAGAGCTCACCCTGCTCCTGGGTGTGCATGTACGTGGTCTCCAGATGAGATCTTTGCTGTCATTTCCTCATAGTTCTGCACAGTTGATTTGGTTGCCTTAAATACGAAGGGCAGGAACTTGCATTTGGTAGTGTGAATATTTTTGCTTTTAAGTCTTTGGTGCTGAATAGAGGAGGAAGGGAAAATCAGTATTGACAGCACCAGTGATATATATCACTTTGTTCCTCATGAAATCACCATGTAAACCTTAAAATCTTTACATCAGCTGTGACCTGGGGCCAGCAGCTTGGTCTTGGGGCACGTTGACTTAACCACATCTGTGGCATGTTGTGTTGTATTAACAGGGAAAAAGTACTTGCACCCTCTGTCCTGCTTTTTCCGTTCCATACAGAGCACTAGAGACCTGCACAGTGTGTCAATTACTTGAAGTTCTGTATAATCAGACTAAATGAGCCTTGAAGGTTTTCTGTTTTCCTTTCTGCTTGTTTAAACTATGAGGTGAGTCCGAAGAGCAAACTGAAAGTATTCCTACAAGCCAAAAAAAAACCACCAAAAAAAGAAAAGGCAAAAACTAAGACAGGTATCTTATGTGAGTTAGTCTTACTGCATAATGCCCTGCAGAAGGAGAAGTAGGAAATGCTGGGCAGGAATAGGAAGTACACTAGCAAAGCAGTAATAGGCTTGTATTTTTAAACATATTTAAATACACACTTCATACAGAAGTGGTGCAATCTCACATGGGGCCAGAAGCTAATGCGGAAGGTTGGTCTGCAGCAGAAAATGTGTGTGGTTAAGGCTGCTCTCCTGTGCAGACTGTAGCAGAGCCACATATTGCACTGTCTTGCTGAACCAAGCCTGGATTTCCAAAAAGGGCAATGAATGCTGGGGCATTTACAATTAGGTGCCTAATTTAAGACACTCTGAACTTATTTTCGGAGTCTAGATACTAAGCACTATTCTTCAGACGTACCCATAGAAGATGTCCCTTGTATTTTGAAACAGAGGCATCCGGAAGACCTATTTGCCTTTGAAAACATCTTCTTGTGCATGTGGAAAGTGAGAGTTTGGTTTGTGGGTGCTGCATCTCACTTGAATCAAGAAGATGTAAAGGGCCACTTAGGTCTTAGTGGTGGCAGGACCAGCTTTTTCCTGATAAATACCATGAAAGCCAGCCTGCTCTTGAGCTTGAGGGCTGTAGCAAGGAGGGCAGAGCTGCTGGGAGTGCCAGACCTTGGGAAGCTAATTGAGCAGAGTCCAACTTGAGAGCTGGTTTGATTTACAGACAGTAGTAAAACATCGGCCTCTATCTGGCCTTATCTGCTGCTCTGCAGCTTTATTTTTCCACCTTTCAGTTAAAACGTGTTTGTGGTGTATTGCATTAAAATGTAACTTATGACAACTCTATCAAGAAGCCTAGGAAAAAACAAAGATAAGGCAATAAGATAGTAAAGAAAATCCTTTGCCCTTAGAACTTGTACTCAGGGACTCCTTAACGCTGTTACTAATGTGTGATTATAAGGTACCTCTCAGGTGGGGGTTGACACTGTGGTCATAGAACCGTTGTCCTCTGTTTCAGTGGGGAAAAAGCAATTGATAGTGCTCACACCAACTCAGTCTTTACTGGGCCTGTAATCAATGTATTGTTTTGGCAGCGATGTTGCAGGGGATTTTAAACTTGCATTAAAGAAAGTGCTATGAATTCATTATTTTTTTTTTATCCTCTCCAAAGCCTGCGGGGGCCTTATCCAAAACCCATTAAAGTCTTCGCACTGTCATAACAGGCATGGGATCAAATCTTCAGGGATCCTTACAGCATTCAGTCTGCGGTTTGTTTGTTTTTCATTTCTCTGATCGATAAAGGGGCTGCCAGGGCTCTGCTTGGCAGAAGGCAGCTCCCTGGGAGGAAATGTTTGCATCGCAGATGAAGGTGTGGGGGATGGATTTTATACCATTTAGCTCCTAGTGTGTTTTACAGGTGAAGTCTGTCCCCTTGAGAGGTTCTGTTTCAGATTTTGCACCAAGTTAGGCTGATATTTAATTCTTTTCCTTAATCCAAGTCTGTGTGCTCCTTAGTGGGTCAGTAATTGCTTATTTGCATGATTATGTATCCCCGCAGCAACCCTTTTATGTAAGCTGCTGATAGTTTCACAACAGAAGTGTGTCGAAGCTTTGAATTTGTGCCTTGCTTTTACTTAGAGGGGGACTTATAAAGGAAGTCTTTAAGTATTAGGGAAGGCCCTCAATCTTCTAAAAGCCCTCCCGCAGTCAGAGGGGCTCTGGGGGTCGGGAGTTTCTGGTTTAAAAAAAAATGAAAAGTGTGCATTCAGAAATTACAAACTGCCCTTAAAACACGTACAGCTACATGCAAAGACTCGGTGAGTCTAAACGTGAATCTGAAATAGTCAGCAAGGACATGTTCAGACTGTGTTAAAATATGACTTGAAATCTTGAAAAAGATTCCCATTGAATAATAGCAAAGTTGATGTAGTAAAATCTCAGGGCTTATGCTGCAGTTTTTGCAAGTACTCGGTGCCTCCCAGCAGGATAATTGGCCACCCCGTGTGTGTTGGAAGAGAGGGTGAAACCCAGTGATGTCTTTGTAGGTTATTTTTTGCAGGGACACGTGTACCTGCTGCTGAAGGTCCCTACACAGCCTTCCCTAGCCTGAGCTCTCATAGCATGGGTGGTGGGACATCTTGCTCCGGACAGGACCTGTACAGAGCAGTGGGAAATCTGGAGCAGATACTCTCTTTTTTTGGCTCGCCCTCTCCTGTTGGGGAGTTTCGGGAACTTCTCAGCCACAAAGACAAGCCCCTTGTTGTGTCACCCAAGGGTGAGGGAAAGGGTCACTGTTACAGGAAGGGTAGGAGGAAGGTGAAGGGTGAAAGGAACAGGGACCTGGGGTTGGGAGCTGGAAGAGCAGCTTAATTTTGTTTCTAATAGTCAATATGTGGTTCCCAAGCGTAAAGGTTGGCATTTTGGATACTGCTGTGGAAGGCTCAGTCCCAGGCTGTCCTGCAACCCCTTTTCTGTGCATAGTTGAAAATCATGGAAAAATAACGAACCAAAGCAGTGATTCAAAGAAGAAGTCTGGATAAATTTAGCTCAAATATTCTTGGTATGTTTGTGGTCGCTGTGGAAATTACATCACTGCTTGTTTTAATGATCAGAATATCGCTTGGAAAACTGGCACGGCTACCCGTGAAGAGCTCAAAATGAAATCTTTTAAAAGCATATATGTCTTTGGAATTACTTCACCTGCAGTTAGTTGGTTTGGGGTTTATTTGTTTTATTCCCATCTTGGTTAAGGAGTATTTTGAGTAGAGGTTATCGCTGCTTAATTGAAAAGCCACAAGGTTTAGAGCTGATACACTCTGCAGTGTGATTATCTACTTCACATAAAAATTCTGTCTGGGGAATAAGATTCAAAAGGAGTACTG
Source organism: Limnodromus scolopaceus (assembly GCA_028565335.1). Lineage (NCBI taxonomy): Eukaryota > Metazoa > Chordata > Aves > Charadriiformes > Scolopacidae > Limnodromus > Limnodromus scolopaceus. Next base: position 39,152,486 of record JAOXNO010000070.1, read on the forward strand.
GTAATTGCTGAAGACAAGACCTCCTCCAGAATCTGCCTGCATGTCTTTCTGTCTTGCACATCAAAGAGCCTTTGAAAATGCTTTTATTTTTGCATCAAACAGGAACTTTTTTTTTTTTGGTAACACTAATGGACAAGATCCCTTTTCAGATCTCAAATGTAGCTTGAAAAACAAAGTCCAGCTCCTTAAGTGGGCTTGTAATCATGGTCACAATTCTCCAATGTTTTGCACATTGGACCTCTCACACGATGGTGGGGTGGGAATAAAAGCTATCAAATAGAAGTCATATGCATGAATTGGACTGGGTTCTCAGATGCAACAGGTCAGAGTTCATCATGGGTTGGTGGGAAGGGGATGAAATGTGCCTTGCCTAATTTTGCCATCTCTACCTGGAAGAAGCCATCTAAAAATGCTGTGGCTGCAGCGGGTTCACAGCATGTACCTTCGCTTGAACGTAGTATCGTCCCAGGCAGAGTCCTTGTCCTCTCTCCGCTGAAGTGAATGCTGATGTTCACAGACATCAGGAAGACAAAAGGGACATATCTCCCCATTCCCTCTCTCTGCAAAAGCAGGCATTTCAGCTGCTTGTAGGTTTTGTCACAAGTGAGGGAAGGTTTTATTTTATTTTGGTAGCCCCTGTTAAAGCTTTGGCAGCACATCACTACGCGGCCTGTTTTGGGACCGGCACTGTCTTGGCCGTCAGCAGAGGTCTTCTCATCAGGCTTTCTCTCCTGTTCCAGACACAGCTGTTAAGGTAATCTTTCCTCTGAGATATTCCATCCTGGAAACCAGCATCTTGGAGGCTCTGCTCCTACTCGCATGAAAGCTGGTGGAAGTGCTCATGTTGAGTTCAGTAGGAGCTGGAGTGGAGCCTTCTCCAGTTTTTGGGTTTTTTTGTTTGTGGGTTTGTTTTTTTTCTTTTCCAGACTGTCACATTCATCTCTTTCCTGTGATGTTCTTCCCGGCTCTGCAATTCTCTTGGCTGTGCTGTTGCATAACTGCCTGTTCCACTCTCTTGATGCTAACCATATCCAGTATCTTGATTGCATTTTCTTTTCCTCAGCATGCAACACTTTTACCTAAACTAATCAAGAGTTGTTGTCTTGGTGATAAATAAGAAATAAGGGTAGGAAAGGGTAAGGTGTTTTATTAAGCTGGCTGACACAGTTGAAGCAGCACATTGAACTGTGTCTAACGTACTAAGATTGGATTTTGCTGCATGGGGTGTTTTTACCCCCTCAAATCACTTGAAAGGCTTCTTCCCTTAGATGTGTCTGCTTTTTCCTAGACCTATCAGTTTGTTTAAAGATATTCTGTCTTTCTACAAACTTCCCTCAAAGTAGCCTGTGAAGCTGGTATCATCTCACGTGTTAGGACTGTTAGAGCTTGGTATCTGGGTTAATTTCTGCACATGCATAAGGTGGGAACGCAGGCTGTAGGTCTGGAAGGACTCTGTGGGTCAGTGTCCTGGTCTCACACTCCTACACCTTATGCGAGGCCTGTTTTAAGTGAGTTGGCTTGCCCGTTGCTTCTGCTTTTTCTAGAAGACTTTTTTCAAAGCCTCATTTCTTTAATGTCTTAAACTTTCTTCTAATTGGCAGCCAAAATATATTCATACCCTGTACATAAATAGCTCTTCTCCTTCCCTGGTGTCTCCCTCTGGATGTGTTTATAGACAGTAATCCCATCCCCATCCAGCCTTCACTTTTCCAGGCTCTACAAGCCAAGCTCTTTTCATCTGTAGTCTTGTAATTAGACTGTCCGTTTTTCCTATTCGTCTTCTCCACCTCTTCCAGATTCAATTAATCTTCCTTGAACGTGTTAAACTGGAGTCGCACAAGGTATTTTACATACCTTTTTAATGTTACTTTCCCTTTTTAGCTCCTCTCTGGCCAGTGTTTCCAAAGTCTTCATATGTCCAGGTTCTGTAAGAGACCTGCTGTGCTGCTTGGGGAAAGGAGGAGGGACACTGGTGGCAGCTCAGGTGGCAGCAGCTATCCAGGACCCCTGCCATGTGATGGAGGGATGGAGAACTAGGCTTGCTGCTGTGGCCCAAGGGGACCTCATGGATCAGCTGTGAGCTTCATCCTACCACTTTCATCAGCTTTCTTTGCAAGCCTCACAAGGGCTTGTCTTTCCTGATAGCATCTATGGAGTTTCATGGAGCTGGAGAGACAGATGTTGCCTGGTTCTGTAGCAGAAGAGGGCTAGCCATGCCTTGGTGCTTCACCAATGTGAATCATTAATGCATTAATGACTTTTTTTTTTTTTTTTTTTTTAGAAGAATGTTGAGCAAATTATTTCTTTGAAAGAGATAAAACATTGATGCATGGAATTTTTTCCCTTCTGAGGAAAGCTTGAACAATTAGGGAAATGGAAAAGTTTCAAAAGAAACCAGTCAGCCATGAAATTTTATTTTACGAAGTTTCAAATGAAATCCAATCTTGGTTTGGTTTCATGGCTATAATATTTGATTCAGTTGGACAGGAGTGGTCTCACTAGAGACACCTTTCATCATTTAATAATCCTCTTTCCAGCCATGCCTGGAAATGAACATGAAGAAAATCCAAAAGCGTAGTCATACTTATGCATGCTTAATGTATATCTTCCAATTTACAATTTGGAAAGCAAGAGTGGCATAGCTGGCCTTGCACGCAAAAGCATATTTCTGAATGATTCAAACTGTAGGATTGGAACCAAATCACTGAGGCCAAAAGACAAAAATAGAAACTTTCACTTAGAGCTGAGTCATTTGTATTTTCAATACAGCAATTGGTGCTCTGGCCATTCAGAGCTCTTTTGGTTCCCTCAATCTCTTCCCCTTGGGGGTGAGAGAACCATCGGCGTTCTCTGTGGTCTTTGCTGATCCTTTGCAGCCCGAAGAGGGCATTGCGGGAGGGATACAGGGCATCCTCCTTCATGGTGAGAGCCAGCCTTTGCCCTGTGCTTGCCGGAGGTCATTCCCATCCCCTTCTTTCCCTGCCCAAAGGCTAGTGGTGTGTCTACCAGGCATGATGGTGCCTCCATGAGACAACCAGATCCCTGAGAATGGTATTGTGGCCAGTGCTGCTCAGAGTCTTCTTACAGATGAAAAAGGGATGAACATGTGCACATGAAGCTGCTTAGGCCTGACTCGTACTCAGGGGAGAGGGCAGAACCTTCACTGTCATTGACAACCGCCCGGTTTGTAATGCTGGTAAGCTGGGGATGGCAGGGTTAGCCAAGGGCTCTGTGTTTGGTACCTAGCCACTTGGTGAGAAGTCAGAAGGAGAAGAGAGAGGAAGAGGCAGCAGCCCCATGTTTGCTGTTGGATCCTGCCATTCATTCAGCCTGTGGAGGTTGTCTTGGTGTTGCCTACTGCAACTAAGGAAGCTCTAGAAGCAGAGAGGGTGAAACTAAATGTGGGGTGTGGAGCGATGGGATTTTTGCCTGCTGGTGTGCAGGGCTGGATGGGGGTTTGTGTAGGGTTTATCAGCACGCAGGAGACTGGCTGCAGCCCCCAGAGCCCAGGTGTGATGAAGGGGTGTCCAGTCACGGTGCTGATGAGCTGCCTCTGCTCTGATTCTGCAGTGGGAACCTCAGTCCTGCTGCCTCTCCTCCATCAGCCATAGCCCAGGGCAGTGGAAGTGGTGTGTGCACTTCTAAAACAGCCTGTGGGGAGCATTGTGTCTAAGGTAGAGCTGTCCTCCTGCAGAACACAAGAGAAGAGACACATCCCAAGCCATCACATGTAATAGCTCTTGTTCCTTGTCCCTGGATAGCTGCAGGTATAATTAGTGACCCTGAAGCTACCTTGCAGTTTCCATTGTGACTTGTCCGCTGGCATGGTGGATCTGCTCTGATGATCACATTCCAGTGTGTATTTCTTTGTGCTCTCTCTGAGCTCATTGCCTCATAGTGGTTTTGTGTAGTGTCTTTGGTTCTTCAGCAAAATAGGAGCAACCAGCTCGGTTCCATTTGAACTTCTTGGACAATGTAAATAATTTCCAGAGTCCCGGGGATCTGGGAGGCGCATGCACAAGTGCAGGAGCCTGCTCAGATCTGGAAGAGCTCTTCATCTCCAACTTAGTGCTGGCTCTGGCAGACAGACAGACAGCTTCACACAGCCGTTCCGGCATCTGTGATACTGCCCACTAAAGACTGCTGAGTCTCAGCGTTACTAGTGTATGAGGTTTTTCATCCCCTCTTCCCCCGTTATCCTGCATGATGGAGAAACAATTGTGTAAGCTAAAGCTCTCGGAGGCGTCTGGTTTTTGTAATTCGTTTCTGGAGCCCCTTAGAAAGGCAGGAGTCCAGAGCATTTTTCCATCCCAGACTTAATATTTTCCTTTCAGGTTTGCATTAGCAAATGTTTTTCTCCTTGCAGGTTAAGAGTGTTTCTAAATCAAAAATTTCCAATGGTTCTTGGTGATAATTGGTCACTTTGCATTGCTGTACCTAAAATTGTCGGCATGCCCTTTTGCAAGATCCTGTATGCTTGCTGGAAAACGTTTAATGCAGATCAGCACTTTGCATGCGTGGTACTGGCATGTAAACAATTTAAAAATAATTCCAGATTACGCAATAATAGGGAAAAAGATCCCTTTAGTACCGCATTTTTGTCTTTGAAGTGTTTCAGGTCTGGTCTTTCGTAGGTTTATAAGTGGGGCAGTGAGCATTGGTTATAAGCTGTGTTGTAGATGCGGGTCTCTTTTGTACTCAATACATCATCTTTTCCACTGCCTTGACAGGCAGATCTTAGTGCAGAGCCACTCCTTTAATTAGCTGAAATAATGGATGTTTGGGTGAAATGGAACCACAAAAAATAGGCAGAAAAAGTGTGTGGAGGGTTCCCTCTCTGCTCCGAGAAGCTGGCACATCTCACTCATTGTGAAGATATCGATTAGGGTCAGAGGGACATGGCCCAGTTCTGGTGTGGTCTCTCCAGTGGGGATGCTGAATTTCCCAGATAAACCATACTGTTATCTCTCGGTTGGATTTACTATCTGGATTTACCATAACTCACTATCCTTATCTTCTTACAGAAGGGTTTGTAAGTGGTTCTGAGCATTTTTGAATCCTGCTGGGGACATTTTGTAGCAGAATTGGTTGGGCCACATGTATTTTGCCTAAATCTGAGAACAAGGTGAAATAGATCATGGGGTTCTTGCTGCAGGAGCCTCCTTTTGCATGGATCTGGGCCAGGTCCTGGCTGCGGGGCCACTTGGACCGAGTGTGTGTGGGCAGGAGAGGGAAACAACTTTCCTCCTGGGAACAGGCCTTGGTCCACGACTGTATCTTTTAAAGAAATGAATGATTGAAATAAATGAATGAAACCTTTTAACTTTTTTAAACAACAAATGAAACCTTGTTTTGAAGTGTCAGCTAATCCGAGAAGGAACACAAAGGGTACCTTTATTTCATAAAGCATTTTTACTGACTTGGGCTGATTTAATTTTTTTTTTTTTTTTAAATTAAAGAACTCAGGGTTTTGTTTTTTCTTCCTGTTTTGGGATGGGAATTATTTTTCAGTATCTCAATTTTCTTACCCATCTAAGTGGAAAGAGCAATGTAGGACAGATCCATCATCCTTTGAAATCACTGGAGGCTCCTTGTTGGCTGTTGTTTGGTTTATTAGTCTGAAGCTTTTCAAAGCAACAGAACATATGTGAGTCTGTTACAGAGACTCAGAAATAACATGGCTTTCCATTAATTTTGCAAACCAACCTGCCAGAGCTTCTGTGGAGTAGTATTAAAAAATGTTCAGGGATGCTTGTGAGTTTTTAAGAGTTTGGGAGGGTTGGCTTTAAATATTCAGCATATCTTAAACCTCATCTCTGTCCTATTTTTTATTTGCTTGGTGGCAGTGCTCAGAAGTCAAAATGTCAAAAGATTAAGCCGGCAAAGGTTAGCTGTAGCCATCTGGTGCTGTTGAGGAATTAATGTCTGAGCCTCCCTGCCCACCCCCATCACCAGATCCCCTCTGAACCAGAGGCTTGGATTTCACTGTAATGGGACATGGAGATGAAAATAACTGTCAAGGCTAAAATGTAGCAGTTAATTCAGACAAAGAAGCAGCCAGCAAGCCAAAGGACGTTACATCCAGTGGACGCTGTAAGAGCTGCTTGTGCTGAGCCAGAGGTGGGTGGCTAGCAGTCCAAGGCATTAATAGCTTAATTGAGCATCGCTGAATGGGATGCTGTGTTAAAGCCATCATCTTGATTTGCTCCCGTCTCTGGAAATACCTGCACACATTATGAGAAGGTCAGTAGCAGTTTTAAAGTTCTATTATTATTGTAATTCTGTTTTGGAGTCAGTTAGCTTCCCGCCCTATTTTATCCTGTGTTAAGCATCTCCTTTATGTTTTTCTCTGCTAAACAGAAATATCCTAGTTAGTTGCCAAATAAATCCTACTTTATCAAAGGTACTAATGTAGCACTTACAAACTGTGTGAGGTTATGTGTCAGAAACAGGAATGCGGTGATTTGGGATATAAATATAATAATCTATACCGTGTGCTGTTTTGTTATGCAGCTGTTTGCTGATTCACAGCATTGACCTGCAAACCCACACCTTTTTACTGAAAATGTCATCCTATCAATTTAGAAATTTCAGATTTTTTTTTTCACCTGCTCTAATTACAAGGCCTGAAACTGGATATAACTACATATATCTCTGAAATTCTCATGGTACCCTTTATTATTAATAAGTCCTATTTTTGTTTTGTTTCTCTGAGCTAGAAGAGCAGTCTGTTGCACTTTAAAATTGATACTGCTGTAACCTTTGAATGGCAATAAAATAACAGTGCTTTTTTATTAATAACTGCTGTTTCCATTGGAATATTTTTAAAAGAAAATTAGCCTTGCCCTTAGCTTTTGTAAAAGGCTGTTACTGCAAAGCCAAGCTTAAAGGCTACTTCCAAAGTATAAAATATTGAAATCAAGAGTGGGAAATATTTCCAAAGTTAGTTGCTTTGATACAAGCTCTTAAGCGGCGTGAGGAATAAATGAAGGATGTGTTTTTAACATTGGCAAATGCCTCCTGTTTTCCCCTTACAAACAGCACTTGGTTTGCTTACAGTCATTGAAAGCAAGCAAAGAACAGAAGCTGTGGGTCTACAGAGAAGTTAAATTAAGATGATGCAGAAATGATGTGGATGACAGGGAGTAAACCCCGTAATCTTACTCTCATTGACATTCAAATGTGTTAGAGAAGTGAACCCACACCATACCACCTTGGTTCAAATTTATCTGCTTTCCTGCTGAAAGCTCAGAAAAGGGGGCTGGTGTGGGGCAATAGTTTTAGGGGAACCTGTGCCAACACAGAAACTCCCCGATCTGTGTACAATAAAGCAAAAACCAAAGGAAATCAGACCAGCTGTGTAAGAGCTTCTGGAATTTCTAGAAGCATTTTATTACAGGAATATCCAAGAAGTACTGATAGAATATCTTAACTTGCTATGCTGTGTTGCATATAGCAATTGTTTGACAATCAAACAGTAATGTAGACCCTATTGTGCAGAAGTGCACCAGAGTGCAGAAGACAGTTCCTAACTCTGTGCAATCCAAGAATTAAAAGCACTTTGTTACATCCAGGCTGAAATGCTCAGCATGTTGCATGATCAAGTGAAAAAACAGAGGTTCAGTATTATTCAGCTTCAGTATTGCTCTTGTGTCTTGTTATTCAAGGCTACATGCAAGTGAGGTGACCCTATTATGAAAGCCACGAAGAGCTCAGGTAAAGAGCATGAGATTTGTAGGGTTAAAACCATAGGCAGAATTTCTTTGGATTTCAGCCCAGATTTTTGCTAAAAATGGCTGATGCACGTATTGGCAAAAGTTTATTCCCAACCTACACGAATGCCAGTACTGATGAGATAGTTCAGTCATGCATCTTGTAGAAATAAAACCGTCTTTAGTCAGTAGAATGTAATTTTCATCTTTTTTTTCCTACTGGTGAGTATAAATTAAGCTTATAAAACATGCTGCTTCTTATTTTCCATTTGTATTTCAGAAGTCAATATATCATTTCTTAAGTCATCAGGAAGTCTTCTGTGAATTGGGTAATTTGGGTGGCGAGATGTTTAGCTTTGCAATGGGTGGCTGCTGTGGTTTTTGAGAACTTAGGAATGGATGGCCCACCTTCTTTCATTTAACCTTTGAAAGCTCAAGTTAACTTTGACAGACTTTAACTTTGGCTGAGGGCAGGCTTTTTTATCACTCTGTATCTTACCAGTTTTGCTCTTTTCAGGCTTGTAATTAATTCAGCTGCAAGGTCCTTTTTTTGCTGAAGACATTTGGCAGCTTTTTTTCCTCAGGTCTTAGGCAGGAAGTCAATTTACTCTGCAGAATGCAATCATAGAAAGGAGTTTTGATGACAGTTACAGAGGAAACCTGAGTGATGAGTAGCATTATCTTTCTGCCAAGAATATTTAAATATAAATATATTGGTTTCAAACAGTAGAATTGCCCAGATTTTTTACATTCAATTAAGCTTTTATTGACTTCTACTTGATGGATGTTCAAATGTTCAAAACTAGGCAGTTTTATTTAGATCAATAGAAAGTTCTTACTTGACTAAGACAAGACTAAAATTGAGTTTAGGAACTAAAATTAATATCACAGAGATTCTGATTAAACTGCCAGAGAACTCTGGGAGCCCATAAACTCCACAAAGCCAGCCATTTATGACGTTCTCATTCCTGGAGTGTCCAGAAGTCTATACCTAACGTACATGAGCAGACTGCAGTAGTTGCTGCTCAGCCCATGTTCTCCCAACAGTGGTGATGGTAGCAGTGGTTGTAACTAAGCCATTACACTACAAAGGACTTAAGAAATTTTGAGGGGGCCAAAAATGTAAGAGGAAGCATGACACATTAGCCAAGTAGTTTCATGAAGTAGTCATTTGGTAAAACACAGAAGTGGTCTTGGGATTAGGCTCTAGTTTGTGGAGTTCCTCCTTCCCTCAGATAAAACATTGTGGTCCTTCTTGTGCTCCCTGGCCAACTGATTTGGTAGTCGTCCCTCGGACAGTGGGGCAGTTCCAATAGGAGAGGTGGAAAATGCTCCTGTAAGAAGACCTCTGGTGTCCTGGATGCATGAGAGGTTGGCTGGAGACCTCTCTAATAGATGAGGAAGTGACACCAGGATCTTCTAGATCCCAGATGAATCTCTGACCATCTTGTGCTCGTCCCCCCCACCTTCCCTGGCCATGATTTAAAAAGAAAGATGGCCCTGCTCAATTCTTTGGCAGAAAGGATGTATCTTTACATGTGGAATAGCTGCAGATGTTGGTCTTGAGTGATAGTCCCCAAAATCAGGAGTGAGACTGAAAGGAAGTAAAATTTGTCCCTCCTTTCAGCATTTTTTTTTAGTTACCAGATTAAAGTTGCTGTGCTCTGTCAGTCCCAATTTGCAGGGCTTCCTGCTCAGCTTTCCAGCTGTTTTGTATCTCTGATGTGAGGCATTTTTTTCATCCAAGGGGAATTCCAGTGCTTCTCTCTAGGTTCAGGATTTCATCACAGGGCACCGAGCGTGGGGAGGCTGTGTGTTCCAGTAACTGCAGTGTTTGCTTGGATCCATACTCCTCGATTTTACTTAGTCTGGTTCTGAGCTGTTTAGACTAGAGAACTGTTTTGCTTTAAAGCTCTCTCTTCCATCACCTTTTAAACAGTTATTTGCTTAAGAATCGTTTGCATTTCCTACCGTTGGTGTCCATTACGAGGAGAATTAAATCATATGCAGGATTTTTACAGATCCCTTACAGGTGGGTGGTCTGCTCTAAAAGACTGGGCCATATGCTGGATTAATTTCTTTTCCCACGTACCCTCTAAAACTACAGAATTATGAAGGCACCACACCTATTAATGTGAACTCTGAGATGCTGTTTATTATGCTGTAATTTAACACCACATTCATCTGCCTTGATTTCTGCTGCTTGTCCTTCACACGTTCTGCATCATCTGAGAAAGGTTATTGATGTGGGCACATTTTTAATGGCACGAATCTCTGGAGCCGTCTCCGATGTCTGAGTGATTTGAGCTTCATTTAAATAATTGATGAGAAGTGTTAGTCAGAATCTATTGGTGATTCAGACTGCATTATTCAAAGATATTTACTGACAGTTATAGATTGGTCCAAATTTACTTTTTTTTCCAGGATGCATTAAACTAGGCCCTGCATGACATATGTGTCTATTTTTAAGAAAAATAATCCTTGTTAACATATGTGAAAAGCTGTGGGCTTAAGGGCTTTATTTAACCAGTTGCAATTAAGCAATAATAGTCAATAATGGTTTAGCAGGAAAAAATGAGTATGAAATAGTCTCTTTTTAAGTGAAAAGTGCTTCTTTTCTGTGTCTTGCATGTCATTCAGGAGGGGACCTGAACATCTTACTCGAAATTCAGTGACTTTCCTGCAGCTTCCCCTGTCCTGGTAGTTGGGGAGGTGGGTGAGACTCCATGGCTGCCTCTTCATTAGCCACCCACTGCAAGCATCTTCTCTAATGGCTTGGAGCTTTTAATCTTTGACATGTGAAAACTCTTCTGGCTCCTAACGGTATTTAAAAAAGGAAGTCTAGCCTAGGAGACTCTGCAGGATTGATCAGGATGACACCGGGCATCTTGCATAGTCTCCTTTTACTCTGTTTTCCCAAAGTAAAAATGTTCCCAGTTTCTTTTCTTTCACGTTCATTGAGGTGTGTGGAGCTGTGGTTGAAAGTGCTGGAGGAATACGGTGGGGTTTTACTAGGCTGTTGTCAGGAGGTGAATGAAGTGTGACTGAAGCAAGGACAATCGTACCGGGATGGCTCTGCAGGTCTTGCAGACACCTTGCAGCTTCAGAAGTGCCGCAGGTGCCAACCTCCTGTAAGCCTTTCCCTTCCCCGGTTCCTGCAGCAGGAGGTGGAGTGTGTCAGGCACAGCAGAGTGGATGTGTCCGCGTGTAGCTGTGAGCTTTCACACCAACCTTTGGAAACCACCTCTGGGAGCGATTGGGGAACTCGCTGTCTCTTTTAGTTTCATGTCCCTATTGGAAAGTACTTTACCATTATCGCTTTCTTTTATCAGGCAACTCAGTGATGAGTTTTTTTCCTCTTTTTTTAATTGTGTGCAGTAAATATTCCACTGAAAATAATTAACCCCCTTTTTCTGTTGCCAGGATGCATTGACATTGCAGCTGTGCATGACTAATGAACAGGTACTTCTTCTTCACCCCTCTTTTCTATTTTTACTGCAGGAACTGTGGACATGGGTGGCAAACAGTCCACAGTTGGTGAAGTCTCCATAATTCAGACACCTGTGACAGAAAGCATTCAGGATGCTTACAAGGCTGGAGACACCAGTAAGGCCCAAGAGTTGATTAAGTTGTCATGTGAGGAGACTGCACTGCAAGTGGAAAAGGTAGGGTTAGGTTACTACTCTTTCTCAAATTTTATTTGTGCTGTGGTCACTAAAACAGGGAAATAGATTTTTTTCCCCATAAAAAGGAAGCAGTTTATAGACTTAGCAAAAAAAAATGTTTTCCTCCATCAGTACAAAGATGGTTAATGGCCCCCTGGGAATATTTTGCTGCTTGTGTTTGGCACTATATCCTCTGCACCAGCCTCTGCACTTCTCTGCCTTCAGAGCCCTCATTTTGAGCCTGTTCTTGGCACAGACTTTATTTTAGTGTTTTGGGAGAGTACCTGTGTGTCAAGTCCAGGCATATTGGTTATCTCTAAAACAGGAAATACTACACCTTGAGGCAGAGCTGTGCAAATGCTTTTTCTGTTGGTCCATGAAAAACGGATTTACGCTCACCATTCTGTGCCTTGGGCATTTTGTAGTAGAGCCATACAAAAAAACTATAAATCAAAACCCTAACAAATTAATACAATTAATATATCAACACCAATGATTGTAATGGCTACTAGTGTTTATGACATTCTCAATTAACCACAGTGACAGTGAGTATGTATTTGCATGGGCACAAATAAATATGTAGCTCTGGAAATGCTGTCTTTCTCTGCCCTCTCCCTTTACAGAGAGTTTATTTTGCTGTATTGTCTTTACCAGTGTCAGCTTTTAGGTATTGCAGCAGCATATGGAGATCTGCAGGCGGTGAGGTATTTACTGAAGGAAGCATTAGTGGTGTTACCAACAGAACCTAATGATGACAATGCAGCTGTGGTGGCCGCATATTTTGGACATAAGGACGTTGTGAAAGAGCTGCTGGATTCCTTGCATGGTAAGACTATTGTGTTGCCTCTGCCTTTCCTCGAGCTTTTCGGTAGCTGTGTGTTATAGCTTCAAGCGGGCGTTTATTTTTTTTAACATCCCTTGAAAGGGGAGGGACTTAGTCATGGGAAAGTGCGTGGAGGGATCTAATCTCTGCTGCGTTTGAATAAAACTTCCCCCATGGGAGGAAAACACATGCATAAAAATATTCCGTGTTTGCAGATTGGAAGTGCAGGAAGATGCCATTTAGACAATTCATTCCCATCAGCCCTCACAGCTGGGTGACGTCCTGACACCACTGAGAAATTAGGGGATTTTCAGATTCATCCCACTCTGCTGATCCAGCAGACGCAGCGGTGCTGGGAGTGAGAGTGCAGCATGACTGTCTGCAGAGTAATGGTTTGGGTGGGACACGCTCTATGCTCTCCTCTTTTGACTTTCAGGGGAATTGCTTCTTTGGAATCATCCTTATATTTTAGTTACTTTCTATTTTATAAAATTATTTTGTAGCACCTGGACCCTCTGTGGAGCGAGGGTCCAGCACTGCTGCTCAGCAGTCCTGGAAAATTGCTCTTTTCACCTCAGACACTGCAGTAATTTCAACAGCTGGGCCAGGCCTCTGTGATGTTTCACCTGAGCATAGCTCTGGCTCCTCACTGAAGCTATATACTTGCCAGTGACCTCAGCGGGTACAGGAATAACCTGTTGGGAAACCTGATTATTTGACGTTCTTAAACTGTAAGAGCACTAATAAGCAAAAGAAACATTCCAGTTTGGGGTTGCAATTAAACGTAGTATTTCCTTGAGCTGTTTTTGTAACCTAGTAGCAAAAATTGAATTATATTAATATAATACTCTCAGTAATGAAAAGTGATTTAAGTAGTTTCCAGAAACTTAGCCCAGTCTAGAAATGACCACATTCCCTTTAACCCTTGCTTCAGAGGGTCAGGGGAGGTGCTCTGTACAAACAGCAGCTTTCAGAAGTTTTTGTGCAGGACTTTCCATTGGTGTCTCTGAGAAGTTACATAGAAACCAACGACAGGGCTTAGGAATAAATTGCATGAATTTGCAGTTTGGCTAACGCGCTGCAGTGATTCTCTCTGGCTCAGTGAGAACTTCTCGTGGCTTACAGCTGAAGCGGAGCCTGATTTTTTGCAGCGTGAGAGTGAGTGGTATCGTCAAGTTGTTACGAATGCAAAGAGCAATGCAATTTCCACATGGAGAAGCTGCAAAAAAAAAAAAGTTGACCTGTAAACTTGGGCTTGTGGAGGCTTTTGTAAGCATTTCAAAGGGGATGTGAATTTGTAAAGTAAATGGAGGTGATACTGTGAGTCAGGGAAGATTTGAGGACTGCTTACTGTTAGCAGAAATAATCCTGTCACGGGCATTTAGTTACATGGGCAGAATTATGCACACCTAGAGGAAAGTGGTGTTCTACAGGCAAAACATTATTTCAGCAAAAAAAAGGAGTTTGGGGATGACTAAACCATTAGCAAATTCATGCAGAAATCAGAACATGATATTAGGTTTTAGCCTTAAATGACATTTGTCTAACTTTACTCTGAATTGATAGTAAAGAACTTGCCCAAAATGAAATACTTCAAGGGGAAATGAAATTTTTTGTGGGAGACTTTAGGTTGCAGTGAAAACAAACCAAAACAATTATTTTGTGTTGTTTGAAACATTTATTTTTGTTTTATTCATCCAGTGTCATGAAAAGTCAGCTGTTTTTCTGCATTCTTTGTATCCCCTCTCATGAACTTGGGAGAAGTGGTCTCTCTTGGCTGTTTGGATCTAGTGTCTGTTGGATCAGGCCTGTTGCCTCTGGATGTGAAGACAGACCTAGTCATCCTTTGCTACCTCTGCTTGGGATTAAATGTTTGATTTCTCTGATGGCAGCCCAGCAGGCATCCTCAGAACCTTCCCCTGGTGCTAGCTTATACATGCTTAGATCAGGGCTGGTCAAAAAAGTTTGCCTAGTAGCTGGGTAGGTAGTGAAAAACAGTTAAGCAAAACTGAAAACTTTGTGCCTGAGCAGTGCAGGGCTCTTCTGTAAGACTCTTGCAGTGCCATCTGCTTCTTTGTCCTCAGGGGCTTCACCCTATACCCTTTGCGTAGCCATTATTTGTAGATGACTTCTGCACATCGCAGCCCAGAGGCATCAACTAAGTCAAATACCGTCTCTTTTTGTTAGGTCCTAGTACTTGCCAACAACTCCTGAACTGGATGCTGGCCATAGCCTGCCAGCAGGGACATTTGGATGTAGTAAAACTCCTAATTCGTGCATACAGTGCTGACCCGGAGAGCTGTGCAGTCAGGAAGAATGAGTTTCCAGTTCTTATACGCTTACCCCTGTACGCTGCTATAAAGGCAGGTATGTGTTTGCATGCTTCAAAACTTTGTACCCTTTCTGCAATGTGTTTTAAAGAATGGGTTGGGTTGGTCCACTCTAGGAAGGTGTCGCTGTGGACTGGATTGCCTGGAATTGTTCTGGATTTCCAGTGGGATAAATCAAAATAAACTTGGCTCTGAATCTTTTGACTTAGCCAAATTTAAGTCAGAGCCTTCCTAAGTTAGATTAGTGTAAATGCCTTTCCTCTTTAAACTCCTGGGGAAAAGACCCTTCAAAAATAGAAACCTTGCAAATAAAAGCATTATTGTAATGGACACTCTGGCACACATGCTTGATTTAGGCTGAATAATTTACACTTCAAAGCACAGCTGTGTGTATAGTTTAATAAGACGGGGGGAAACAGAGAAAAAAGAAATAACCTGGGACTGTGCTTTTACATGGTGTCTTTGCTGTCTCGGTTTGACCAAACTAAATCCTATCACTGGAGGAAACGGTCTTTATACAGTTTGGTTCCCTTTTTTGCACACCCCCATGGTTTTTTTCAGAAGTGGTTATTTCCCAGGATTTCTGTTCAGCTCCTTGTTGGTTCGTTTACATGAGAAGACGAGAACAGACAATCAGTCTTTCTGTCTTTTTTCTAAAGGGAATGAAGATGTAGCCGTTTTTTTATTACGGAATGGAGCTTTCTTTTGTTCCTACATCCTGATGGACAGTCCTGAATCCAGCAAACACCTTCTGAGGAAGTATTTCATTGAGACGAGCCCACTACCAGGTAGTGCTCCAGCAAAAACCGTAAGTAGCCATTTACCTGTCTGAAGAGACATTCTTTTAAAGGAACATCATGTTAATAATTGATATTTGTTTTTGTGTACCATGTGGCTGGTGATTCTTCTTCTCAACTAAGAGCTTTGTGGTTTGCTACCCATTTAGAGAACAAGCTGTGAAAGTGGCTTTCGTGCCAGTGCTGAATTGCAAGGTGTAAAACGTTAGGCATTTAAATGGCATCATTGTGCAAGACACTGTGTGTGGCAGCTTCTGCTTGGCAATTTTAACATTAATGTGTGAACTGGGCATATGCTGTGGAAGGGAAACACTGGCTTCATGCTGAGAGTCTTCAGAGAAATAAGCACTACAGCAGGCTCCTCTGTGACCTCAGGATAATCAATTTAGGTTTCTATTGTGCATTCTGGTTGAAGGTAATGCCACCAGCTCTCTGCTGTCCCAAAGTGTTAGCGTGGCACAGACCTAAGCGTGTAACTGCTTCTCTTCCCCTGTGTTTGTTCAGATACAGCACGTACAAATAGGCTCATGTGGCTTTTTGTTAATATGGAGCACTGGTAAAGTGACATCTGCTCAAAATACATTCTTTCCTACTTTAGATCCTCATCAGTAAAAGATGGTTGAGAGCCTTTACTGCTGCTCGCTCAGGATGGATCTGGCTTTCTGGAGCAGCATGGAGAGTATTCTGTGGGATCAGATCATACTAGTTGAGCTGCACTTGTTCCACAGAAACGGTTTTTGATGGGACACAGACACTGAGAAAAAGCAATTGAACCTTTTTAGGTTGGCAAGAACTCTGTTCACTACTTAGCTACTGACAATTTTCGTAATTCATTTGCATCTCTATTTCTTCCTCTGTGGAATGGAGAGATTAAAACTCCTAATATCTCACAGCTGTTGAAAAGCTTAATACACAGTGATGATGCTTTGAGATATACAGGTGAGAGGCATTGTTTTCATGCAGTATTATTGCATTTCATGACTATCCTGTATCTTTGTATAATTAGGCTATATTCTCCATTCTCTCAATCTCTATTATCTCTCTCCTTTATTCAGAACTGAAAAACATCTCACAGCACACACTGGTCCTGCTGTATAGGGAAGCATGTAGTATTTCATATTATTTCTACTGTTATCCAGCAATTTAACTATCAGGCATTTTGGGGTTTTCCCCTCAGTATGTAGATTAACCAGTGTTAAATTGGAGCATCAGAGCCCTGAGCTTTCAATAGTTACAGTTTTCATCAGGTCATAAAAATTTTGGGGTGAAAAATTGTGAAGAAGATTTTTCAGTAAAGGCTTTGAATCCCATTGCTGGCTGAGTACCTGTTTGCTCAGCTCATAACGTTGCAGGGTGTTGATTCTCTTTTAGGGTTAAGTAAAAATAAGCGGAGAGGTTTTCTTAGTGTTATGAACTTCTTCATTCTGTGTTTTCCTGCCAAAACTCTGTCTCACTGGATTCCTGACGATACTGCTAATGTTAGTGACTACAGTCCACACATGTGAGGTTGATTTCATTAGGGTCAATCAGCAGGTTTAGAGCCCTCTCTGTGGGATTTGTAGTTTTGTTGACAGGTAAACAAAAGGAAGCTAAACCCTAGATGTTTCTGCATAAGAGCTGATAAAACTATGTGCCTTGTAGAAGAAAAAAAAATCCAACTGGATAATTCGGCTCGAATAAACTTGGAATGAATGTTTGAATCACAGGGAAGAGGTCTGTTTTCCATGTGAACTTGCTGGCAATATTTAACTTAGCTGCTGTAAAAATGACTCAGCTTTGCTGTTGTCACACCCTGAGTGAAGAAGAGAGCAGTCTTAAAACATCAGCTAATTGCCAGAAGAGCCTGATTTAAAAAAAAAAAAAGAAAAGAAAGAAACAAAACCCCAGACCTAGAAACTTGACCTTGATTCTTCTAGTAGCTGTTTATTTTTAATATGTTTGCTTATTTAATGCTTTCTCTTTGACTTCATTTTGGCAGACTAGGCTGGGCCAAATTCAGGAGGATTTGTCCTAGTTTGTCTGCGGAGCTCAGGTCTCTGGGAAGTGATGAGCAGACGCCCCGATAATTATTTTTTTTTTTTTTTAAAACACGACTTCATGAAAACTGCAAACAAGCTGCCTTCTTCATATCCTGTAACATTCACGAATATAAGTTGTCTTGTGTAAGGGCTGTGGTGCATTTTGCACTGGGAGGAAGCAGAAAAAGATTGTGCGGAGACTGCGATGTGTGTGGCAGCCAGCTGGATGTCAAAACGTCTCTCCTCTTGGACAGGGCAGACCGAGCACCCGATCATTTCAGAATGAGCCCAGAACTTCAAAAGGGTTTGTCCCATCTGTGCTCTCTTTAAGTGAAAACACTGTGCAGTTGACCTCGGATTGATTTCACAGTAATGAATGCTACCAGCTATGCATAAAATGTGGTTGGAGAGCTTGATTTAGCTGCCACACCTTCCAGGCAGCCATCACGCTGTGCATAGTGCTGCCCTTTCTGAGACAAGAGGAGTTACATCTCATTTTTCTAATACCTGTTTCTCCTTTTTTTTTTTTTGTTTTTCTGGCATAAATGTATCCCCACAGCAAACAGCTGTCTTGCTCAGGAGAGGAAGTGCTCCATTTTAACAGGAACAGGTAACAAATGACAAAAAAAAAAAAACCCTGCACGTAAAGTGACTGGACAGAGATTCCTGACTTAGATTGATGTAGATGGCATGGAGATACGTGTCACTTCCCAGTGTGTGCAGTGTGAGATACAGGGTGGGTTTTTTTCCTTGACAGACCAGAAAAGAGCTTAAACTGCTGCATTTTCAGTAGGAAATGTTTTGCCAAGGATTTTATACACAAGCATACAAATGTATGTGTGTGTGAACCTCCTCTGATTTCTTTACCCACTGCCTGGCTGATCTCAGTAACATCACTATCAGTAAAGAAATCTGCAGCAGTTCCACTCAAGATTCATAGCAGCATTATCGATGGAGAAATTAGATCCCCGTCCTCGGAATATCCTGTCTAGGGCAAGAGCGAGGATCTGTTGGGGCATGTCATGTCAGCTAGGAGGAATGCACAACAGCCTTTTTTTTTTAATTGCCTTACCAAAAGGTCTCAAAACTAAATAAATATTTTTTATATTTGTAGTTCATTGTTTTCCCAAGAGCAGCGGGGTTTCTTGCTTCTGCACAATTTCCAGTCCCTTGCGTTCCTCAGTGCATCTCCTGACATCACTGCAGTTGAAGATTTCCATTTAGTTTTCAGGAGTCGTATTGAGAAATTCTTTCCTTGGCAGGAGATGACAGTCTGCAGAGGTTTTCCTTGCCCTTCTGAAGAGCGGTAACCCACCCAAGTCAGGCTGTGCCCAGGATCTAACAGCTTCTGAACCATCCCTTCTCTTGTTCGAGCACAGAGCTCACCAGCCAGTGCCAAATGGAGAAGGGTTGAGCTGGTCACTGGGCTCTACAAGTTCAGCATCACAGATCTTTGGCACCAAAGAAACGGGCTTTTCTAGAAATAGTGGAGATGATGAAGTATGAGTTGGGGAGGAAATCCCCTGTCTCTTTGTGGCCTTGCTGCCAGGCTTTCTTTCACTTAATTACATTTTCACCGCGGAGTGCTGAGCCAAGCAAGTCTCTAATGTAACTCCGCTGAGGTTACTGGCACCAAGGTGGATTTTGTAGATCCCTAAGTCAGACGAAGGGGCTTGGCTGATCATTTTGCAGGAGTCAGGCAGAAGAGACACCGTCAGTCCCAGGCTCTGGATGGGGAGGAGGACTGACTGCAAGTAGATTCAAAAAGCTGCCTAAGAGTTGGGGACACCTGTCCTGCAGCGTTCATAGCAGGTATTGGATTTCATGGTCTGATTTAGAGGTCACTATCAGAATTCTGCAGGTATCTTTCTATCACATTAAATACCTGGAGGCTGTGGCTCTGCATTTTTGAGGTAAATGATACACATCAATCTAAATGCAAAATAGAGATGAGTATCAGTCTGAAATGAGAAGCAACAAAGATGTATGGTCCTGCTTGCGCTCACTAAAAGTAGACTGTGGATCTTACTATTACTGCATTGGTCAGTGTACTCAAAGAAAAGTACTTTTTTTGTACTTAAATAGGACCCTGGGCCCACTGTAAAGAGCATCATCTTGAAAAAGAGCAGGAACTGAGTGGAGGATAAGCACCATCAGTTCCTTTTTTCTGGTTTTTTTTTTGTTTTTTTGGTGGTTTTTTTTTGTTGTTTTAATGGCAGCTTTGCTGGGCACAATTTAATTACGCAGGAGGAGAAAAGAGGGAGTTGGAATCTGTAGTGCATCTTTACTCCTGGCTCCCCTGGGAAAAGAGGACACGTTACTGTCCCATTATATGGGCTGGCAAACAGAGTGTGGGTAGCCTGAAGCAGTGACTGGTGTCACCCAGAAATCTGGGACTCTGGAGGCCGAATTCGGGATCTCAACCACAGGAGCCTGCTTTCTCCTGTGAGGAGGAAACCAAATGAGCAAGGCAGCTCTCCAGACCTTCGTTCCCATTACTGCCAGAATTTCAAAACCCTATATGGTTACATGCATCCTCTGTGTGACTGAAGGACCTGTGGATAGCCTTTTGCATGGAATACTTGCCCAGATTTTGGCTGTAATTCTCAATTTTTCTTGTTTCTGTTTGTTTAGATAAAATATATGAATAGTTCAGGGGGTTGGATCCATATCTGGTCATGGATGCATATCTTAGGAAAGGTGCTATGGAGCATCCCAGTTCAGATTAAATGCTAAAAGATGTTTAAAAAGAAAGCCAGGAAAATTTTCCTTCCCTGTTTTCTTTTTGGGCCATGGCGTGGATCCTGTGCATCCACAGACACTGTGGCAATACCATTGCTAGAGGAGGAAGTGCCAGGATGCCACCCCTTCTATCTCGGTGTACTGTTGAAAGTTGTCTTGAACTTCCAGGGTAAATTTCCTGTGGATGAAATCTTTGTTACGTGTCCTGCCCAATGCAGTGATCATAATGTACGTGGGATAATAATTAACAGCTTCGGCGCTGAGGCCGGCTTTGAATGTAATTTCACTGTTTTCCTTGTTGCAGGGTGAAAAGTAGCTTTAGTCCCACAGCCAGATCTTCATCCCAGATTGATCTACCTCCTTACTCTGGCAGTATGGAGGCAGTAAAAAAGCTGCTTCAGCAACTGCCTGAGATTTATGTGAAGGGCATTGCTTTTCCTCACTGTTGGCAGATGGCTGATCTTCATATCTTCATTTTTGAGGTTTAGTGTGATCGTTACAGGAGATAATTGATGGGTCTGACAGGCAGGCTGAGACACATCCACCTTTCTGTAACCCTCAGTGCCGTGTTAGTATTTCCATACCCCGTGTCGTGACAGCAATACGGGTAAGCGGGAAGCCCCTTCTTACTAGCAGTTAATTTTTAGACCATAGACATGTTGTCTGGAACTGCTGCCTAAAAGCTTGGATTTTCCCCTATTCGTTCTGGTTTACCCCCTCCGCCCCCATTTTGGCTGAGTCTCTGCATAGCTTTTGAAAAAACATTGGCATTCCTGGAAAGAAAGTGTCAGGACGGAGCACGCGTTGCCAGCCAAGGTTAGTTGTATTCCCTGTTAAATCATTTCTCACATATCTGGGCAGACTGTGCTTGTATTATACTTTCAGTAGCTAGATCTTTGTTACACCTTTCTCTTTTAACCTGAAAAGGCCGTTTCTACTGAAAATCGATATGAAGCGCATGTAGTGTCAGATCAGGCCTTTCCTTAACTCTTTCCTACCCAAGAGGTTTGTTTTTGCTAATGCAGAGTATGTGATGTTATGCAGCACAGTTAGGTAGGACAGTGATGGGCTTTTTTTATGTATGAACAGAAGTCATGGTGTGGGTTTAATTGTCCTAACATAAAAAGGCTTTTGTTGGCAACATTATAAACCACAATATGGTATAAATGACATCAGTAAGAGAAATAGAATTTCCTTGCTTATTAAGTTGTATCAGGGACGATTTTAGCTGATCCAGGATGGAGCTACAGTGATGCTGCCCTCCTCCCTGCCCCAGGCAGGCACCCCTCCCTCCTCCTGCATCAGTACCCTTGTAAGTTGTTTTATGGTGACCTCGACTGAGAGCTAAACCAGTTGAAAAACCTCTCTCTAAAATAAAGAGTAATAGTATTATAAGATAGGGCAGTGCCCTGAGTGTGGATGTAAGTAGCCAAACAGATATTGCGACTACTTGAGGTTTTTGTTTGTAGTGTAGAGCTGGTTTCCTGCATTATCTGGATTTAGGGATCTGGCTCCTGCCAGGAGCTCTTGAGGTAATTCAAGGAACCAGGAAACACTAGTCAAGCATCTCAGCACAAATGTGCTCTTTCCCAGCAAGGTTTCCTTGTGCTGGGACGATCTTCCCGTCCTTTAGCATCAGTACCACAACCCTGCATCTCTCCTGAAGTGCGGGGTAGCTAGGGATGCAAAAGGGAACCTGACCTGTGTGTTTATGCTCTCTATTACCATAAATTACAACTGATGGCTGTCCAGTGTTGCAAACAAGCTCAGTCTTGGGCTGTTGCAGATGAAGAAAAAATTACAGAGAACTGCATATAGAATTTAAAACAGGAGTTTGTAAGCAGGCATCTGTTAAATATATAGACTTGGAAAATCTAACAGTAATATATTTAGTGCCAGTGTGAAAGCTTTACAGTGTAGCTCCCGTTAGGTACTGTATATTTTGCAGTAGCAGTGGATACCCTGCATAATTTGATTTCTTGTTGCTCCTGGCTTGCTGTGCTTTATATGGATGCCTTGTGGCGTGACGGTGAGTGTAGCTCTAGACAAACAGCTTGTACTCTCTGCCTTGGTTTCCCCAGTGATACAATGGGCATAGTATTTCTATTCATATTTGCAGGGCTGTCTTGAGGGTCCACTAGGAGCATTTGTAAAGAACTGTGTCTACACTAGGTACAACTACTGTCAGTTTCTTAACAGTGTGACTTTCTGTGCTTACCCTTTACGCCATTCTCTGAGACACTTCAGCTGTGTGATCTACATCACTTGGAGTTCTGAGACTCAAATAAGCATTTGACATAGCCCTTCGTTTCCATTTTCTCTCCCTCCCCAAAATATATTCCTTTTAATTTTAAATGTGGGGTTAAAAGTCTTAAAAGCTAAATACTGCGAATTGGAAAGCAAATTAGATTTGCTGTTGGGTCCTTGCTGCCTCCTGGTGGAGAATTAGCGATCACTTCATTGAGGCTGTCTTTGGGATGATGTAAATCAAAAACATTGAGCTTATGAAAACATTTTGGGACTAACATTTTAAAAATGTGTATTTTGGAACATAGATCTCATTGGAAAGCAATGAGGTGATCTTGAAATGAAGCCTTGGGTTGTTTACTTGCATTGATGTCTATTATGTGTTCATGTTTTGTTCTGTCTAAGCTGGAGCCTGAAATAAGTAGTTATGCCTTTCACAACAACTTCTGGTTTTTTTTCCAAAAGAAGATGAAACAACTTCCTTGTCTTACTGTCAAAATCAGCAGAACGTTATCGAGAAAGGAGGCAACTGCCAAAATCGTGTCTCTCAGATAATAAAATGTCTTCCTAAATGATACTGAGAAAATTTCTAGTGTTTAGAAATGCTTTGCAAGAGGGTGTTTGCCTTTTCTTACCTTTCCCAGATATTCATTTGCAAAACCTAAAACTTGCGCAGAAGAGTTTGAGTGCTTGTTGTTGGAAGGTTTAAGATGAAGGAGCAGTGCCTGGGTATATATTAATTATTCCAGCAACAGGCCTCCTCATAAGAAGTCATTACCACACTCAGCAGATCTGTCCCCGTCCTCTCTGCAGATGCACAGGCCACAACTGTTTCAGACACAGACTGCTCCACAGGGGTTCGTCTAGACCTGCCTAGCCTCTGTTGGTGTTCAGAGTTCCTTGGAGATCTAAGCAGCAATGCAGGCCATGTCTAAGAGACAGAGTAGGGTTTGGGCTGTGGAACCTGGATCTAAGATGGGTTTCCATGATCTGTCCGTATCAGGTCCAGGTCAAGAAGTCCAGGTCCCCTGCCTGCGCTTGCCTGTGGTCTTTGGAGTGAGGTCATGGAGCAGTTATATGGTGGGGGCTGCTGATATCCAGGCATGATTTAATCTCTGAGTCTGTTCAATTCCTAGAAGCAGATTGGAAAGTGAGCAAAATATTTATGGCCTGTGCTCTGATCTGCCAGCTTCCCAGTGGTGTAGCACGGACCGAGAGCAACTGGGATTTTATTAACGTGGTTTTCTCTTCTTTCTTTGACATATGCAGGCTTTATGTGTGAACTGGTCAAACCTCAAACTGCCCTGGGTGGATCTAGACTGGCTGATTGATATCTCCTGTCAGATAACTGAGCTCGACCTCTCTGCCAACTGTCTGGTCTCCCTTCCATCCGTGATCCCATGGGGCCTGATAAACCTCAGGAAGCTCAGCCTGGCTGACAATCAGCTGACGGAGTTGCCCAGCATACAGTCATCCGATGAAATTATATGTACAAGGTGCGTGCACTGGATGCCTGCAGCAAACTGAACCCGTACGGAGAGCAGGTGCAGATGAGTCGGTTGTGCTTGTGTGAAACCGCAGAAGTGAAGAGCGTATGCAGGAGCTTCTAGGTTTATCTTCTGTCTCTTGGAAGGTTTATCTGAAGATTTGCCCTTTTGCACTCCCAGTGTTTCCAAGTTAGTTGTCAGGACAGTTGTATTACTGTGTTGTCTCATGTCGCTTCTGCTTTTCTCCAGTTCTGGTGAGCCCCACTCCTCTAGGTCTAAGCCCTCAGCTGGCTCAGATTGATATTTACTGGTTCCTACCGGTTATCTGATCTGCTGTCTATCCAGACCACTTCTGCCTGCTCCCTGGAATGATTAATTTTCTGAATAGGGTTTTTTACTTTGTCTTGTGAGAGCACATTCTGGCTGCTTTAATTTAAATCTAAAGCTGTCCTGGTGAAATAGATGTCTATGGAAACAGGAGTCTTTGCTAGCATTTTATTGATGCCTGACTGAGTATCTTCTGTACTCACAGGTTACTTGAGGTCGACGTATCCAGCAACAGGCTCTCTACTCTCCCTTCTGGATTCCTACATCTTAAAAACCTTAAAAAACTCATTGCTTCCAAAAACTATATGGAGAAGTTATTTGACGAGGAAAACAGTACGTACTGTCCAGTGTTACACTTACGTTCCAAGGCCTGATTTGTAAGGGAAAACCCCAAACTGTTATTATGATGACTTAAAGACAGTATTAATTAGAGATACTTAACATTTCTCAATCATTTGTCCAAAGTACATCAAAAGGCCTGGTTGGGTTTTTAGAGCTCGTTAAGTCCTTTGGCTCTTACCTAGCTAGTATGAAGTATCTTGCTGGATCAGACCGCTATCATGCTTACACCAAGTGCACAATGTTTTGTGTTTTCTAGCAACTAATTGGATTGGTTTAAGGAAGCTGCAGGAGTTTGATGTCTCTGACAACAGGTTGGTGGAACTTCCAACGGTTTTTCTATACTGCTTCAAGTCCCTAAACATACTGAATGTTTCCAGAAATCAGCTGAAAGTGTTTCCAGATCCCTGGGCCTGCCCCTTGGTAAGTTGACTCGCTCTGACAGAGTCAGAGGTTGAAAAAGCTGTTGAAACAATGCAAAAAATATACTGTGATGCTTAGAATGTCAGATATCTTTGGCTAGAGGTTGCTCTGTTTCTGTTGGAGTTCTGCCTGATTCGGTTTATGGGTCTCAGATCAGGTCTTTCTGAGATTCTCCCCTGTTCTCACCATCTTGATGGTATTGGTGGAAAACTTCTACGAACATGTATGCATGTATTAATTTTCTCTGTGATTTATATGAGCAGAAGTATTGTTAGGGTCATTTTACAGAACACTCAGCCTTCATTCAAAGTTGACTTTGCCCAAACCAGTGGCTAACTAGAGCATCTATATCAGCCTATCACTGTGACTTTATTCCTCATTATTACAGGGATAGCAGGGGATCGGTGTAGTTTGGTGAGGTGTTTGTTTATGGCTGAAAAGCAAACGGGGATAATTTTCTAAGTAACTTTTGAAATACTTTTTGCCCACCAAAGAATTTGCCCATCAATTAAGTGAGTGCATCTCCTCAGCAAATCCTATGTGCCTGCACGAACAATAATTTATCTAGATCAAAATATACAAAGAGATCACGTATAATGAATTTATTAATGCCTTAAACATGTGACAACTGATGTACCTCATTATTTAAAGAGATGATTACTAATCTGTGGGGTATTATTTTTTTTATGTTTTCCAGAAATGTTGTAAAGCATCTAGAAACTCACTGGAATTCCTACCTGACACATTGACTGTTTTCTGGAAAAATCACCTCAGAGAAGTGGATTTCTCTGAGAACTCACTGAAAGAAGTTCCACCAGGACTCTTCCAGCTTGAAGTAAGTGTCATTTCTTCCTACTTTGCAGTACTTCTCTTAATACCTATTCACACCTCAAAGTCATAGCAGTGGCTGCCTGATTAAGGTAGGACACTACCTGCTGTTTTGAGTTGGTGAACCAGCAAATGCACAGAGCCTCTGAACAGCCCGTAACCTCCTGAATAACTACATTCAGGCCCTCCTCCAGTGTGATATGGTATCTGGCTTTCGACTCAGGTCTTCTGAGAGCTCTTTGGATGTCTGTGGTTTTCAGATTTTGGGAACACAGTTCGGAAGACAACCACTGCATTGTAGCTGCAAGCTCCAACCATTGAAATACAGATGTACTCAAATGCGCTCACAAATAGTTGTGTTTTTCCTTAATCTGGCACACCAGGGTTGTGTAATTAAGGATTAGTCTCTCTGTGCTGAAAATAGCATGTTTTAATGCCCTAAACAATGCTAGTTGGCATCTCTCTTGTTTTTAAGCTTGTGCAGATTAAATAATTCTTGCCAGTGGATGTCACAGATCTATAGTTTTACTTCAAAATTCTTAAGAATTTGTGGCTTCACATGGTTTCGACATGAAACCAAGCAGAACTTGGAGGTTTCCTCCAAGCTTCCCTTCCAGATAATGAAACTCAGGGTCATGGTGATAGAAACAGAGGTAAATTGCTGTGCAGAAGTTTCATTATTTTCACTACTGGCCTGTGTGGGAAGGATGCAGAAGTGGTGGTTCGTACACATGTCCAATTTGGACGTTGGGAGTCTGCTGCAAAGCTGCCTCTTGCTCCCGCCTGGAAGAAGAGTGCTGAAGGTCATTTGCTCCCTCAGTTGTTTTTAATCATCCCTGCAGATTTGGATTTGCTTTCTGGGTAACCATTTGTTTTCAATTGGCATTTCTCCTGAAATAGAATGAACAATCCTATGGACTATTGTCTCCAAAACTTGTCTTTTCTGAACGCATTAAAAATAAGCCTAGTGGGTGGGAACTACCATGACAGATATTAAACACTAGATGGTGCTTCAAGGGCACATTTCTTCGGGTGCCATAGCTGAGAGGCTGCAGAGGGATGTGAAGGCACCAGTACAGAGCATCAGAGAAGACCTCAGTGAGATCTCTGCTGATGGTCTATCTTCAAAGTTAGCGAGCTTTGTCTGCCTTAAGTAGTGCCAGTTCTTATCTATACCTCTTCGGCCTTACTTTGATAAAAGAAATAAACAGCAGGTATTTTCAGTCTCCCAAGGGCTAGAGTGTGGTGAGCAAATAGAAGGTGAAACCCCATGCCTAGATCAGCCCTGGACTGCACTCATGCTCCAGCCCTCTCCAGAAGTAGATGTGGGAAGGGGGACAGATGGGCAGTAACATGTTCCTACATATAACATAGGAAACGTTATATGTTCCATTATTATGTAGGAACTGCAATGAACTGTCTTCTCCCCAGGAACAGCTGAAAGCAAAGGAGGCCTGTGACTCAAAAGCATATCTCTGATCTAGGCTGGTGGGACATGTAGTTTTATCACTGGCCTTTGCTTGGTTTGTAGAGGGTCTTAAGACTAGGCCCAGCTCACAGTTGCTAATATAATGTACATACCAGAAATGTGGTGTTAAAAGAAGCAGAGGCCTTCTCAGTTTTCCCATCTGTTGCCTTCTAAAAGAACCAACTGTATGTGCTTCAAGCTCTGCCTTAGTTCTCTAGACTAGTTTGATTCTCTTGAAGAGACCTGACCTTCTCTGGGTGGAATTATTCAGGTAAGACTCTGGTCATCTTCTCTACATCATGAGCTGACCGAGGCAGCCTAATTTGGATGTGGCAATTCCTTCCCTCGGGTATAATCTAATGCACTAGGGCCCTTTTTGCACGCTGTGACAATAGGTCTGAAGGAAGTTGTCTGCTGCTGCCATTGTCTCACTTCTGGAGGCACCCATTCTCTTCCTGAAAGGCAGCAAAAAATGGAGAAGTTAGAGAGGAGGAAGAAGAGGCAATTGCAAAACAAGGACTAGTGATCTCCAGAATTACAGTCATGAAGAGCCACAACCAGTTGAAAGTCACTAATTTTTCCCCCGTGGAGCAGGCACATAAGCATTGCATATAATCTCACCAGGCTCTCGGCTCTCCTGGAGAGTGGCCTTTGTCAGCTTTTGTGGAGGGCGTGTAGCATGGATACAGTTGACTGAAAATGAAGCACCCCGGCTAGACCACACAGAACAAAGTTTGTGCTAATTCTGGAATGTGTAGCCTCCCTTTCCTCCCGTCCCCTGCTCAGGGATATTTCGGGAGAGAAGTTTGAAGCATTGTCATTGAACGGCCCCATGCTGGTACTTGGAGAGAGCTCGACACCAGGCACCGAGGGAGGACTGGGCCTTCCTTCCAGCAGGAGGTTTAAGCCAGATGATGATAAAAGCATTGGCTGTCAAGACGCGAGAGGCAGGGAGGGTGGAGGGTTTTATGGTTTGCTCAGTTTTCTAGTTTTCTAACCCTTTCCTCTAGCAGTTCACTCTGTGTGTCTGCAATTAAATATTAGTTTACCTTCCCCAAGCCCCACCAAGACCCAGTTCTGCCCCTCTCTTATCACTAGAGGGAGTGTTTTGCATGGTAATTGCCATTCCAGCAGCTGCTGGTTGACTGTCTTTTATGTCACATGGATACCTCATATTTTTCCAATCTGAGAAAAGGGGAGGAAGGCCAGCAGACTGGCTTCATGAGACATTGTTAATCCTGCTTGATGAAAAGGGGCATAAACCTTTTATATTATGTGGAGCACATAAAACATTTAATACACTTAAAGCTGGTAAAACATGATTTCCATGGGGTGTAATTCATTAATACTACTGTACTTATGGCATGAGAGAATTCAGCCAATGTTCCGCTTATCTCTCTTTTCATGGGGCGACTTGCAGAATAAACCTGGTTGGAAACTCTACATAGAAGACTGTTTTTCAGTGGAAAGTTGGATTTTCAACCAAATGAAAATGATCATTTGAGCCTCAACGTTATTTTTAAAGGCAGATAGAAGAGCAGTAACATTACAAATCTGAATGTCAACTGCATTTTGAATGTGGACTGCATTTTTTTTCTTTTACATTTCAGTTAAATTTAAAGGAGAGCTTGTGTTTAACGTTATTGATGGAATTTGCAGCTGAATCCTCTCTGTATGGTGTTAACTGTACAAATCAGCTTCACTACTTCTTTTTCAAATTTCTGTCTCTGGTGTGAGGAAAGAAAAAGCAGATAGGTAACTTGTATAAATCTTTAAAAGTTAATGTAAGTTTATATATATATATAAAGCTAATATAAATCCTTTCCATTTTAATAGACATCTAATAACAAAGCAATTAGAAATTTTTCCATGTGTGAAATAGTTCACATTTTGCACGTTGATTTTATGCATCCAGAGCAGGTGTAAGCCCACGCTGGCACCAGCTTGCACACACGTCTAAGACTTCTAATCCGTATGTGGCATACTGTGTAGGTAAATCATACTGTTCTTTTCCATTTGGAAAGGTTTCCTCCACTAAAAGTAAAATGTCCTCTTAAATGGGTTGTTTCCAATTGAATCTGTCAGCAAGTAGACTAATAATCTCCCAGAACTAATAGTGGTGTTGCTTCGTGCAGAAAATATACTCGCTGGAGACAAGAAGGAAATGCTTGCATGCTGGGCAGCACGGACAGCATGTTCTGATGAATAAGATGTACTTTCTTCACGTTGCTGTTATTTAATAGCCACACTAAAAAACGTCTTTCTGTGTGTTTGATGGACTCTGTCTTCTAACTAAAGGCTGTTCCTCTTTCAGGCTTTGGTGTCCCTGAAACTGCTGGGAAATCAGTTAGTTACATTGCCTTCACAAGATAAGTGGAATTGCAAACAACTTAAATCACTGGATCTTTCAAAAAACCAACTTGGGAAGTAAGTGTTTCTTTCAAATTTTGTCATAGAAAACAAAAGCTGAAGAAATAATAGCAAACCTGATCCCCCGTGTAATACAAAGGGTGTCAGTAGTGAATTAATTACCTGCATAGAAAGCATTGATATCCACATACCATGTCTCTAAGTATATTGTGTGTCTGTGACAGTGATGAATTATCCTTTAGTGATTCTTTGGGCATTTAGCACATTATATCATTTATGAAGTGGATAGATTACTGATAATAGCAGTTTAATTTCAGAGCAGTAGAAATTTCTTTAACCCAGTGTGTGGTTCATCACTACAAATACTAGTTTGGGATGAGCATATCTTAACCATAAACCATCTGGCTGGACTGCGGTTTGTAGTTAGCGTGGGAGTATTGTTTTGGAAAAAATGAAAAATCTTTTTTTTTTTTTTAAATGGAAGTGTAACCAGCTGCAGGTTCATAGAGAAGACTGACGTTAATAAGGTCATCCAATAAAAGAGTGAGTTCTTCTACTTAGAAATTACAATAGGGATGTCTAACACGGAGAGTTAAAGGTCCCTTATCTTCTCCAGAACTGCACTGAATTGTGTCATACTTCTATCTTCTCGTTTGGGGGTCTGTCCAGTAATTTTTCTGGTTTCCTTATGAGTTGCTGTGTCAATTGTGAAAGACAAATGATTGTTTTTTGAAAGTGCATTTCCAGAGTCATGTTGTTGGGTCATCTTGTCAGAGACTCTCTGGTGAGAGCAGGGAACGGCAGCAGGTCGGTTCTCCAGCGCTTCTCCTGAAGCTTGTTCAATTTGCTGTTTGACAACCTACTTAACCTTGACACCCATAAAGCCGGGGGTCAAGTGCTCTTGCCCTGAGAGCTGAAAGTGCAGCCTTGCAGAGCTCTGTTAATTTGCCAGAAGAAAACCATTGGGCCTGGACAAGTGTTGGTGGAGTCTAGCTCTGTGATTGCGTGGTGGGTTTCAATCCCATTTCTCAAAAGCAGACGAGGAACCCATAAGACCTGAGCTGTGAATCCCCCAGCCTTGAGTGGAGCCAAACTCTGCAGCTCATGGTGTCCTAGGCATGCAGCTCCAGCACCGTTCTCAACTGTTGCACCCAAGCTCTTTTCTCCACATGTCACCGTTTTCTCTTGCCCACAGGAGTGACGAGGGATTTAAAACAAAGCGGATTCCCTTTTTCGCCACAAAGAACAGGGTGCGCTGCGGCCCAGAGGCAGGTAAGGTCCACAGCAGTGGAAATGCGAGGACACGAGTGCTGAGAATGCCAGATGAGCTGTGAAGCAGCAAGGAATCTGTGGAGTTTCGCTGGAGGGGAATCAGTGTGAATTCATCTGCAATTTTAAGTGCAACATCATTTAAATTTAGAGGAAATATGTTTAGATAAAATGTTCCTAAAGAAATGGTGCAGCTGGTTGGTACCATCAACATACAGAAAGATGAAAAATGAGTGAAACCTGTTTCTTTCACTGAGCTTTTGTTCTTTTCATGAATGTTATTCTTTTTAGCTGGAGTACTGACTGATATGTTGAAGGGAAATTAACCCATAATTAGTCTTATTACTCCTAGGATTGGTTCTGTTACTGAATTTGTAAATTGCATGTTTTTCTTGAGGATTCCTGTGATTTGCACCCACAGTTTGGGGCAGAGCAGAAGAGATGTTCTGGATTAGTGCACGTGGAATCCCAGAGAGAACAAAGGAATATCTGAAGATATTTGCACTGCTTCCTGCTCTCTGTGGGATTCATCTGCATTTCTTTTTGTTTGTTTGTTTTATTTTAAAGCACTTGGAGAGCTTTCTCAATTCTCGGCTGCCTGAAGAATGGCTTGCTCTAAAGCATTCTTTGCAAATGGCAGAGTGGAATAGAGCTGGCGTCTTCATGACGCGCGTCTGAGCAGCCCTCAGCTCCTCGGGGGAAGAAGAGCAGCAAATGCTTTCCTCAGTTCCCCTGAAAAATTGTGCATGAGCTCAGGTCAATGTGAATAGGTAAAATTGGTAAATGCACCAAGTACAGCTACAGCTATAGGACAGGGCTGGAGGTCCTAACCTCCAGTCTGCTCATCTGGGAGGCTGAAGCTCTGCCTGTACCTCCGGGCAGGGCTAATCCTACCTCATTTTTCTGTCTCTGGAAGTAGAGGTTGCTGTGCAACAAGTCCTGTAGGTGCACCCCAAGGAGGAGAA
>JAOXNO010000070.1:39184388-39220561 GCA_028565335.1 Limnodromus scolopaceus
TGAATCTTGTGGATCTGTGGAATCTGCTGTGTCCTCAGAACTTCTCTGTGAAATGATAAAGCAGCATTTCCCAATGGACAGAGAAGGGCAGGAGCAGTGGGCAAAGGCAGCTAAAAGCAGCTATAAAAGGGAATTCCTGTCCTAATGGAAATTTCTACGTGCTGCAAACCCAGCATAGCCCCTCTGCATAAAGAGGAGAGGATGGGCTCTGTATTAGTACCATTTGAAAAGCCTTGGCCCATAATACTCTGGTGCAACTTCCAGCTGCCTGAGGTTGCCTGAGCTTGCAGGAGGGCGCGGAGTAGCCCACCTGACTGGTGCCACAGTTGAATAGCCACAGAGACAGAGCGAAGCCAGCTCATCTTTTTCTCTTTGTTCCTCTGCCAAGTATAGCTTGGTGTGACTAGAGGATGTGGCCAAGAATTTAAAGAACATCAAGAGAAAACAGAAGTTGGAGTACATCAGCTGCTCACAGAAGTCTCCTAGCGAGGTGGGGGGCAGGTTTTCGTATGATTTTGCCAACAAAGCTATTTACTTAAGTTTAGATTATTTAAAGAGAATAATTTATGGATGCTTACTATACTTGATTGATAAATCTCAGAATAACTTCTTGCACACGTATGTGGTGTTGGGGTCGTTTACTCATCCAAAAATACATTTTCAAGATGGGATTTGTTTTAATTTTTCTACAGTTCTTTAAAAGAAAATTTGAGCTTAAGCCAGAGAAATCATAAATAACTCATGAATAAATAATTACAATTCATAAACACCTCGAGCTTGCTTCCAATATAGTACGCTCCTTTCCACCTGGGACTCTTTCATGAATTGAGAGTATTGCTGCTATTTTAGGCTTTTGCTCCTACGTGTCCAAGAGGGACTAAATCTGTCTGTGCCTAGGTGTGTACTGAAGAGGAACAATGAAAAGTTTAAGTCCAGCGATGAGCCAGAAAGGAAGCGAATTGAATCCATGAATAAGCCTGCTGTTCTCCTAAAGTAATCCCAAAGATGATTTCTTAATTTGAAAACTCAAAGGCAGGCTGTGACACCCTGCCCACACCAGACAGTCCTGTCACATATATGAAACACCCCTGCAGACAGTGGGGCTCTATCTTACTCCTTTTCTGATCATAGCTCAGGCTTGAAATGCTGTTAATATTAGAACTGGGGAATTTTCTCCTGAGAAAACCTCTTCCATTTTTTTTCTTTCTTTTTTTTTTTTTTTTTCCTTTTTCGTCTAAGTCTAGTTACAGTTCCTCAAGTCTTCTCTGTAAAGGAAGAAGATCTTGGTGGAAGTGTAACTGTCGTGCCCTTGAGGAAGGATGTCTCTTGCATCTCAGGGAGTTGCTTGTATTGTCCATGGAGGCAGCAGATGGTGCTGGTTGTGCTTTCCTAATTGGAGACTCTGGATCTGCTTGTCCCTGTGTGGCCTAGTTTTCCTTGTCTTCGGGATGCTTCTTGGTAGATACATGTGACACTCGTAAGACAGCAACACAATTCATGGCAATTTTTCATGCTTCTGTCCCGGGAGTAATTTGTAGAGTGAAATGATGCTCTTTGGAACCAGCTGAATTTCCCTTTGTTTGAACCTCTCCAGCAGCAGCAACTCAGCCATGTAGTTGTTGCTATTATTGCTTGGGTTGCTCCCAAAATACGCTAGTTACTGCTCAGATGTGTAGGAAGGCTGAAGTGCCCCGAGATCCTGCAGTCTAAAACAGAACAGAGGGGCAAATGCAAGCAGCATTTTTGAGGCAACATAGGTTAGTAGTCTGTCAGCTGCAGTTTGGGTTTTTTTCTCTGTCGTTATTGACTTTGATTCACCATTAAGTTGCTCCAGGATACAAAGCGCGGGGGTCTGAAAATAAATTCTCACTAGCTTCTGGCTTCTCTCAGGCAACACAGAAAAAACATGCTGAGAACCACTTGTGCCCTTGGTATGCCCTTTCACTGCCAGCTGCTAGGCTGGAATAGAGGCAGTTCACAAGGTATTACCAGCTCTTCAAGAGCAAGAAATATAGTGCCACTCATCCTGTGTCGTATAGTCATCTTGGCAGGCCTGGAGTTCCTCCCTCAGCACCTCAGCAGTGCTGGAGACTCTCACTTTCAAACACACCAATCAGCATGATTTTAAAAAATTGAGATGTGAGCATTTCTGTTGGATCGCTGTTGAAGGCTGTTTGCTTTTCTGCTGTTGCTTCGTGGCGGTTCCTTGGCAGGAACCTCATGTCCTGCTTACAAAGTTAAGGTGAAGGCTCTTGGTCCAGAGCCTTGGTGCTTGTTATGTTTTTAAAGGTGCAATTTGTTTCCTGTCTTGTTCCAGGTCCTTTTTTGGAGTTTCCAGCATTTCTGAGTGATTCTCTGGAAGTCCTTTATCTGAACGACAATCAGCTGGACTCCATCCCGCAGTCCGTTTGCCTTCTGAAAGGTTTAACAGAACTTTATTTAGGAAAGTAAGTCCGTGCCCTGGAAAAGCTATGCAGTATTATTTCCATGTTGTTTTAGTGACCAGTCTTCAGTCTTTAGAGCCCCACCCCAGATGTCCAGTGCTTTTGAATCAAAAAGTTGGTAATAATCAGCCCCTTGTTAGAACTGTGCCCATCATTTGCTTTAGATAAGGGGGAGGCTGGTCTTTTGAATTAGGGAAGATGATCTAATGCTTTGAACACGGGCCTGGGAATCTAATGTGCCTCTAGTTCATTCTGGCTTTTTGCTGTCAGCCTCTATAGCATTAGAGTCAATAACTCATCATTTTTGCCTTTATTTCCTCAACTATCCAGTAAAGATGATTACGCTTGTCTGCCCCAGAGGATAAATTAAGGTTATACATCACTTTTAGGATGGAAATGACTATTAAAGTGCTGAGTAGTCTTATTAAAATGTTAATGGAAGATTTCTGCAAGGAGAGAATAGTGTAATCTGAGAGTCCGTGAGAGCAGCTACTTACACACAAAGCCTGGTTGTTGGTAGATTTATTTGTTTTTGTACAGTAACCCTGGTATCCGAGAGCTTCCTCCAGAACTTGGACAGCTGGCTAATCTCTGGCAGCTGGATATCGAGGAACTAAATATCAGTAACGTTCCTGCAGAGATCAGAAAAGAGGGTAAGGCTGATCCTGTGTGTTCTTTATTAAATTGACTGAATGTATAATGAAAATCACTTCCTTTTAATGATCCTGAACAGGAACAGACAGTGTGTGCCCAAGCCCCTGTTGCAGTTAACTGCAATTGCATAGGGAAACCTCCTACGCATACTTGCCAGTTTGATAATCAGTGCTAAGCTCTGGCTGTATGATAAATTTAAGATAGATCACA
Source organism: Limnodromus scolopaceus (assembly GCA_028565335.1). Taxonomy (NCBI): domain Eukaryota; kingdom Metazoa; phylum Chordata; class Aves; order Charadriiformes; family Scolopacidae; genus Limnodromus; species Limnodromus scolopaceus. Next base: position 39,187,697 of record JAOXNO010000070.1, read on the forward strand.
CGATAAAATGATGACTTACAAATGCAACGTTTCGTTTGCAGTATGCGTGCCGGATAAATTCCAGGGCTTGCTTCCTGAATGTGTATATTTTAGGGTATTTAGACAGTCTTTCTAAGGACTCAAGCATTTAGGATCAGCAGTCACAGTCGCATTGAAGTGACTTTATTGTAAGCTGCTAGGTTTTTGGATCTATTACAATACTGTCTTCTTTTTTGTGTGTTTTAATAAGAAAATCCTGTGGGAACAAAGTTATTAGGAATTATTCCTTCTCCAGCACACTGTTGAAGCCTAAATCTAATTTTAACTGGAAACATAAAAGTAGAAGGAAAAACTGAGTATTTTCCAATACTAAATTCGTATTTTATGTTTCCTTTGAGCTTCTGAAGCATACGAGTCACAGCATTTGTTTCTTCTTACAGTGCTCCATTGTAGAGACTCAGAGCAGTGACCTTTTTTGGGGTCTCTGTCTCAGGTTTGTCCACTAGAGGTTTCTTTGTTTATTCTCTGGGTTGTCTCAGCCCACAGCAAAACTGCAGGGAAAATATTAATTCAGCTGATGTGTCTGCAGCAGCAGGTTTTGTGCAGTCCTGCTATGCATATGTACATTTGTAACTGCTAACTGTAGATAAAGACTGTTCACTTCCCCACTCCAGGCCCTAAGACAGTGCTGGCATACTTACGAGCACAGCTGCGCAAAGCAGAGAAGTGTAAGCTAATGAAGATGATCATCATTGGACCTCCACGGCAGGGAAAGTCGACGCTGATTGAGATCCTACAGACAGGAAAAGTCCCTCAGATGATGCACAGCGATGCCACAATACGTACAACAAAATGGGAGCTCCCCAAGCCGGTGGGACACAAGGCAAAGGTGAAAAACAATCAAAGATCCTTAGCCCCTGTGGGATGTTTGGCCCCCACAGTCAGCTGAAATTGTCTGTCCTTCACAAGGAACAGTTTCCATTACCTATGAGCCAGACCTCAAAAGTGACTTGTCTTTAGAGCCATCACAATTCCTCTGTTTCATTTCCAGTTGGTACTGGAGGGCAGTTCTGTTTTCCTGAGCACTTAACTTCGTATCCTAAAGAGAGTGAGCCATGTGTAGACTGCCTGAATTCTGGCTCTCCCAGCTTGGGTGGTTTTTGGACACTAATTCTGAAAGAATGTTTTAAATCAGCTTCTCTAAAGCAGATTGTCCTTTCATTTGGGGCCAGAAAATGGGACATCAGTACCTAAAGCTGGATTCCCTTAATATCAGAAGCGTCCTCAGTGGGGAAGGTGGGTGGAAGGTAGGATGCCTGACCTCTGGTATGATCCAGGGCTGTAAGGCATACCTTAAACACCCAAATCTCAGATGGCTCATTCAGGGAGTGTGTCAACCCATACTGAACTCATTTGGAGAGCATTGAATTAATTCAAGCATTTGCAGGTGGCCCTGACCACTGCCTGGGTAGTAACACAGGAATTAGAGCATGCAGAGTTGGTCCCGAGGTTTTGTCAGAGCTGATGGTGTGCGAATGCATGGCTCTCCCTTCCCGGATGGGAGCCACGACCACCAGACTGTTTTGGAAGGAGTGGAGGAGCCTGCTGAGTTCAGCTATTCTACAGCAAAGAGTGCCAGGCCAGAGACAGAAAGAGCAAGCACAGCCTGACTCTTTAAAGACAAGACTTTGGTGGGAGAAGGGTTTTGTGCATTTTGTGTTGAAGAGCAATTGAATAAAATAAAAACCTAGACAGCATCAGAGACATGGGATGGGATCGAGATGCTGAACAGGCTTTTGTCCCTACCTCTGAGTCTCTGTCCCTTCATACGAGCACCCACAGCTGAAGGTCTTTTGGATGAACAAAGCAATCCTGGTGCTAGTTAGGGCTTGGTTTAAACAATATGGAACTTCTTCCAGCTGTTTCTAAGCAGCTTCAAACTGGGACTATGCTGGGAGATCAGAGCCTTACTGAGACACTTAGCTCTTTGCTGAAATCTCATAGGGTAACTTGTCATGTAGGATCCATCAGTACTTGGACCTGGACCAGTAAACAGAGCCCATTTGGTGTTACACGATGCTCTGAGAATGTCTGGAGCAGGGCTTTGTTTTCTGCTCAGTCACAGGCTTCTTGCCTCCCCAAAAGCTAGAGGGGCCTCCATTCACACGTTTCCCTGAAAATCAGTGAGTCTGATTTACAGTGGCTGTAATTCTGGCCCATTTCTGGTGTGACACACATGTCAGAAGCCTCTGAGCAACATGCAGGAGGTGCTTATGAAAGGCTTGAGAAGTTTCCCATCTCCTGAGCGTCTATATTCTGTTTGGCTCAGTTAAGGACTGAGCTCAGTGGAAGTGATTTCAGCAGGGGGTTTCCTGTTCCCCATAGCAGTGGCAGATAAGTAGCTTCAATGGTCCCGTCGAGCATGGCACAGACAAGGATGAAACAGTTTCTATTCAAGATGCAGTGAAATACAAGGCTCAGAATGAGACCCTTGTTTGTACTGGAGAATCCACAGCATTAACTGGAGATTTACCAGCATCAAGGGCACCTCTATCGTTTTAGCAGCAAGTAATTAGTCTTGATTTCCTGTGGGGAAGTGGTAGCCATGCTTAACAATTGCTTGTTGATTTTTCTTTCCTGGAGGCACAATTAGGACATTGAAACCCTTCTTGTGTCATACATTATGCAGGCGTAGGTTTATACTTCAGCTATTATCTCCCTGTGATTTACTGCAACCGTTTGATTTGAACACTTCTCTTTGTCTAAGTAGGTTGATTCAGTGGAGTTCAACGTCTGGGATATCGGAGGCCCAGCAAGCATGTCTACAGTCAATCAGTGTTTCTTCACAGACAAAGCATTGTACATAGTGGTATGGAACTTGGCACTGGGGGAAGAAGCTGTGGCAAACTTACAGTTCTGGTTGCTGAACATTGAGGTAAGAAGTCACTGGTGGACTCTGGGGACATCTATTTATCAAGTAGTCGCTCAGCACACAGATATGTGATATTACAGATTCGTTTTGGTCTGCTTTTAAAAACTCAGCAAGCTATGAATTTTGCATAGCTTTTGGAATTAATTTTCCATTACGCTGTAGGCATAATGCTATATTTAATGGTTTAAATTTATCATTTGCTTTGTTCTCCCTTGCACACATTGGAGAATGAAACAAAAGCTGATTTATAAACCCTTGCTAAGTAAGGCTGAACATACTTAATTTGGAATTAGTGTTTGACCACATTGTGCTCCAAGGGGGGTTTGAAGCATTTTCTTTCTTGTGTGGGTTAGACATGCATTAGTCTTGAGGTTATATTTTTAACACTTTAGATTTAGCTAAGCTGGAGAGTATCTCCAAGTCAGTTCTCAGCTGAGACTCAGAGATGCAGTGAATTCATTGGTGTTGATTGATTTTTATAATACCATGTTCATAATTTTTTGTAAGTGTTTATTATTTGATATCTGTCTTAATATTATATACACAGAAATGGGCTCTAAGCTGGTGCCTCTCAAAAAAGAAACATCTTGACGTTACAAAAATGTAAGCTTAATGGTCAGCAGCAATCAAAAACCCAAACTAAGTAACAAAGCCAAAAGCATAATTATGATATTTCAACAATGTATGATGTGCCTTTGTCCTTAATACATCCCAGCTAGTGCATAGTAGCATCAGAAAAGATACAGAGAAAGATGAACATGATGGTTAAAAGCATGGAAAAGTTTCTGAGTGCACAGCAATTAAATAGATTAGGCCTCTTCAGCTTGGGAAAGAGGCAAATGAGGAGGGCTGCATGTAGACTTACCAGGGGTAAGGAGAAAACCATAAGGGAAGTCTTTGTTGATGATCTTTTACAATAGAAGGATTACGAGAGATCAAATGAAATAGTGAGATGGTAGCTTTGAAACAAAAAATAGGAAGTATCCTAAACACAGCAGATAAGCAACCTGTGGAATTTATTGGAGCTATGATGTGCTGTGGGTGTCAGAAGTTGGAAAAACAGACTGATAGAAGAAAAATCCATCAAGGGCTTTTAATTCATAGATACAGTCTCACATTGAGGAAGTTTGTGAGCTGCAGGCTGCTGGATACGGGGCGAACACACCAGGGAAAATGTGTGCATGCTTACCCTGTGCCTATGCTCTTCATTAGCCCCCAGGTGGAATATTGGGCCCTTTGGTCTGATTTGGTACAGCCATCACTCCCATCTCCACACAGGGTTCGAGTTTGGTGGCATTCAGATTAGGAGATTTCAGTGGGCGTCGTAAGAGACAAATGGATTGACTGCAAATTAACATATATTTCTGCATCTGAATTTTCTTCTGTGGTCAAAGTCATTTGGATCAGCAGGCTGATCCCTGCTTAAGCCTGTGCAATCCTGTTGTATTTGGCAGCATGTTCCCCAAAATCTGGATATGTTCCAGTCCTGTAATAGAATCATGGAAGGATTGGAAGAAACCACGAGATCATCTAATCCATTCCTTTGCACTGATTCAGGGTTAAGTAGATTTAGACATTTCCAGCAGTTTATCTCACCTCTCCATGTACTTCCAGTGAAAAAGTTTACATAACTTCCCCAGGTATCCATTCTGGGGTGTAACTAGCCTTTTTCAGGATATCAAGGTTAGATCTTCTAGCTAGAGGTTAAGCTAACTTCTTTTCCTTTGTCTGGGTGGACATAGTTCCCATCATTTAGCTGACTCGTAGCAACTTAATACTACATGGCAACTCCCTTTATGTTAAGCCTTGGTGTAATAAACCCAAACTGACAGTTTTCTGCTCTGCAGTAGCAGCAGATGATTAAGCCATATTCTGCAGGAGCACTCCTGTAATACCCAGATCACTTGTTGCTGTTGTCAAGCTGCCACAACAGGTTGCCTCTATTTTATATATATTCAATTTTATTAATGTACATGACTACCCGTTCTTAAATATTATTATACTTTTCACATGTCCTCACTGTATTTACCACAACGTAATCTGGATGAGATCATTGTCAGTGCTTTCTCTTACAGGCCAAAGCTCCAAATTCAGTGGTGTTGGTGGTAGGAACACACCTTGATTTAATTGAAACTAAATTCCGTGTCGAGAGGATAGCAACTCTGAGGGCATATGTCTTGGCTCTCTGTCGGTCTCCCTCTGGATCCAGAGCAACTGGCTTCCCAGATATCACATTCAAGCACCTACAGTAAGTACTTGTGGCTTTATGAAACTCAGTCCCTTTATTTTATGTCACTTTAAACAATTTTGTAATACTTGATCTCCTTGGCAACAGAGCTGCTTTAAAGACTCGTCAGCACTGCATTTCATCTATTTTTGACTGAGATAATGTGGTATAATGAGAGAGAAGTTCAGTGGTGCTCAGGGGTCTGATCGTGGGTCTGAGACCTGGAACCTCCAAAGTCATCACCTTGGCCAGCCTGTTTTAGCACTCCTGCTCCACACAGGTGTCTCACCATTAAATGGTGACACAGTTTATCAGTCACAAGGAGAGAAGGTACAGATTGAGTAATTAATGCCGCAAAGCTTGCGAGCATGACTGTTACAGGGTGGGTGCTGTGGGGTTTGTTGGGTGGGAGCCTCTTACTACCTGACGTGAGAATGCAGCTCCTGTGGCAGTGTTGGCAGGGTGAGGAGTGGGTCAGTGTGAGCTCCTGGCAGCCCAAACCTGTGCCATTTGGGTTCTCCAGGGTGTGATAACAGAAGGGTGGTGCTGTCTGGAAGATCGGTGTCAAGCCGTGGAGTCTGATGCCAATCCCCTCTTTTGACTGATTGAGAATGCCCTTGGGGAGAGGAGGCTTCATCTGGGAAAGCAGCGAGTCTGTCAGCCAAGGGAGTGCACAGGGGGGAGCGTGGATGCGGCAGGCTGGCACCAAACTGTGTGAAATCACCAGTGCCTGAGGCAAGAGCAGGTGGCGGCTGGCAAGTAAAGAAGGGCAGGGCGCTGCATTGTCCCCAGTGCTTGGCATCCGCTGCCTGGCAAAGTCACCAGGAGACCTCCCACGCTCTGTTCTGCAGACGCAAGCGCTGCGTTGAGCATCCCAGCTGCCTCTTTCCCCTTAGGAGGAGTACCAGGGACCCAGTGTGAGGCACAGAGACTCACCGTGAGAAAGAGAAAGCTTTGTGGTTGGGGTCCTCAAACCTCTTTTCCCATCACCACAGAGCATCCTAACATGACCTCAATCATCCTTTCTCAAGGGGACTTCCTTTCACCCTGCCACACATCCTGCATGTTATCCTTCTTCGCTTTCCCTCTGCATTTCCTTCCAGTCAGACTTGTGCTTGATGTCCTACCTACTCCCTCCTGTCCCTCTCCTTCACACCCCATCTTCCACCTGGATGGGGCTCTTCTGAGCACTGCTCTGGGCAACCAGAAGACTGTGAGTTGTGAAAACCTTGTGTGGGTGAGCCCAGCTGGTCCTCCAGCATCCCAGTGAGCGCACGCTTCCCAGTGCCACCAATGACTGAGGTTTAACCTAAAGCATATTGCTTTGGAACAGGATTTTCTTTCTGCCATGGGAACATGTGTAGGATCAGTTAGAAAAACCCTTTGTTGGGGAAAGTGAAAGAGAGCCGTTCTTACCCAGCCTACAAAAAGGCCAAAAATAGTAGGAGCTGAAGAGAGCAGGTTTTTAGCTGTCAAAGAGATGATAAAGGGTGGCTTTTAGGATCTAAGCATCAATTCCCAGATCACAGGATGCAACTGAGCAAGGGCTGGAATGAGGGTGGGAAAAGGTGTCTGGTACTCATCATCACGCCTTTGGGCTGAAGCGGGGAGGACTGGACTTGTCTCCAGTGACGGCGGAGCAGAGTGCTTTCCTCCTTCCTGAAGTCCCTTCCAGGATGTGTGCAGTCCTGAAGGGAAAAAGCGTCCTGACTTTGGTCAGTGTGACAGGGAAGTCCCCAGAGGTTGTGGTGCACGGGGGACAGAAGAGCAATGCACAGCTAATGAAGCAGGCAGAGCAGAGGTTGGCCTAAATATATATCTTTTCCAGACTCCTTAGTATTTTTCTCCAAAGCTAAAAATGCTCACTGACAGCCTTCCTCCCATTCATCTGACACAGGAAATTTAAAGTCACTGATAAGACAAAGCGAGCCTGGAAAGGAAGCAAGTATGCTGATAAGGTTTGATAATCCTCATCCTTGCATGACTTTTGCAGTGAGCTCTCATGTAAGACTCTGGAAGGCCTCGATGGACTCCGACAGCTGATTTTTCATGTCACTTGCAACATGAAGGACGTCGGCAGCTCAATTTGCTCACAGAAACTTGCAGGGAGATTGGTGAGAACTGTGCTTTCTAGTGGTGATCCTTACCAAAGGGGGCTTTTGTGGGGCTTGGTTTTTGGTTGGGAGATGAACTTTAGCAGTTATTGCTGATGCAGGAGGCAGAGGAAGTATGTAACGTGGCTTTCTGGCTTTGGGAAAAGGCAGCACTATAAGATCCCTGTAGAGGGGAGGTGGTTTCGCCGGTTCATCTCCAGCAGAGTGATTGTTGTCTGCTATTGATCCTGATATTTTTCTTGTGTGGTTTACAGATACCAAGAAGTTACCTTAGTCTTCAAGAAGCTGTCCTTGCGGAGCAGCACAGAAGAAGTCAGAATGATGATGTACAGTATTTAACAGACAGACAGATAGAACTGATGATTGAGCAAACCCCTGGAAATGATATCAAAGACTATGAAGACTTGCAAACTGGTAGGTCAGAGCACGCCAGTAATTTCTTGGAAATCAGTATGTGTGACCTATTGAAATGTTTCATGGATAATAAAAATGGGGGAAGAAAACACCACAAAATAACTGCTGTGCAAAAAAACCCAATCCAACAGTTACAGAGTGCTCTACAGCTGTGTAGAGGTCACTTTGGAAGTTGGTGAGATATAAAATTAGTAATGGGACTTTGGGAAGAGGGCTGGGAAGTTTCTATGATGGGCTGAGGGTACTGATTTTTTTTAATATTCTTTTTAAACAAGCTTTGTCTGATTTTATTTCTGCTCCGTGAAGAATGAGAGTTGCCATAGTTTCCAGGCTGTGCTCTCCATAGGGCCCCAGTCCCGTGATCCTTACGGAGGCCTTGCTCTGCAGGAGCCAGGGAGAGCCCTTCCCTGTGAGGATGGCAGGAGGAGGGTGGAGGGGAGGTGTGATGGGAACATAAATACGGACTGTAAAGCACTGAGATGTGGGTTTTACAAGTAGAGTGCCAGATAGCAGCACTCCTCAGATAAATGTTATTCTTTTGGCTGTGTGCTCTCTATATCTGGTATGCATAAAACTGCACAGACTGCCTCGTAGTCCTATTCATCTGCACTGTGGTGTCCTAATGCTGGTCTATTACTAATCTACAATTCTTTATTTTTTGCAGCAATTAATTTTCTCATAGAAACGGGTACACTACTGCACTTCCCAGACACAAGCCATGGCCTGAGAAACCTCTATTTCCTTGACCCCGTCTGGCTTTCGGAGTGTCTGCAGAGGATTTTCAACATCAAGAGCTCCAAGTCTGTAGCTAAGAATGGAGTTATCAGAGCAGAGGATCTCAGGATGCTGCTGGTTGGGACAGGCTTCACTGAGCAAACCGAAGAGCAGTACTTCCAGTTTTTGGCCAAGTTTGAAATTGCACTGCCTGTGGCCAATAACAGGTATGTTAATAATTAGAGAGGCTTAGCCAGGCTGGAGAAAAATGGCCGTTTAATCAGTGGATATTAACAGGCTTTGACACTATAAGCAGTTGTCTTGACAAGGATCTTGCTGTGAGAAAATATTTGAGTGCGTTAAACAGTGTAATGGAAGGCACCCACCCATTTGGGCTGAATTTCCTGGCGTGAGCATCCTTTGGTCCAAACAAACCAGTTTGAAAACTTTCCAAAGCGGGTCTTTGTCCATTGGGTGCATTGAGGCTGGTGACAGGCTCAGCCACCAGCGTGGAGGGGTGGTGACACTACGGGGGATGTGGCGACACGCAGGTGGAAGCTGTGAGCGCTTTGCTGGCGCAGCTGCAGCTGGGAGAGAACGCGAGGGCTGTGGCTGCTGGGCCTGAAATATAGATGGGCTGGAGTCATCTGTTTCCAGTGAAAAATCCTCACTCCAGAGTATGGCAGAAAACTTTGGGTAATCAATAATTATGTCAGCCCTGAATGTAGTAGTACTTTTTTTCTAGTAAAATGGGGAAAGTGTAGCTTCAGTACAGTGCTAGCTTCAGTAGCAAAGTGATTTTCTTAATTTTTAGCCTCAATAGGTGTTGATCAATAGTTTTTCTGGAAATGGTCTAGGAAACCTCATCCTCTTTAAATGTTAATGAGTCCTCCTCCCCCCTACCCCCGATCTCTTTTCCTCTGGGCAGAGTTCCCTGCTATTTTTCTCTCTCCCATCTGCTTGGCGACAGCCTGTTGTTGCGTTAACGGTGAAACCGTAGTTGTATTGCACTTTTGATGTGGCATTTGCATTTCACTTCCTTGCCCTTCCAGGACAGCACGGCTGCATCGCCCTGAGCCTCTCGGGAGCTCTGAATGCCAGCACAAGTGCAGCATTCTCTGTGCTGTCATTATGCCTGTCACTTATCCAGTCCCGGATGCCAACAAATTTTCTCAGGCTTAACACAGATAAAGCAGCAATGTTTCTGCTTAGTCCAAAATGCCTTTTGGACTCCTTGTCACTATCTGCCATTTTTCTCCAAGGCAATTACATTGTCTGTGCCTCGGGAACAAGGAAACTGCTTTTTCATGGCCTGCCCAATCTTTTTTTGAGCGATCCAAGCCACATTAACAGAATATTCTTCCCACTGATGGACTGTAGCTGTAGCAGGTTGGATTAATTTAATGTACTAGCCAGACACAGAGCAGTTATTTGTAACTGTGCTTCTGCAATTATTGTCTAGATTGCCAGATAGGGTTTCTGTGCAGTCAGTAGAGAAAGCAGCTGCCAGTTTCTGTTCTGAAAGGGTGGATGGGGGCATGTTTCACATATTTTCAAAATTTGCATTGGCTGTTGTTCAAGAGCATTGAATCACCATCTGTATTATAATCCACCATATAGTTGTGGTCCAGAAGGGCCTCACTGGCCTTCTTATACTCCTAGACCCTTTCTTGGATGTGATGAGGAAAAATTCTTTGCTGTCATACGATGCATTCACTACTTTTATAGAGCAAGAACTTTTAGTTCGATGCACTCCACTTTTCTGCCTAAGGTGCATGTAATTTAGCTTTGTTCTGCTTGTTAAAATAGGGTGGAAATTATCACCATTCTTACTGTAATTTATAAGTGAAGAGAAATTTTTATCAGTTTTACATTCCAGAGGTGTTTTGTGGAAAGGATAATTTGATCATGTGAAATGTCATCAGGTGTTACGGACTGTGACATATGGAGAGAGCTGTTGTTTAGTGATGGCTGTTTTTTTCTGAGCTGATATTTCAGGTTTTACAGAATACTGCAGCTGCTAGAGAGAAAACATGGTAGGCTTAAAGCATTGGATTTGGACCCAGCATTAGTTCTAGTTGCACATCTAGTCCCTGCCACTGTTATTTTGGTCAAGTCCCTTGGCCCTTTGCCTCATTGCTGTCATTATGCCTGTCAGTGATGAGCCCCAGATGCTGACACGTTTTCTCAGGCTCAGTGCTGATAAAACAGCAGTGTTGCTGCTTATAAGCAGATAAAGTTTTCAATTGTATAGGCATCTTGGAATGTATTTGGTACAGAAGAGTGTCACTGCATAGGGATATATTGGCAGGTATTGAAAGCCATAAACTCGTAGTTTTCAAAACAATTCTAGCCTTCCAAAAGGTTTTAACTTCCCAAATACTGAAGATTAGGACAAATGAGTATTATGTGTTTACTGGGGGATCTGAGAATAATTTTAAAACTTTGTGGTCCTCTACACCAGCATAGCTCTGCTAGTTCTGACGAGTCAGACTCAGATGGCACTGAGTCTCCTCCACACTTGGGCAAACAACCTATAACCTGATTGCAGGAGGAGACCAAATGGGGCAAGCGATAGCTCTGCTGGCGTCAGTGTGGCAAAGAGAGCTCTTGCCCTAGGAGTTTGTCAGGGATGTGGCAGGGAGTCCACCTGCAGAATGGTGCGATAAGAAACCCCGTCTTGTTGACCCCTAAGATGCCGTCATCCTGTGATAGGGATGAGAACCAGAGCAGCCCAGTCCCTGCAGCCTGTGACTGCCTCATTGCCAACTCCCATGACACCTCCTCTCCCCACCTTCTGGGCTGACTGGAGCTGAGCTACTGTAGGTTGTTTTTCCATTTATCTTCTCTTCCACACAGGAGCACAGCTGTAATTTTCTGCTTACTACCAGGGCAGAGTAGTAAAGATAACAAAAAAGGAGTCCCAACATTATAGCCATTGTAATAAGTCTTATATTTTAGTGCATTTAATTTGTGATTGCACAAATGTCCAGCTCATTACATCAGTTTTAGCCCTGTCCAATAGTCCTGGCTGGATTATGTAATGTCTGTTTTGCTTCTGCTTGCTTCCATAGTGTAAATGAATTTCTCCATGTATTGCTGCAGTGCCTTTAGTCTTAAAAGCTTTTTTATATGCAGTAGACTGTGCCATTAAAAATCTCTTTGGAGACTGAATCGCCTTATTATCCGGTAACAATGTACTCACTGTTACAAGCTGTAGCTAAAATTTGAGCTGTTGAATTTGATGTGTTTCAGCTACCTCCTTCCTCATCTGCTTCCTACCAAGCCAGCATTGGATATCCACGGGCTCTGCCACCAGACCACAAACACAGTCCAAAGGGTCTTCAAGATGAGTTTTGTCCCAGTTGGCTTTTGGCAAAGATTCATAGCCCGAATGTTAATTAGCCTGGCAGAGATGGACCTCCAGGTAGGTTACTGTATCTCTCTGCAAGTAAAAGACAGCTAACATTGTTGTTCAGTGTAAGTGGGTGTCTATTCACATCCAGTTTGCTTCAGTCACAGACTTCAATAACGTTATTTGAGTAAATAGGGAGAGATGGGACTCTGCAATCAAAATCTGATTCTGCTTTCACAGTAGATGTCATTTAGAACAACAAATTGGCACTGGGGAAGAAAGCCTGCGTTCTCCACAGCCGCTTTATAACGTGATCCCCTGGAAGGTCTCAGTACCTCCAGCATCTTCCAATTACAAATAATTGGAGTTCTGCCTGTGGCTGTTGTCCATGACCATTCCACTGGGCCAGACTCGGCTCATGTCTTTTGCCAGTGGAGATCTGGAATAGCTCCACCAAAGTCAGCTATCTGAATCTATATGGGTTTAAATGAGAAGAAAATGACAGGACTGTTGCCTTAAAGGTAGAGTGAGTGCAAGCAGGCACCCTGGTAGTGCAAGTGCTATGCGTGTCATTAATGTAGTGTTTGTAAGGTTCTGAAAACTAAGTGAATTTTGATGTTGTTACAGACATATTTTTTGCAGCGGCTTGTATCTGAAAACATAGTTCTGCTGCAAACAGTAATAAATACCTGCAAATTATTTTTAGTACTACTGTGGTATCTTCTTAACAGTTATCCATTTAAGCTGTGTTCTGCCGTCGATGTACAGGACGTGGAAAACATGATGCCTGTTTTTGGAAGGTCCTCTGTGTTCCAGGCTTCTCAAACCGTGTAATAACTTTACCTGTTTTAACGGGCTGTCTTGGCAACCTTTTGCTTACATCCCCGTGGGCACTACATAACCCTAGAGCACCTTCGCTAGCGACCTCATCCAGTCCTGGATCACTGAAGTGAATGGAAAGGATCCCAGGCGTCGGACCTGTCTGCAGACAAATAAACGTTAGAGCGATGAGTACAGTGGAGTTCTGCAGATTAGGTCCTTGGTTTTAAAACAAAAATACCTTTTGCTCTAAGTGCTGGTTTGAACTGCCTTGGAGAAAAGCCATCTTCCTCCCACTGAAACAGGTGGAAAAGTTAACTCTAGATTGAGGGCAGACTTCATTATCCACTAGAGCATTTAGCTCTTCTTTAGGTTTATAAGACTTTTGCAAACGCAGAACTCATATAACAAATGTCACAGTTATAGAATTAACTTCGTTCACTGATATGAAAGTGTTCCTTTTTGAGTGGCATGAAAATTATTTCCATTGCTGCAAAACCAGCTTTTACTGCGTGTATTTTCATTCCATCACAAAATTTTTTTTATGAGCACAAGTTGCTCTTTAATGGAAAAGGTATGATAGCGCCTGCGAAGGCCAAAAAAAGAAGTGACCTTAGTGCTCAAATAAAACAACATCCTGATGAGGAGTTTCAATAATTTAATGCTTCTCATGCTTTTCTGCTTGTTTCAGCTTTTTGAAAACAAGAAGAACACCAAGACGAGAAACAAAAAGGTGACCATCTACAGCTTCACAGGCACCCAAAGGAACCGCTGCAGCACGTTCCGAGTCAAAAGGACTCACACTGTTTACTGGCAGGAAGGTCTGTTCGTTACCTTTGATGGAGGCTATCTTAGGTAATTTGTGTTTGTAATGCAGCATGCGTGACAGGGGACTAACAGAGTGTATGACACACATCATCTGAATGGAGATGAATGGGCCTGACTCATGCTATATGCTCACTCATCAGTAGAAGAGGAGGCTCTTCTAATATACATAACTCATCTGGTAACAACTGGTGACAACAATGATGAATAACTGATTGTTTGGCAGTTTGGAATATATCAACCTTATGTGTTATTGCAGCCGCAGATTTAAAAAGGCCTGACAACAGAAAGCAATACTCAGAGCATAACTCTTTGCTGGGGCGAAATCATGCATTTTCACGTGCAAAGATTTCCTTACCTCAATGAGTTTTCCACTGAATCCTAAAACTTCGCCACTGTGTGGCAGCAGTCCAGATCGATGAGGTGTTTCCTTGCTATCAGACTGTGTAACTGGGGCTTTGGAGAACTGGTTTAAGCTGGCCAAGGTGGAGTGCCTGCTAGCTGTGAGCCTGGAGAAAGCCCTCCGTCCATGTTCTTTCACAAAAGCAGGGAGTAGGTGGCCACTTAAAACCTTTCATCTCTGTAGTATCTTCAGATGCGTTTGCTCTTTTAGTCCCTGGCAAGATAGGGAGGAACCGTTGGTGGTGTTGTGTGGTTGGAGACCAGAAGGGCACAGTGACTTTCCTGAGTTAATTTAGGTGGTCTGTGGCTGAGACTTGGACCCAGGCATTACAAATCACAGCTGGAATCCTTAATTCTGGGCCATCCAGGTGGTCATACTCTTATCTCCATGTGTACTTCAAAGAGTTAGAGAACTCAGCTCTTTGCATTAAAGCTTTTTATGGGTTTAGGGTTTTTTTTTTTTTCATAGGAATTGCACAAGAATTGTTATGCCTGTAAACTTTCCCAAACAGTCTTTGGAAGTTTTATAATTGTTAATGTTGTTATTGTTATCATCATCATCATCATTATTATTATTATTTTGCCACTGGAGTTTTATTACCAATTTTTTAAACTCCTAACCGTCCATCGTTCTGAATGAGACATTTCTGTCAAAACTCTGCATTGTACTCGGTTCGCTTAGGCCAGAGTTTTCTCTGGGTCTGACCTTCTGTAGCATTTATCCATTATGAGCAACTGCCATTTCTGTGCAAGAATTCTCTTCTGAAAGTCATTTGTAGAATAGACAGAATTGAAAACCATCCTCAAAGCTAGATTGCTTTTTATTTTGATTGCTTATGAACTCTGTGTTATTATGTAGCTCAGGTTTTGTGTGAGAAAGACAGTTTATTGACGCTGGTACTTCAGAAAAGCTTCATGCGGCTGTCTTTTGGCTTTCTTACACAGTGTCGAGTCTTCTGATGTGAACTGGAAAAAGAAGAAAAGTGGTGGAATTAAAATCATTTGCCAGTCAGACGTGAGAGACTTTTCAGCAATGGCCTTCATCACAGATCATGTCAACTCTTTGATAGACCAGTGGTTTCCTGGTAAGAAAACTAGTGTAATTTTCTGTGCAGTATTATGTCTTTTTAACAGAAGATTCTTTGACAGAGCTCTCCAGGTGTACAATATTGTGTGTTAATTGAAGACCCCTCAGGCTCTGGCAGTCTCCAGCCAATAAAGTTTGAGAAAAGCTGGTAACCTGCAGACAGATCAAGATTCTTTGCCAGCACACCTTGATCTAGGCGTTTTGTCTTTAAGTCCGTCAGTCACAGCAAGCACAGGTGAAACATTACAGTTCAAAGAGGACCTGCTTCTATAGAAGTTCAAGGGACTCCTCCAGTGCTCATAGCAGGGACAGGATTTGGCCCAAACTACTTGGCACTGTCCCTTGATGGCAGAGCTCATTTTGGCATCAGCTGGCATCAGCATTTGCCCGCCATTTCTGACACCCTATAATTTATAAAATTGTGATGTGAGAGGCCTGAGTAAATATGATACCAAGGACTCTGTGCCAAGGTAACTTCCTTGACTCCAGCAGTTGTTTTTCCTCTGATCAGCACAGATCCTGCTGTTACCCAGCGGGCTGTTTGCAACCCCAATACACTTTGTTTAAAACCAAAACAAAATCTGAAGTGTTCTTTGTCATCCCACACTGGTCTAGAAAGCAGTGCCAAAATCTCTTAATTGGAGGCTCTCTGGAGGAAACAGTTGTGCACTCTCACATACTTACATTCTGCATGTTATGAAGATGAAAGAAGATTTTATTTGCCTTTGGATTAAAATAATGGTAGCATTAATCACTGAAGCTTGAGAAGAGTTGTGACATCAAAGGCTACGGCCTGTATTCACCCTGCCTAATTGTAGGCATTTAATGGAGGCTGTCACCACAAAATCCCTCTGCAGTTAGTGCAAGAGGTGTGAACCTCCCAAAGGTTTGGTCTTGGTAGAATCCATGTTTTCCCAGAAGGGCTGGAAACCTTGCCTGTGAGGGGAGCCCACAGTAACTGTTCCTCACCTGGGTGCTGCAGGTGAGAGCTTACTCCTGGCCTGCACCTGAAGTGCTCACCCTGAGCGCAGTGTCCAGTGCCTCCCAGTCCACTCCCGTTCTCGTTCCCCCGTCTGCTCTCCACCTGAAGCCATCTGGCAGCTTGCAGGCTGTGAAGCAGACGTGGCTGGTGCTCCTGCACAGCCTCACAGCTGCCGTCCTTCTACTGCAGGGTCGTGCCCTTCAGGATCCCTAGATGCAGGTCACACAGAGACACACAGCAAGTAGGACATTCTCTCCAGTGCTTCGTTCCTGTACTTCTCATCTCTGCTGGTCCTGAATAAATTTTGTTTGCAAGCTTCTGTGTTACCTGTGACAAAGCAGAGTAGCTGTTACGTCAACAGTCCTGTTTCCTCAGTCCCTGCTATCTGTGTATACTTTGCAAAGAGCTATTTTCTTGTCCCAGTCAATACACTGGAATAAACTGGTGCTTTCATGAGTGATCATTCTCAGCCAGTGGATCCAGGTAGTGATTGAAGACATTCGAATGTACTAGGAGCTGTTGTTCTTTCTCAATTTGTGTGGGTAATGTTGTTTTCTGTTCGCTTGCTTGCCTTGAAGCACTCACAGCCACGGAGAGCGATGGGACGTTGCTGATGGAGCAGTATGTGCCCTGCCACATCTGTGCAGCTTCCAAGGCAGCGGAGAACGAGTGTGGCGAGAAGGCAGAGGACGCGCAGTACTTTAACATGGAGGACTGTGTCCTGACTGCCATCGAACTGGACTACATCACATGTCCTAACCACCCTGACATCCCCGTTTCTCTCCAAGAGCTGGTCCCAGAGCTTTTCATGACCGATTTTCCTGCCAGGTAATGTTATTTGTTAGCCTTTGGTTAAGTTTCAGTGTACCTATGTAATTCAGTTGGATTTTTTTTCCTAAGTCATCTCTGCTAGAGGAACATACTGACCACAGGAAACAAATTCATCTGCTCCCAATCCTGCTCTGGCAATTCATCCTAAACTGCACTCCTGGTGGTCAGCACACTTGCTTAGACAATCGCTGTGTGCTGACCCGAGTCATCACTTTGGGGGGTCCTTTGAGATCACTGTAGCGCAATGGGAAAGTCCTTTTTACAGCCACAGCTGTCTCCTGCATTGCCCAGTACTCTGGCCAGAGCTTGCTGTAATTGGAGGCTTCCTGGGATCCCAGAAAGGAGATTTTTAGTCTGGCAAAAACAAAAGGAAGTGCTGCTGCATCACAAGATTGGCAGTAAAATTGCCTTTTGTCTGAAGAACCTGTAGGTGAGTGAATTTATATAGACACCACTAGAGAATTCACACTGAGTTGAGGCTCCTGCTTGACTGAGGGCTGTTCGATGCGTTGTAGGAGTGTGGCAGTCTGGAACAGCTGAAACAGCTCTTCCCTACCCACAGCAGCACCGCCAAATCTTTAAGCTGCTTAACTGCATTCCCAGATGGGTTCAGTCTTATACCCCATATTATTTAGCCTGTAGAGCAAGAGACCTCCTGACTCTAGGCAGGACAGGAGACCAATGTTTTTCAGTTTGTGCTTTCTCAGACCTTTCTGTGCACGATGCAGACCTGTGAGACCTCTGGACCCAACTGAGTCCTGTTGGCTGCTGTCGGAGATTTCTGTGCTCCCACTGGCCCCTGTTCCTTTCTTGGGGGTAATTTTACAGGGTATTCTGGGCAAACACCCCATCAGCCTGTCACAACAGCCCTCCTTGCAGTGCTGTCTCCTGGAGATTTGTTTGACGGGTGCAAGGCGAGTGGAGATGTTTGAAGTGTGAACAGCTGTAAAAGTAGTCTCTGGAAGAGTGGGGAAATGATGAATTGCAGCCTGGGAACAGTAAGCTGATTTGAATAATCAGGTTTCAGAGTGTGGGGCTGTTCATAAACATCCTGTCCTGCCTCAGTGGAGAAAAGAGGAACAGGAGGTAAATGAAGGAAAAAATTCGTTAATACAGATAAATGGTACAAATATCTGTACCTGTGTCATCTGCTTGGAAAAGGAGCTTATTTGCTTTCCAGATCTATTTGATTCTTGAGGGAGAAATTGCCACAGTAAAAAGCCTTTTTTGCTTATTTGCCCAAATTGCTTTTTGCTGCAAGGAATCTGTTGTACAGGAGCCAGTGTAGGGTACATTGAGATGACCAAGGTAGTGTAGGTGATCCGGTCCTCTCACTAGAGAAGACAAGAACCTATTACAGATTTGGGAAAATGGAAATGACATTAAAACCCATGAATTTACAGTGTCTTTGAAACTTTTCTTTTAATTAAAAAGCCCCAATTTCTTTTTGGCAGACTGTTCCTGGAAAATAGCAAACTGGAATGCAGTGAAAATGAAAACAACGTTCTTGGCCAGGGTGGAAGTGGGACCGTTATATATCGGGCACGATACCAAGGAAAACCGGTGGCTGTGAAGAGATTTCAGATTAAAAAATGCAAGGGTTCTCCCACTTCAGCTGCAGGTAGAGTACACAGAATCGGTATCAGGAATGGGCTCTTGCAGCCTGTGATCCCAACCTAAGACCAAAGAGCCTTTGCTCTCCAAAGTACTGGTAGCACCTGTTTAAATACAGCTTTGAAATATATAGCAAAAAAATTATGTGTTTCCATGGAGGATGAGAATACTTCTTAAAGAGTCCTTCATGAAAGCTCTTGTAGCGATGAAGGTCATTGGCACTGCAGGAAGCTTCTCTCCTGCAGGTCAATGGTTGGACTCAGGGGGTGCCAAGACAGAGCTCTTGATTGGGGTGGGAAGCAAGATTTCATCTTCTGTTCCCAAGCTATTTGGCAACGAGAAGTGTGGATTTACGTGGGTTTTTGCACTAAGAACTTGTAGGTCTCCACCTTTGAATAAGTCCTTTACTCCATCTGTGCCAGCAGCTACAGAAAGCAAATGGGAAATCCTTCTCAGCCTGCCAGCTTCTCCAGGCAGGGACAGGCTCTCCTGGCATGTGCTGACTGTCGAGCACAGGTTTCCAGCAGAGCCTCAATCCACAGACCAAGGAAAAGGGAAAGTTCCTCATTCTTGTTAGGGAAGGATGCAGTGAACCCCTGAGCTGTGGAGGAGGCCAGCTGCTGTCCCAGTGACAAATAACCTTTGGAAAGACCAGACTTGCTTGAGCAGCCTGTAGTGTCTCATGGCAGAAGGACAATTACTCTGAAGGGTGTCTCTTCTGGCAGGGCAGCTGCCAGGGGAAGGGTAGGGAAGATTCCTTCCACCAAAGGGTCTGCAGTGTGACATCCACACCCAGATAACACCTCCTTTAAAAAGCACAGCACGTATTTTCCAAAATCATCCGGGTGATCTATGAGAACACTGTGTGCCAAACACACTCGAGGCTGGTGTTAAAGGACCAAGGGAACACTTGCATCCCGAGGCAGCCATATACATCCTGCTTATAGCCAGTGTCTGTTAGTGGCTCATGTATCAACACGAGGATGCAGCTTAAAGCCTTGCTGTTGGCATAACCCCGCAAGCTGCCTTCCTCCTGCAGCATTTGCTCAGTGATTAGCACCTTCCAAAGAGTTTCTGACTCGGTTTCTCAGCTGGGGAGTGAGAAGGGGTTTGTGTGTCTCGCCAGATACCATGCTGAAACACCTGAGAGCCATGGATGCCATGAAGAACTTCTCTGAGTTTCGCCAGGAGGCCAGCATGCTCCACTCACTGCAACACCCGTGCATTGTCTCCCTCATCGGCATCAGCATCCATCCTCTCTGCTTCGCCCTAGAGCTGGCCCCTCTGGGCAGCCTCACCACCGTATTGTCTGAAAACTCCAAAGGTAAAAGCAGGGTCTCCCTCCTGGGAGAACTCCCTCTCTGAGTCACGGTAGTGACAAATGGTCAACAGCATTTAAATTACTGCTTGATTTACCAAAGGGGATTTTTCTCCAGACCAGGGGAAGTGGGAGGGATGGAATTGCTCTTAAACTGTGCCTTTGGGAACCTAGTAAAAATTGATGCTCAGGATTTTCAAAACTGCTTTGGAGACCTGGATTTTCAATTTCTCTGCAAATTAATAAGAAGTGCATCTCACTTCAGTGCTGCATGGGTAATGCTGTGTTCTTCTCCCTGCAGATGGGTGTCTGGCACTCTGAATTCTCTTATAATTATCTGTGTTTCTGTCACTGTCAAATGAACGACATTAATTCCAAGATAGGTTGAGGCCATCTGACCCTCTTGGCACCTTGGCTTTGTGTCAACTTTCAGTCAAACACTAATTTTCACCAGAAGAGTTAGGGGTCTAGAAGTGAAAGGGTTTAAAAAAAGAATCTAATAGAACTGTCAGACGTGTATAGTAACACGAACAGTGTCATTTTAGATTGTGGCATTGAGTGATGTTTTAAAAGGTCGTTAGTTATTGCTCTGGAGTTTAAAAAAGAAAGGGAAAAAAAAACCCAACAAAACAGTTATTGCAATTACAAGAAGTGAAGACAGGCTGTTCCTTTGTGCTAGGGTCTTCCTTTGTGCCGCTGGGACACATGCTGACACACAAAATAGCTTATCAGATTGTAACAGGCCTTGCCTACCTGCACAAGAAGAACATCATCTTCTGTGACCTGAAGTCAGACAATATCTTGGTGTGGTCCCTGGATGTCAAAGAGCACATCAATATCAAACTCTCCGACTATGGAATCTCCCGGCAGTCATTCCATGAAGGCGCCCTTGGCGTGGAAGGCACGCCAGGCTACCAAGCTCCTGAGATCAGGCCTCGTATAGTCTACGATGAGAAGGTAACTGTGGTGTATCCATGGGCACAGCCCCTGCGTGGCACCCGTGGGTGGCTGGCTTCATGCATGGGGCCGAATTCCCTTATACATGCACAGTGCTGTTCTCCTCTCCACCCACCAAGGGAGGTTTGCCCTGTTTTTCCTCTCTTTCTGCCTCTAGGTTGACATGTTCTCATATGGGATGGTCCTCTATGAGCTGCTCTCTGGTCAGCGGCCTGTGCTAGGACAACACCAGCTCCAGATTGCAAAGAAGCTGTCTAAAGGGATCCGTCCTGTTCTTGGGCAGCCAGAAGAGGTGCAGCTATATAGGATGCAGGCACTCATGATGGAGTGTTGGGACACTAAGCCAGAAAAGGTACAAGACAACACTTGTGGCCGGTGTTTTCTGATCATGTAGCTGCAGGGATCTGGCAGGAGGTGGGCTTGCTGTTGGTACAGCAGAACAGCTCATTTGCCCATTTACCCCTCCTGCTGATATGGCCCAGAACTTCTGTTGACTTAAATGATAGTTTTATGAATGAAACTATGGCAGATTGGTGGCCTTAGACATCTGCGGTGACATGAAGGTCCCTCGACGTCAATGGCAGTTAAGCTATTGATTTCACCAAGGCAAGACATTACCCATAATTTCTAGAAACAGCTACAGTATCATGCTGTGAGCGTAACTACAAAGACTTCAAAATCTCCAGGATTATAAAAGGCAGTACGAGGAAGAAAAGGGTTCAAAGTCCGAGCAAAGGATTATGCTGCATTATGTTTTTCATTAATTACAAGTCGGTGTTTCAGAGCTTCTGTCCTTCAGACGAAGGTCAGCTTGACTCACAGCTAGACATTGTCATGACAGTGGGTCATCTTCCAAAATTCATAAACCTGAAGAAATGAATCAATAAAATGTGTAAGAGAAACACAGTCCAGAAAATGTCTGGGGTATGGAGGATGCTAAGAAACACTCAGGTGGGATTTACAAGGAGAATTTGATGTAGGTTTGAGAAAGTAGCAGAAGTGTTTATGAAAGAAGTCCTACATCTTAGCTCTCTAGCTTTAATAAATAGTGATTATTACAGTTCTTTTATTTCATCAGGACCTCCAGCTGTCTGGTGTGACATACATCTTTCTCTTTTCCTTTCCCCACAGCGTCCACTGGCTATTTCTGTAGTAGGACAGATGAAAGATCCTACCTTTGCAACATTTATGTACCTGCTATCCTGTGGGAAGCAGTCTTCCTTCTTCTGCTCCCAAGGACAGGAGTACACTGTGGTGTTCTGGGATGGGAAGGAAGACACCAGGTGAGACGGCTCGTCTTAGTAATTTCTTTCTTTTGTTCTTTTTTCTTTTTAAGTAAAAAATCTTCAGCATCTTCACTTATGCCTCTGGGAGGGAGGTAAAGAAGGTGAAAGTGAATTTGGGTGAATGCCAAGGATACGGTGAACACTGTTTTCCCAAACTCTTTTAATTGGGAACAGTGGTTGCTTTATAAAGGATATTTAATGAGCTTAACTCTGCTTCAGTTAATATGAGGAGAAGATTAGGGCAGTGTAATGATTCACACACACAGGATGAAGCATTTGCACATGAGAACGGACGTGTTCTGCCTTTCCTAATGAGGCCATTTAACACTAAACCTTTCCTAATTGAGACTGCAGTTCCATCTCTCTTCTGCAAAGCAATTAAGCACATGCTTAAATCCTATTGAAATCATCAGGAGTTAACCACATGCCTGAAGCTGTGTGTGCATCCAAGTGTACACTGCCGGTAAAATGTGTGCTATACTGAATAGGCATGTGCTTTAAATGTTATTAAATTGTGACTGAGATGATGGTATTTTTCTCAGCCACATGTGACCTGTGGCTAGTTAGGTTTATTTTTATGGATGTTACTGATTTTTATAGCCGCAATCTTATTCGGAAACATTCACAAACTGATCTGAAATTTATATTAATGTGTTCATTATTTGTAACCATTAACGTAATGGGAAAGGTACGTGATTTGCTCATGAACGATTTGCTTTGCTATTTGTGGTGCCTGGTCAGTCGTTCAGGGCAGACAGTATAACTATTCCTGCTAAAACTGGTGAAACACATGGGACTCACAGATGTATTTTGAATTCGTGGATGTTGTCCAAATATTCACAGCAATGTATCTCAGTGAATCTGCTTCCTGACTGGACAATCCACTTGCTGGAGACTGCTGAATAACAAATTACTTATATGTGACAGATTTCAGGATGTGTAACTGCTTGTGCCACAGTTGGTAAAACATCTGGGGCTCACAGATGTGGTCGTGAATATCCAGTTATTGTTCAAACACCCAAACCCAATAAACTTTCCCAAACCTCAAACAAACAAAATCCTTTTAGTTACAAAAATATTAATTCGTTGTATTTATAAATTATTTTATCAGGTTACAGATCTTTGCTCTTATTTGGAAGAGTCATGCTCTTCTGTTTATGTACTAGAATAAGTAATGAAGCCAGATAATACTGCAGCAGTGAACTTGGAGAACAAGCACTTATTCTCTTGAGAACCTAATGGGCAAGATGGGCTAAGACCTCCCAGCTATTAATTACTGCTATTCAGCTGGAGCTGTTTGTCTCACAGCTGAATTATAGTAACAGACCACATAAGTTCTCCTAATCCATTTCCGCGCAAAGTCAGATAGTTGAGTTTAAATCTTCACAGAGGCAATTGCATATCTGCCCCCTGGGGAAGGGACACGGCACATCTGTATTTCTCTTCCTTTACGAAGACCACTTGGAGGGACGGAGAACCTTGCAGCATCGTCCACGTCTGGAGAGTCGTGTCACAGCTTGGCCCAAAGTGCCAAGTACCGTCCTCGAGCAGTTTGGAGGCTGAATATTGGCTATAGGAAATTGTTATTTGCTCCTTTCAGGAACTACACGGTGGTGAATCCGGAGAAAGGGGTGATAGAAGTGGAGAGGATGAGCTGCCCAGGAATGAAGCTATGCTGCCAACTAAAATTTCAGAATGCCCTCTGGGCTGCCACGGAGGTGAGTGTTACCAGCCCTTCAGTGCCCTGCTCAAGAGGGCCCTCGTTAGAACAGGCTCAAACGAAGAGAAAGAGTCTATTAAATTAGTAAAGCTAAGAGCGTTTGAGCCAATGGACGTCTCAGATGAGCAGCGTGACTGCGCTGTCTCCTGGTGTATTGTTTCTGCCTGTTACTTGGCTGATACCGAGATCAAAATCATACCTCCTGGTGTTCAAAGCAATCGTGGGAACCTCGGCTTTCCGAGGAGAAACTCTCTGGATTTGTAGCGTATCTGTACCCGGCGTTTCATCTGGGAAATGTCCTTATCTGTAAGCGATAAAGGGAAGCAGTGAAAGAAACCATGTGTCTAAGGGTGGGGCTTTGAAAGAAGCCCGAGGGCTTTGAAAGTTGGTGGGAAATGGGCACCCAAGTTTTGTGTTTACTGTGGAAAATTGCAACTAAAAAGATAAGAGTGAGACACCGTGGCTGATCTGTCCCTCAGAGCCCCTGCCCGCCCATCAAAAAGGGCTGTGTTAAGTGTCAGCCAGTTCTGACACAATCGTTTGATACAAAACAAAGAAAAAACAGGAACATTTCCGTCTTTTTCAGCTGAAGTTCGGTGTTTTTGATACGGGAAAAAAGGCCACACTTGCTGAATACATAACTTGTGTTGGTTAGTTCACTCCACCCTAGCATTGAGAGGGAATATAGAGAATATAGATCTTTTTTTTCTCTCATAGGAAAATAAGATGGTGTTGCTTTTTCTGTTCCCAAATAGAGGCAAAGTTCAAATATTTCTATTTTTTATAACAAGAAGTATAGAAAAATTACGATTCAGAAATCTTAAAGAATTTCATTTCTACCTTTTTCATCAACATGAAATGTGTTGCTAGAACTGGGTGCTCTATGTGGGTATAGTAGATTTATGAGGTGTAGAGCAGGTGTAATTCCAGATACAATGTAATGCCAGCTTCCCTGGAATCGGCAGATTAATGCAAAATAACACAAAACATGTCTCAATTGTCCTGACACGTTTGGGATTTGTGCAGGGTCAGGGTTGTCAAATGCTACTTTTAAATGTGGTGATAAAACACCAATAGTGGTGATTTTGGTGGCTTTTGGATAGTGCAAATGTTGCCCACAGCTCATTCTGGGGAAGGCAGTACCTGCTTTCTACCCGCAGACAAAGCAAATGCTCTCCAGGGAAAACAAAAGAGAAATCCAGGCTTTGGATATTGAAAAATCCCAGTAAAAACTGGTCTTGGAGCCAATTTGATCTTGTTCAGGTATCAAAATATGAAAACCATGGAAGATGATTGAAATTTATAGAGTTTTATGTGCTCTTTCACAGGACCAAAAGATTTCTGTGTACGGGTTGCAGGGCATGTGTCCTCTGAAGACTCCACAGAAGGGTTTAGACACTCCTGCTACTGTGAGCTGCTTTCTAGTAATGCCTGTCGTCAGAAAGGTAAGGAGGAACCTAAAGCAAAAGTGAGACTAAGCTGCCTGCTGCCAGAGTTTGTGTGGCGTGTCACTAGCTAGTGTTGAAGGACTTTGCAGTGCCCAGGAACATTTTGGCAGTGCGAGGAGAAGGTTTCCAGGTCTTTGTGCCCCTGCCAGAAGACAGAGGTGTGGGCAAGAACCTGAGTCAGGGGACCAAAGCTGGCACTTCCAAGCCTGCTGGGAAAATAGTCAAAATAGATCAAATTCCTCTGCAAGGAAGTTTTCCAGCTGTGTTTCCACATCACTGGAAGACAGGGTTTAGTCTGATCAAGCAAAGTAGAGGGGACGTGAAGCAATAACTAGAATAGAGATTTGTTAACTGCTGATGCAGGACTTGGGTATATCCTCTACCCATTCTTTTCCTGGTGGGTGTGCATGTTGTCATTTGTGTGCGCAATCGGCTTTAAATGTTACCTAGCCTCAGCCACACTTCTGTTTGGTTTTGAATGAGAACACTTAGATAAGACAGGCAGTCCAAAAACTGCCTCTTATTGGTAATAACAAAACCTACATACTATCTGTCTCGCTCTGGAATTGCTAACATCCCGTTACTGGCAAGAGAAACCTGACATGACTGCCTATTGCGGGCAAGTCTTGAGAGATGTATAAAAACTGTTTTTGGGCTAAATTACCTCCGGTTTGCTTACAGCTACCTCAAGTAAAAACATATAATTATGTTCCAACATTATGGGTAGCTGTGTAGTTTTTGCAAATGCCAGCAGACTGGTGTGTGTCTAAAAAGCCCAATATGGAGCAGCTCTCGGAGCGACAGTGGACCTGTTTTATACCAAGCGCCTGTTCTCTGTTATTACCCATTTCTGGCTCGTTTGCTGGGGACTGCTGCATCGCTGCAAACTGAACCCGAGGCAGATGGTTAGTGTAAGGTGTACTGCTTTGCTTCCAAACATGGGGTAAGTAGGACTAAAGTAGGGCACAGATCTCAAGTTGGCACAGGGATGTGTTTCACCCGCCGGGGGGCTGCATCTGTTGGCTTTCTTTGGCTCCCGGACCTGCAGCGTTTCTCCACCGTGGACTTTCATTTCTGATGTGTAGGGCAAATTTCTTTTTCATGCTGCCTGAGGTTTCTGTCCAGGACAGTCGAACGAGTCTTTCACTTTCAGCTTTTCCACTGTCATACAGCTTGCAAAGCCATTCCTTAGGGGTTACGAGTGGCTTTATGTCTCCTGGTTTCTATTTTCAGTTTGTGGCTTGCCTAGAAAATGTCATAAATAATGCCAGGCCCTACAATAGTAATATTGAGTCTAGACACCTCCCTTCCTCCCCCGACCCTACCCAACCTTCCAGAAATCCACATCCCTTCGGCGCACTCCTTCTTGGTTTACTGGACTTACTTTTTCCTCTCTCCTTTCTATGAATGAGTTTGGCAGCGAAATAGCCAGAGCAGCAGCCGTAGGGATGTGCAGACCAGGTTGGCAAGAAACTAAAACCTTTTTTCAAAGCAGCCAGTTCTTCCAACGAAGCTAAATGGAAAGCTTACACTTGTCAAACTCACTGTATGCCACAGCGAGCTGTATCAGAGTTATCACATGGTCGTTATTGCCCAGTGGAGAAGAGAATTGCTCGCGTTTCCCTGGGAAGAACGCCTTTAACTGATGAGATGTGAGGTAACTAGCAGTCAGAGAATTGCCGAGGGATGTTGCTGGGAAGGGGAATTCTTTACGACTGCCTTGGGAAGACTGATCCAAAAGAAATAGTTTCCAAAACTTAGTTTCTCATCCAAAGGAAGCATCATGGAAATTTGAAAGCAGCAGAGAGGGGCCCAGAATCCAAAACTCGCCCGCCAAGGAAAAGTCTTGTACAATTTAAGCTTTTTTTGTTGCTTGCTTTTTGTGACCAGTATCATTGGTTTTGGCAAACAATAAAATTTTCAGTAAATTTCCTTTCAGAAAAAAAAAAAAAGGCAAGCAAACAGGTTAAAAAGAGCAAAACAAGATGCTTTCTGAATTGGTTTGCAGCATTCTCACAAAGAGATGTTGAGGAGAGGGAAATCTGAATGGGTACAAGCCTCTGGCCTCTTGCAAAAACCTGGAGCACAGGAAAACAAAAGCTGCATTTAAAGGCTGCGGCGTTCGGTGCCAGCAGTGCCAGACCCTGCGGGGAAGAGAGAGGAGGAGGTGACCGAGGCCTTGGTGTCGGGGGCTGTATTTGATTTTATTATTTAACCCCCTCGCGGCGGCCGTCCCGACGGCTCCGTGCCTTGTGCCGTGCGTAGCTGCGAGGACGGGACGTCTGGAGCCAGCTCATCTCCTGCACATCACATACTGTCACAGCCCCGCTCGGAGGCCTTCCTCCCTGGCACAGTGGGACTTCTGGCAGGACAGAGACTTCAAATGCAGTTTTGTTGCTGTGTTGTTTTTGTTGGCTCTTTGTGGAGCCCAAATGTTGAAAATGAATTCTGAGAAAGTTACTTAAGGTTTCTGGAGGCTGCTGCCCTGCCTGCCTTTGGTCACTCTTGTAATACCCGGATTTGGAGAGTGTTTTGCCTTGCTGCCCAGCTGCACCAGCACCTAATAAAGTCTGGTGAATCGGTGGCACCCATGGGTGGGTGGCCTTTGCTGTGTTCTGCTGTGAAATGGATCACTCCCTCGCCGTGGTCAGGCGAGGAATGGCAGGTAGAGGGCATTTCTCTGCATTTGAGTTCCTGCTCTTAGTTTCTTAAACAGAGAGATAACAGTGGCTGGATAGAAACAGGTCCCGATAGCCAAGGCAGTGAGTAATAAGTGCCCCGAAGCATAAAATATCTTCCAGATCTGCTTCCACCATTGCGCTATTCCGGACAGGCTAGAATTTGGCAGTCGGTGTGGCCAGTAAAGCTGGGTGGGGATCACTGATGCAGCTCTGCCCCGTTATGGTGCCGATTGCCCAGTGCCAGGGAAATTTGGCCTATGGAACCCGAAAGGGATTCTGTTCTGCAGTAGCTGACACTAAGCAAAGAAATGAAAATAATTTTTTGTGAAGGCTATGTTTGGATAATTCAGCATTTTCAAATTAAATGAAACAAAATTATAGAGCTCTCTAAAGACTTTAATACTGCCCTGTGTCACACTAGGAGCAGTTCAGGTTGACATACCCACATTATAGTTAATTTCAGATGTTCCCATTTCAATTTAATTTTTCTGTTTTTAGTAAGAAATACGTATTGTGCAGGGTCCTTTGGACTGGAAAAGTTGGACCGTTTTCACCAGAGAAATGTGGGGTTTTGGGCTTTGTTTTGTTCTGTTTTAAATAATTAAACTCCTTTCCAAAGAAAAAGTCACCCAAAACCCAGCTTGTGCAAAGCATCGTAGCATCTTCCAACCTATTGATGCAACTCCCTGGCAAACCCATATCCAGGAGCCTTTGCACCAGATCCACATGGCAGCGTGGACATGCACCGAACACTGGGTTTCTTTTAATTAGTGGTTAGAGAATTGGGACTGGGCTGAGTTAAAGTCCAAGTCCCGTTTCACAACTTTCCACTTGCTTCCCTAGTTTTTCCTATTACAGTAAAATTCTGCTGTGATTTGGATTAGTCATACGGGCTGAGCACACTCATGGTTTTACTCATACTTTGTATGCAGATAGTGTCTTTTTGTCCAAGACTCTTAATGAGCCTTGCAAACAGTGCTATCAATTAAACCAATACTTGCCCCTATGCCTATCTGCCCTGGGATATCTGAGAGCAATTCAATATACTGATTTTGGCCTCTATGGGTTTAAGCAGCCTGGAAGCTCTCTCCCAGGACTGGCACAGCCATGATCCCTGGAAGGGCACAGACTTTCCCTTTATTTCTGAGCAGCAAAGGGTGATGCCGAGTTCCTGTCCCTGGTGGCATCCTGGGCTTTCCACCACGGCGGGGCTGCTGAGGGGTGAGGTTGTGTGGGTTCAGCCGGCAGTGCTCTGTCTGGTTTTGTTCATTTTGCTTCGCTTTTAGTCCGGCCAGATTGTAACAACAGCAAAAAAGCCCTGGGTAAAGGGTCTTTTTTTAGAATTTATTTCTCCACAGGGAGGAAATAGAAAGGCCTTTGAGGTAGGTATTGTTTTATCTGCTTTGCAGATGGGGGAGTTTCTGGTACAGACCCAAGGTCATGGGGAGTTTTGTTCCCAAGAGATCCATATCCCGGTCTAACAGCATTTTGCAGTGCTGTGATGAGCTGGTGGGGTTGGAGAACCGTCGAGCCATGGCCTTCTCACCAGCTCCCATCCATGGGACATGACGGTACCCATCACAGCTGTGCCGCAGAGTGCTGCACCGGAGCTGGACGCTGGCCATGGCTCCTGCAGCCAGCACATCTGTACATTTAGGGACAGGTTTTTAGTGACCTGCAGAATTGCTCGTGGCACTTGGCAGCGGGTTCGCTGAACCACTGCTGCTTCCATGCCCTCCGCTGGGATGTCTCTGAGCTGCCATGGATCCCAGACCCAGAGCACACCTCCCTGGGAGGAGCAGTGCTGTCAAAGCAGCAGGCATGGGATGCGGAGCGATCACTGTACGCTCTTGTTTGCAAGAGGATTGTCTCCCTCTCTTGCTGTTTTTACTGCATTTCTTCAATTCCTCTCCTACCTACACTGATAGCAATAGTTTTACTCCTTTTTGGAAATGAGCCGGGTTTCTACAGCTGGATTCCTAGGACTGTGATGGCTGTCTGTGAACGTACTCCAGCTTGAATTTGTTAACCTTCGGGGCAGGCTGCCAGGTCCGTCTGTCCTCCCTTGCCAATAAAGAGAAAGGTAATACTGGGTGAGAGGAGTATGGCTCTGCAGCAGCTTCTATGTAATGACTTCTTTTTATGTTGCTCTTATCACTGAGTGATTTGGGGTAAAACTAGTGTACTTGCAGGATTGGGAGAGGCAGCCAGAGCTTCTGGGATTGAAAGCTGCTGTATTGCAGAGACGTAAAGAATCTGAACGGAGAATCTGCTGTCTTTTCTTGCAGAACTCATACATGGTGCTGGCCGGCTTGTCGGATGGACTTGTAGCAGTGTTTTCAGTGTCCCAGGGCATCCCGGGGGACAGCTGCTCCTACCTGTGCTCCCATACAGCAAACAGATCCAAATTCAACATTTCTGATGACGACCCCCGGCAGAACCCCTACCCCGTGAAGGCCATGGAGATCACCAACAGCGGAGCAGAGGTCTGGTACAGCAACGGCCCCGGCATTCTCATCATAGACTGTGCCACGATGGAGATCAGCAGGAGGCTGGAGCCCTTCAGCCCACCATCGGTGATCACATCCATCGCCTGCAACTCGGAGTGTCACGGGGAGGAGGTGGTGTGGTGTCTGGACGATAAAAGCAACTTCCTGGTGATGTATCACGTCTCCACCTACCAGCTCTGTGCGCGCTACTTCTGCGGAGACTGCAGCCCTCTCAGAGACATGTTCACCATCCAGCAGCCTTCGGCAGCCATCCCAGCTACAGCGCCTATAAACCACAAATCAATGGAGAACAACCTGCTGGCAGACATGAGCATTATCTACAGCCCAGAGGTCGGCACCCAGATATTAAACCACCAGGACTCGCTCACAGATTATTGCTCTGTGTCTTCCTACTCCTCCTCACCTCCCAACAGGATAACCCGGTGCCCCTCCAGCCTACCCAGCTCGCCCATGAGCTCTTCTAGTGCACCACTCTCTGCAGATTTTGACGAGTCTGACAAGTTTCCTGAGCTGAAGCCTTCCCTGGATCACGATGCTATGACTGCAGGTGACAACACGCAGCATCTCCAAGCTGTCAAGATTCTTCCAGTGAAAGACCTCATATGGATCCCCAGGTAAGTGGGTCACTTAAGAAAGGAACTTTGTCAAAATCCCCCCTGGGCTGAATGTGAGGTTAGCTCAGGCTAATTCAGGAAAGTTTACATTCACAATATGATTCACTTGCTCAGAAAGTTGAGTTACCATTAAGAAATTGTATTCCCAGTACATCGATTTTTCTACACCTTTTTAATGATGTCTCTTGTTGGGCAGAATGGCCACCTCTAAGGTCTTGCCAGATTGATTGCAGCAGAATGAGAAGGTGGGTGGTAAGACTCGAAGCCCTGTTTCCCCAGCTACTGAGGAAACAACAGGAAGCAGCTTCCTTGCTCAGACACAACCCTGGAAAGTCCTGTTGCCTCCTGTTGAGCTGATGGAAATCACTAGGAATCTGATTTTGGCTGTCATGGGGGCTCTCACTGGAGTGGATTCAGGATGCCCCTCGGTGGCATCACGGTGCCCCCTTCCCCACAGAAGGTGGTGTAACTGCAGGCGGGATTGCAGCAGAAAGGGTGGATCTCCAGCATGGATCTTCTTCGGTGTCACCAGTCTCCGCTGTGGAGCACATGTTATGTCTTCCTCGTTTCTCTTCTAGGAGAGGAGGGGACATCATCGTTATCGGACTGGAGAAGGAATCGGGCACCCAGCGGGGCAGAGTCATCGCTGTGCTGAAGGCCGGGGAACTGGCTCCCTATGGGTGAGGCTGACTTGGGCACCGCCTGTCACACCACTGGGGACACAAGGGGACTGGGTGGCAGAGGGTGACTCTGCAAGCGCTGGGGGCTGTCAGGAGCTTCCTCTTGGCTTCCAGCAGCATCTGAGAAGGTCCCAGCCCGAGGAGACATGATTGCTGGTTGCACATCAAGGCATGTGTGTGCTCTTAGAGCATGGTAGATGGTGAGGGGAAGACACTGCAACTAGTCTGGTCTCCAAAGACAGAGACCAAGCACCCCTGTAAAGAGACAGGCAGGACCCTCTTGCACAATGCGATAAGCGTCGGTCTGATCCTGCCTGGTGCTGACTCCTGGTGCTCTGAGGGCACCTGGCAGAGGATCGCTGGAGCTTGGCAGACTCAGGCCCCGCGTTAAGAACAAGAGGTGTATTTATGTGGAGCGCGGTGCTTGTCTGTAGCTGTATTCACGTGGGTCAGGTTGACGTTCTGGCTCTAAATGAGCACCTTTGTGCTGTTGGCAGTGACGGGCCGGGGGAAGGCTCCTGGAGCACAGGGGAGAGCAGTTATATACATTAATTTAAAATGTTTCATACAGTGAACGAGAGTCCAAGTAAATAAATAGCTGCTGGAGAGATGGGGGTGTTCCTGCTGATCACTTAAATACCAGTCTGGGATTGTACTGTTTATGTCCAAACAAATGGAGGTTAAGCTAAGGGTTATAAATGGTCATTTATTATCAATAGGCAAACACAGCAAGAGATCAAAGTGCTCCTGCCATTCTCTTGACTTGCTATCGGAGTGTCTTTGTCAGTTAGTCGGGAGTGACACCATCTCTTTGTTGGTCACAGTACTGTTAGATTGATTTTGCTTTTCCCAAATTCAGTGTGGGGTTAAGGCAAAGTGACACTGCCACCTCAGACCTGTCCTGCATTGCTGCCTTTTAGCCTGGCTGGTTCAGCCATTGACTCCCCCTGTTTTCCCAGCAGGATAAAGACTGGCAGATAAAGACCTACCTCCTCCAAGCGCAGAGCAGGGTGGAGAGGTGAGGGAGAGGACGTGGCTTCTTAGGGGCAGTTTGTGATAAGAACCAGCTGCCAAGGACAGCCCTCGTTGCCAGCGCTCCCCATGTGGGGGCCTTCCTGGGGGAAGAGTTTGGGGTTCATCTTTCCCCATCTGCTATCAAACCGGTAGAAAGAGCCCACCAAGAGCTGGACTCCTGTCCCTTGAACTCTGCAAGGACAAAAGTGTCATCTCCTGCTTGGCCACCTCCCTCTGGGCTATCAGGGCCAGCTTCAACTGGCCCCAGGAGAGCTGGAGAGGGACTCTTTGTCAGGAAGTGTAGTGACAGGACAAGGGGTAATGGTTTTAAATTGGAAGAGG
>JAOXNO010000070.1:39220661-39236156 GCA_028565335.1 Limnodromus scolopaceus
GTGTCCCTGCCCAGGGCAGGGGGGTTGGAACTCGATGATCTTTAAGGTCCCTTCCAACTCTAACCTTTCTATGATTCAGCTGCTGTTGTTTGATCAGGTAACACGCTCAGAGACCACAAAGGGAAGCACCTGCAACATGATGCTGTTGTGCAGGACGACTCCTACAAGAACTTGCGGGTCCCTGGGCTGTTGTCCAAGCTGTGCCTGCTGGTCCGGGCTGGGGGCTTGCCCCCTGAGCTGGCAGAGCTGGGCTCCCTCCTGCTCCCACGCTGCATCTCGGGCCGCGCAGGCTCTCAGCAGCCTGCAAGCTGTGGCACGGTGCGGGGTGTTTTGAGGATGCCCAGCTGGCAGCGGGCCAAAGAGCCTGTGGATTTAGCAAATCGGGAGATTAACAGCGACTTCAAAATGTCACGGCAGGTTTAAGCACCCACCTGCATGTTTAGGCACCTGAAGACCTTTAAAAATCTCTTCCCGTGTCACTGAGCCGTTTGCTCGTGCTGTGACATGGTTTCTGATCCCCCTCTTTGTTACCTTCTCCTTTCTCAAGGATTTGCAGCTTATAAAAAGAGATTCGGTAGCTGGAAGGGAAGGCTTTTGAGTCGGTGCCTCCGGGCTGAGCGGGGGTGTGCTGTGTGAGCAGCGCTGCTCTCGCTCTAACGCCCTGCTCCGCTCTGTCCTTCCTTTCCCAGGACGCTGGTGGATGCTGCCCTCATAGCAAAGGACACAGTTGTGTGCTGCTTTCGGAACGAAAACACGGAGTGGTGCCTGGCTGTCTGGAGGGGCTGGAGCGCCAGAGACTTTGACGTTTTCTACCAGGCCTACGAAGAGCTGGGAAGGCTTGAAACCTGCATGCGAAAAAGAAGGTAGTGCCTGTGGTGCTGGGGAGACCGAGGCTGAAGGGAAGAAGGGAAGCGTCCTGCTCCGAGCGCCCCTGGACTCCGAGACACAGCCCCGGAGAGAGAGGGGGCGAGGGGTGCGTGGGGGGAGCCGTGTGTCTGGTTTGCTGCTAATGAGCACTGCGGGGTTCCCGGGGCTGGAGCCCCGTCAGGGCTTTTGGGGATTGGAGAAACCGGTGTGAGCGGGGCAGGGACGAGCAGGAGCTGGGCCATCTCTCTGCTCTCGTGCTCCGTCACACGCTCCCCTGCAGTAGTCGAGAGCAGAAGGTGGAGGTGGCTGCAGTTCTGTTTCCAGTTTCTTCCCCATTTTAGATTCCTTCCTCACCTTCAGCATGCCCTGGCTGCTGCTGCTGCTGCCTTTCTAGTGTAATATCATCAGCCAGGAGAGCTCCCAGAGCCTCAGCGGGCTCTTTCCTGGGAGCCTGAACACATTACAGTCCCCACTGCCTGCTTGCTGGCTGGCGGTGCGGTTCTCTCTGGGCTAATTCACCCCGCTCCCGGGCAAATTCCCCTGCTGGAAGCTGCGGGGCTGCCACCCACAGCCCTGCATGTTTGTTAGAGGCCACTTCAGGTGTAGCCCCTCTTGTGACTGCTGTGTAGAGACATCCAGGTGTGAGAACCAGCGACAAGCTTTGGCTGGCCACTGCGTTTCTGGTTCCTTAAAAGCTGTTGTGGTACAGTGTTACTGTGAGAGAGCCTAAAATGACCTGCCAATAATACTGCACAACCTCCGTGAGTGGGTGAGCTGTTTAATTGCACTGTCGCAAAGCCACTTGTAAGTAGAGCTGATACAAAGCAAAGCCACTCGGTTTGAGAGATACTTCCTGGTGTAAAAGAAGGGAGCCCTGAGACCAGGCAGGCTTATAAACTGTCCTCTCCTCTTTGCTCCTCTCCTCTTTCTCTTGGTAAATACGCTCTGGGGTATCGGGAACACAATAAGCTTAATTTGCCTGTGTATCTGTGCAGCTTCCGCTCACCACAGCTTTTATTTTATCTCCATTAGTGGCCTGGGATGATGTATTGGCTCTGAATACAATTGCACTTAGTTATCCCAAGCATGTAAAAAGCGAGCCCGGCTAAGCACCCTGTAAAAAGGTGTACAGTTTGAATTTTGGACCTTTTTTTTTTTTTTCTATCCCAAGAAACGTGTGTGAGCATCGGCACGGCTGGCCAAGGCCGAACGGGCAGGTTAACCCTCTGGTTCACATTTCTGTTGCAGGCTGCTAAAATACCCTTCTTCAGAAACAGAGTGTATCCTAAAATAAACAGATTTTTCTCCCTACAATGACACTGCGTTGGTGGTGGCACTTTTTATAGGCAGCCCGTGCCTGCACCAGCTGCAGGGTGTCTGGGCTCTGCAGCGGGATGAAAAAGCACATCCTCCTGAGGAACGGAGCTGGGATCGGGCTTACAAGGACAATCTGTTTCATTACCTGGCCTCACCTGTCTCTGTCCCCCTCGACTCCTCCAGGACAAGCTCCTGGTGCCATCACGGCAGCACCGCTGTGCCCTGGCTCGCTCTCCCTCGCCAGGACAAGCTCTCCTGCCTCTTGTCACCACGACGGGGAAGAGATGGCTCAGCCCTTCACCGCTGCTGCGATTTGACAGGCATTTTCACAGCTGCCCCGAGAGCTTCTCCTGCCTCAGGCTTCGCTGTGAAATAGCTGTATCTGTGTCAGAGCTAATTAACTGCCTTCCCCCTGAAACTGTCACCTACCTGCCATCCCCATGCACGGCCCTAAGCCTGCTGGCGCCGGCCACGCATGGTCACCTGTGCTGGGGTTTAACCGTCTCCAAGTCCCCTTCTCCGGCTGCCAGACCACTTTCACACGTTTCATGGTCCTTGAAGCCCCGGCAGAGGCTGCAAACCAGTTTGTGCTTTCATTCAGCCTTGCAGGTTTTTCTTTGAGAGAATGCTGGTCTGGAAATAACCACAGCGGTTCCCGATCATCCCTCTCCAGCCAAACATCTTGGCACTGCGCTGCTTCCAAAGCCGGTGTGGGGCCATGCCCCCCAGGGGCTCCCCGGCGCCCACGGGGGTCAAACAGAGCCTCTCCCAAACCTTCAGTGGGCCCTGGCCAAGGCTCTGCCACAAAAGGGGCTTTCTGGAGCTGTTGTTGCCCACAGCCATCCCCCACACCCTGCCCAGACGCCCCAGGACCCTGCTGCCACCCTCACCAACCAGGTCAGGAGGGTCAGGGAAAGGGCTGGAGGGTGAGAGAGAAGCAAACGCTGCTGCATTGTGGTGTGAGGGGTCCCTGCAGCAGGGACGGGAGCGAGGGTGTCCCGAAACCTCCTGGGAACAGGGAATCAGTTCCCGAAATCGACTGAGAGCCTGAGCACTGCTGCCCTGGAGTCAGGGCAGAATTCCCCCTGTGAGCAAACCTGAAACCTCGTTAGCACAAGGCTCCATTAAGTCAGCCACGCACATGCTGTGGGAATAAATCAAAAATAAATAGACACTAAAAACAAAATTAAAATAAAAAAACCCCAGTTCAGACAGTTTAAGTGAGATTTCAGTGCTCATTCCCAGCCCTCCCACTAGCGAAGCCACTTCTGCTCCTGGCAGGACTGACAGCAGCTACGGACGAGGGGCCTCATCTGTCCCCATCGTCCATCCCCGGGGAGAGGGATGGGGTCAAGGCCAAAGGCAGGAAAAGCCCCCAAAAAGCCAGGAGCAAGGGGCTGCTTGAGCCCAGAGACGCTGGTGCCCAACGTCCCCGTTACCAGCGCTTGGCCCGGGGTAGCTGCGTGTATCGCAGTCCTTGCTATTTTCTTTCAGCTTCTAAAAATAAGCCGGAGCAGGGGCCTGGCGGGGGGTTTATTCCTTCAGCTGCCCGGGGAGAGACGAGAAAACAGCTTAGTTTTATTTTGTCAACGCCGGGTTCCCCCCCCCCCCAGCCCGTCTCGGAGCAGCGGGAAAGGGCTCGGCGCTGGGAGGGAAGCGGATGCTCTCGGATGGGATTAACCCCCAGCACCGGCAGCAGGAGGGAGGTGGGGGCTGGGGCCGTTAATTACTCGCTGAGGAATTACTGAGATGCACAGGACCTGCCACCACCAGGATTAATTGAGCCATCAGTGCCAGAGCCCCGGCTGAGCCATGGCAGCCCCTGCGAGCAGGGAGCCACACGCTGCACCCCCCGGGTCCTGCCCTAAGGTGCTCGG
The DNA here is from genome assembly GCA_028565335.1 of Limnodromus scolopaceus. Taxonomy (NCBI): domain Eukaryota; kingdom Metazoa; phylum Chordata; class Aves; order Charadriiformes; family Scolopacidae; genus Limnodromus; species Limnodromus scolopaceus. The sequence continues at coordinate 39,224,723 of JAOXNO010000070.1, forward strand.
CTGGCCTTTAAAAGAAATAAAACCAATAACCAGCTGGACACTGATTCCTGATCGGGGTTTTGGCCGTGTCTTTGCCGGCATCGGTGCGGTGAGCGGGATGCAGGGTCAGGCCCTGGGCTGGAGAGGGACTGCGGTGCCCGGGGGCTCAGGGCAAGCTGCTGGTCGCACCCCATCTCCGAGCCCCCACTCAGGGTGTTTTGGGGACCCAGAACAACCCGCCCCAGCACTGCGGGTGCACTGACCCCCACCAGCCCAGGGCTGTCCGAAACCAACCGGCTCCTCCGTGTGCAGGAAAATGGGACAACGTTAAAGCTGATTCTGCCAGAAAAGGGAAGACGGGCCAGTTCTTTGCCCCGTGGCTCCCGCTGCCCCAGGAAGCGGTGCAGGATTGGGCCCAAAGGCCTGAGAGAGCTCCCAGCCCCACAGTCCCGTCCCGCTGCTCCCAGACCTGGCTGATGGGACTCACCCCCAGGCACATCCCTCCAGCTAATCCAGGCGTTGCCTGCAAAGAAAGCCACAGAAAAAGGCAATTTAACGGCATTAAAGATTTCTCCAGTCCTGTCCGGATAAAATAACCTTGCCAGGAAACAGGTGCCCTGCCTGGTGCTGCCCCAGTGGCATTGACTGACTGGTCCCAGCTCCGCAGCATGCCTGGGTCTGCGGCTCCCAAAAGCTCTTCAGGAGCCGGGATGCTCCGGGGACATCAGACAGCGGGATGGGAGGCACAGCAAATCCAATCTTATTTTCTAACCTTGCAGTGTCATTAGATGCTAAAAGCAGGACTTTCTTTCCCAGTCCCCTGAACGGACCAGCTCTTCTGCAGCTCCTTCCTCTGTTGCATTCAACACGCAGAGAAAAAAAAAAAAAATCATCATAATGTAATATATTAGAGCAAAACCCACCTCTCGTGCCCCAGTGACAAACGTGGGGGAGCAAATGGGCACTTACACCCCAGCTGGATGCTCCCCCCCATCCACACTGCACCAACAGCTCGGCTTCAGCGAAAGGAGAAAATAAGGTGAGTTTTGGTTTGATTTGGGTTTTTATTTTTATTTTTTTTTTCTAAGGGACGTGGGGGAAGGGGCAGCGCTGGCTGCTTTGTATGCTGCTACCGAACGGACAGAGGAAATTAGTTTTCTTTAAGCAAACTTTAAAGGACAGGAAATATTGTGGCTATTTCGGGCTGCCAGCCCCTCCTGGCCTTACCCCGGGCCCAGGGCGGTGGGATGGGGGGCACGGGGGGGCTTCGGTGGCTGAAGGGGCAGCGGGGCCTGGCTTTTGCTTTAGCATAGGCAGGAGAAGGCTGATGCTCTGCCAGAGCTCTTTGTCACCAACACCCAACAAAATGACACCAAGATTTTATAAAAACCCTACAGAACCCCTCAGGAAGGACCCATTCCCAAAGAGCTCGGCCGGGTTTACAAAACCCAGTCCCTCTCTGTCCCAGCGCAGCCAAAGCTGCACCAAGGGCTGGGGCTGCTCCTGACGCGGCTCAGAGCCGCTCGGAGAGAAAGCAAGTTTAAAAATTAGTATATTTTTAAAAAAAACCCCATCCTTTCTGCTGGGGTGGCACTTCAAGCAGTGTTTGCATTTGGCCATTCCTTGCCTTTGCCGTGTGGGGAGGTGGCAGGGGGGCCGGCAGGGAGGGAAGGAGCATTTCAGTGCTCTGGAGCCCCTTTAATTTTATTTTTTTTAATTTAGGGCGAAACCCCTCAGTGCCGCGGGAGGGATTTGGGGGCCCAGGCAGCCCCCCCCCAGCTTGGCAATGTTCCTCTTGCTGCTGGCCGGGAGGGAGCCCCCAGCAGCCACATCAAAATCCGCTTGCTCTGCCGGGGTACAAGGGGGCACTGCTGTCCCCTTACGAGGACTTTTGCTGTCCCCAGGGTGAGCTCCTGTGGCGGGGACCGAAACAAGCCACAGGTGGGCATCTCACTTGGTGCCAAAGCCCCAGTGCCAGAGGGAGGGGTGAATTTTTGGCGAGACAAGGGGATTTTGCAGATTTGGGCTCTGAGGAGCAGCGTGGCAAATAGAAGGAACCCTCGGGGTTTGCAGAGATGTCACTGAGTCTCTGCTTGGGGACCTGCCGGAGCCGTCACCCACGTCTGGGTGTGCTCCTGCCTCCGCTGGGGGGACGGGGCAAGGATGGGGATGGGGCGGGGATGGAGATGGAGACAGGGATGCTTCCGGGATGGGGAAGGGATAAGGCTGGGGGCTGAGTGTTCCTGGGGCAGGTGCTCAGCACCAGGGCAATCACAGGAGAGCCATTTTTGGTGGTGGCCACCCGGCCAGGGCACACGCGGGTCCTGCGTGGCCGCACCTCTGCGGCACCTGGGGTTCCCCAGGTGCAAAACGCTGCCCGCGGAGCCGAGGGAAGGCAAACAGCCCTTATCTGCCCCGTTTCGCGGCACGTTTGCTTTGGAAGTTTGTTTTATCACAGGATTACTCTAAACTGCCCTTTGTATGAGCCTCTTATTGAAAAGTCAACAAAGAGCAAAGGTGTCATTATTTTTTTCAGTCTTCCTTTTCTAAAGAGACAGCCGCCGAGCAGCGTAGCAGGACCCGGGCAAAGCCCTCCCCAAACCCCCAGCCCCGCCGTGGGGACCCCTGACTTCCAGGGGTTTCCAAGACACTCGAGCCCAGCACGCTGGAAATGTTGGAGCCGATTCAGGTCAATTAAAGTTGAGGTTTTTATTGAATTAAAGTGTGAAAGTAAGTAACAGCCAGCCCAGTATTCGGTCTGGGTTTGTGTGGGGTTTTTTTTCTGATGTTAATTCAATTTTTTTCACCCCACTCATAAATGTGATTTAAAAGGTGGTAGAGATTCCTGGGCTGGAGGAGAGCCGGGAGATGGGTTTTGGAGCTTGGAAAGGACGTGGACGGGTTTCTTGCACCTGGGAGAGCGTCGGCAGCAGTTCGGAGGTGAGGAATAAAAGCGCTTCTGGCAGCAGCAGCCAGGTGAAATCCTGTAAAAGAGACGGGGAAGGAAACCTCATGGGATGTGGCTGCGCTGCAGCCTTGGCTGGAGAGTCCAGGATGTCTCCATGGCTGCCCATGCCCCATGGAGGAGACGGCCTTTGAGCTCCAATTTGGACCAAACCCCCTGAATTTGCTCCAGTCAGGGCCATAACTCACGTTGAGAGACTGCAGAGCTGGGTACAAACACATTTATTTAAAAGGTGGGCACTGTCCCACCAGCCCAGAACCTACCACGTCCCGAAGCAGAGCAGAAGAGGAGGAACCTGGTGGGATGTGGAAGCATCTGCCCTGGGAAAGGCACCAACCTGCTCTCCAGTTTTAATGCCTCTGAAAGATTTTTTTTTCTTTCCAAAAAAGCTCTCGAGCGAGGCTGGCTGCTCGGGCGGAGTATTTTTAGCAAGTATTCATGCGAAACGACTCAGGCTAATAATTTGCAATGTAAAGTTAGAGCTTCAGCAAAAACCTGGGGCTAAGCAGATCTGGGGGCAGCAGGACCTTCTCGCTGCTTTTGCTGGAAGGAGCCGTGGAGCCGGGTCCAGGGGAGACGCCTGGAGCCGCTCGCTGGTTTTTTTTTCAGGGCAATAAAACCCCACTGCGCCTCAAGGTCCAAAAAACTTGAAATCCTTCCACGGGCTGTGACTCTGCAAAGTTACATATAAATATTTAACCTGTAAATAGTCGCACCGAGCGCCACAGGTCACCAGAAAGGACCGCGCCGCCTTTCCCCGACCCCGCGCTTTCCCCGTGTCCTTCGGCTCTTTTCACCACGGCTGATCCCTGGGCAAAGAAAGGAGCCGCCGGGAGGGAAGGGCTGTTAGAAACCAGAGGTAATAAATCCAGCGTTTCACACACCCACCCCCCGTTGCCTCTCCCTCAAGTTTCACGTGGAATTCAACTCCAGGGACTGATGAACGTTCAGGAACAAAGAGCCAAGCGCAGCCTCAAGATGCTCCAGCTCAAGGTTCACGGTGAATTTTGGCCGTTCCCTCCGACAGCCCATGGGACAACCAGGCTCTTCTCTCTACCCCACAATGTACCTAACCAGAAGGAAGGACCAAGGTTGGGTTTAGGCTCCTTCACAGGCCCCCCCCGTGATGTTCACCTCAGCCCCTCCTCTTCATCAGCTCCATCTTCTGCAGGTGGCACCTCACTCCAGAGCTGAGCAGATGTCAGGCTGCCAGAGGACAACCTCTGGGTACGGTCACTGCCAGAGACCAGACCCTAGGGAGCAGTGGGGTGGGGACATCAAGCCCCTGAGAAGCCACATGGGGCTGGGGAGCAAAGATAGCTGAAGGGTGAGGCCAGTGCTGGGTCCCCCCATCTGTGCTTCAAAACATGGTCCCTCACTGGTGGGACATGGCCACCCCTGTGTCTGCTTGCACCCATGGGTGTCCGGAAGAGCTGGAAGGGTTTAAACCCAAGTGCTGAAGGGCTGAAAAGCTTTGCTTGGGCAGGAGTTTTACCGCAGTGAGGACGCCCATGGCCAGCACGGCTTACAGACACCGGGAGGATGGAAAAGGGTAAGCGTCTTGCATTTTTAATTGCTTTAATGAAGAAGAGAAGCATCTCAATCTATAGCAAACCTCAGCAAACGACTCTAGGTCACCACGTTCTTCAATTTTTGGATGACACCACCTCATTTTCTCATACCTTGTCTTCCTTGAGCAGACTGGAGGCAAATCCTCCCGTGTTTTCCCACACCAACTGGCTCCTCAGCAGGGAGGGAACTTCCCTCCCAACCAAATAACCAGAGGAAACTGCAAACGACACCTTCCAGCCCCAGAAGGGGTTTTTGCCCGAGGCTGGGTTAGCACTTGCCAGCCGATGACTTCCACCTGGTCAAGCTCCTTACAACTTGCAGCAGCAAATACGGCTTATTTTAGTACAAAATGGGGTTTATAAGGTTGGACTTTATCATAGACGGTTATAATTCATGATTTAACTTTAATACGGATTACTTTTAAGCTGCGAGTCCATAAAATATGTGGTCAATTAAGATGTGGGGCCTCAAGAGTTGACTCCAAGTCGGTGTAAAACTCGTGTTTAATGCTGCTTGGGCAGATCCGGTCCCTGAATCAGAACTGCAGCGACGGAGCGAAAAAACCCAACCCAACACCAGACGGGTGCTTCTCATTAAACGGCTTTTTCCATCTACACGCATTCGGCTTTTACCGCCTGTTACAGGCTTAAAAAAAAGTACTATATAATCATAAATGTTAATAAACACAGTTTAAGTACAGGGATTTTTTTTCTCTTCCATCTTTTGGTACAGTTCTTTAGGGTTCATATTCTCCAAGCTCTGTTTTGCAGCCACAAATACTATTGGTTGTTTTTTTTTTTTTTGCTTTCCCTAGCGTGAAGAAACACTTCTGTAATCCCTAAGACTCCTGCTCTGGGATTTAATTTTTACATTAAAGAGCCTCACACCAATATTGAATAACTGCGATAAAACTGGCAGAACTGTTTAAAAATAAGGGCTCGACGCACTTAATGATTATTTTTACCCTGTTTTGAATACACACAACGTTACTCAGTTATTCAGCCTTGTCATCGTATGCATTTTAAATGTGTAGTTATGGATGTGTTCAGACAGCAAAGCCATTTTTGATCTTTTCATGAGGAAATGTCACAAACCCCTGTTTGTTAGAGAGGACCAGCTGCCCCAGGGAACGCACGGCCCAGCACCGGTCTGAGGAAGGGATGTCCTCCCTTTCCCCAGAGCCAAGGTGCGTGGCGTTAAGTTTAAGTTAAGTTTATTCCGGGCCAAAACACAACATAGAGGTCAAAACCCTTTATAAGAGGGAGATCCTTTTACCTGGATTTATTTCCCAAAATCTTCGTGGCTGTGCCTACGCTGCACGAACAGAGGCAGACGACATGAGGAGCTCCGATTGCAAATGAAAAAAAAAACTTTATTGCATCTTAGAAGCAAATCTTAAAAAAAAAAAAAAAAAAAAGATTTTCCATGCACTGAATCCATCCAAGTACCTACATCCTTGGGACTGTCACCAAAAAACGATGAACATTATAAGACATCAACTCTACACTAGTTGCAGTTCATATTCCATACACATGTAAACAATGGTTATTTTTTTTTTCTACTGGAATAGCAATTACTCCATAAGATCCCTTCAAACGTGGCAACAACCTAAGCGTGGGTTTTTCTCCGTTCCTTCACTGGTCTCCACCTCCCAAAGGGCAGGCGAAGCGGAGCCGAGAGCAATGAGACGAAATGGTGCTGGAGGATACGATAGAAAAATATATTGTTCGCTGGTTTTTATTTTTTTTTGTTTCTGCTGAGCAGGATATTTACAGGTAGGTAGGTCCCAACAGATCATCTGCTTCAACAACAATGTCCATTCACTGTCTAAATCTCAGTGTAAAGGGTTCCCTTTCTGGCTTTAAGGCACTTTATTTTGTATATTTTTCTCTTACCTTGCTAGGTGTTAATTCGTAGGGATCACACTTTCCTTGCATTCGGCCTCCCCGTCCTCAGTTCCTCTTAGAATACCAAAAAAATTCCTAAGCTTGCTGAAGTCATTCCAAAAATGTTAAAAGAAATTTGGGAAATAAGATCCATGAAAAAATATTTTAGAAAGTAATCTTTGGAGATCATTTACTGCAAGTATGATGTACACTACCTTATCAGTGAGAAGATGCAATACATTCCTAATATATATATATATATTTACACACACATATATATATATATAAAATATTAAAATGACTAACAGATATTCAAGGAAAGGTCAAGAACCTAAAACAATGGATATTAAATAAATTAACGGTCTATCAGATACAGAAAAAAAAAAAATAATCCCAAAACAAAACTAGTAATCAAATGTAATAATTGTTCCCGTTAACATCACGTAACCGACTGAACAAAATCAATGCAAATCAGGTGCAGTACACTCGGTATCGAAGCTTCCTCAAAAGTTCTCGTTAGGGATCACTAATTGTTCGTTGTGTACTGTCGCTTTGCTGCAAGAGATTCGCGTTTCCCGTCCTCTTCCCCTTCCCTCATCCCGCTCCGGCGTTTCTTGGTCACATCGTCTCAGCTCCGGGACAGCGGTTGAGGATAATACACAGAACCCACCACGGATTCTTAAAACATTACGTCCATATATGGACCAAATAGAAAAGACAAAAATTTGCACAAGGACTAATTGAACAGCAGGTTGTGCTTAATTTCTTCCCCCCCTCTAAGTCGCCTGGCCATAATAAGCGGAAGTGTATTTTTGAACTGAAATGATCAGCCATTTGGAATAATAATTAAAAAAAAACCCCTCCTGCGATTAATACCCTTATCATCATCCTCATCCTCATCATCATCACTTCCGTTTGTTTTGTTCTAACGCAATTTAAAAAATAATGGCTACCCTTAAGGAAAGAAGCAGAATCTTTGCACGGTAGCAGTCACAACAAGACCTTTAGGTACAGCGTTTTGTCACTTGGCTGGCACGCTCAGGTCCCAACTTACAGAATCCCAGCAACGAAGACAGCAACGGAAAAGGTAGGAAACAATCGTTTTGTTCATAAGGAAATTCTAATTCAAGTCAGATTTCCGCTGATCGGGTCAGATAACTCTTAAACAATTTGTTTGTTTGAAGGCAAATATTGATCACAGTTTTGTTCAAAACCAAAAAGCACAACAACAAAAAAAACCAACCAAGGGCCTTGTTCTTCTCAAAATGAGCGCTTTGTAAGAAAACAATGATGATTCCTAAAATATATCCTGTGTGGTCTTTTTAAAAGTGAATTATCAAAAAACATTTTCCCAAAAATAAATTAGATAATTAAAAAAAAAGTCTTTTCCAGCATAGCTGGACATTAGGCTGTCCTCACTGAGCCATTAGTATTGCTGCTTTTCCCAAAATTTGGGTCATTTTTTTCAAACCATATTTCAGCCAGCTGTTGTGTGGACCCATACGTCGAAGCTTTGGACCCCAAGCACATTTTATATTGTTTTGGATCAAGATTAGGGTCACAAAAAACAGGGTGATGCACATGGACTACTCCAATTTCTTGGCTTCGGAAAGTTTTTAAGCCAGTTTGAATGACTTTGTTAAATAGGTCTACGTCTTCAAGGCCCCAACCTTGGATGGAGACGTCAAAGCCACCGGCTCGAAGAAGATCGCCTTTGTAAATACAGGTAATACCAAAGCCATAGTTCCTCCAGAAACCTGTTTTCTGGGTGAAGGCAAAATGATTGTCACTAGGAACTTTTCCACTATAAACAATCTTTGGATCATACTGGCTAAAAATGATGGGAAAGTATACTTGTTGACCCAAAACTGTATTGGCTCTACACCGCTGGAGGAATTCCGTGGTAAACACTAAGTCAACATCACAGAAGAAAAGTAAAGACTCGTTCTGGAACTGAGAAGATCCGACTTCCAGAGCCAGTGCCCTTGAGAACTCCCCCGACACCGGCAAAACCTGCATGTCAGCCTTGGGGTATTTGGAGCGGTAATCTCTCATCAGCTCGATCTGCTTGGCTTTGTCAGGGTTGGAGTTGGAATTGAAAAGCAGGACAACCAGCTTGACGTTCTGGTTTGGAATGAGGCACGTCTTTTCAAAATTCGCCATGAACCTCGCGAACATGTCAAAACGTCCGGAGAGAGGAATCAGGATGTTGATCTTCTTGTCCTTGAGTTCCTTCCTTTCTACTTTTGATCGGCTGAGCTGGAAGGGAACAAACATCTTCAGTGAGTTGGAGAGGAAAGACAAGGATCCAGAATCCTGGTTGATTTTGCTGGCCAGCTCCTTGGAGTCCATCTCTTCGTGCTCCATGAACTGGATCTTGCTGAAGGTCTGCTGCAAGTACGCGTGCCTCCTGACGGGGACGGTCATCTTCTTCCCCTTGTGCTTTTTGTACAGAAGCAACAGGTCGAGAACATACTCTGCTCCGTACATCGGGTTCACTCGGCGGTAGCCGTACTGTATCTCCTTGAAATCTATGATCCTCCCCCGCGTCTTAGCGTTGGCGTTGATCATCTCCATGACCTGCATAACAATGTCATCCAAGGCTTCACGCTGAGAAGAGTCCATTCCTCTCCGAGGGGGCTGCCCGTCGGCACCCGAATACAAATACTTTCCCGTAAGAAACTCCCACTCCAAGATTTCTTCCCGGTGGCGGGGCTGGAACCGCATGAAGGAGGGCGGCATCCCCAGCTGCAGGTCGTCTTTGTGGATTTCGGTGTTGCTGTATTTGCTCATGAGGACGATTTCCCGGTGCAGCTGCACGGTCCGGTGGCGCAGCTCTGCAATCTTGCGGCTCAACATGTAGCTGTGAAGCCTGTACTGGTAGGGGGGGTTCTTATTGGGGTGCAGCGTTATAGCTCTGTGTATTTTGCTGTTCCTCAGGTCTCGGATGTAGCCTTTTTTGTTCTGCTCATAATTTTCATAGAACAGCTGCTGCATCTAGGAGAGAGAAAGGAGAAGTCAGCGTCTCGGCAGTGCTGTACTTGTGAAAGTTTGCTCACACAGCCCCCGCTGGGAGAAAATTCCTCCTCGCTCGCAGGGCCAGAAGGCTTTCTGAATAAGCTGTTCTTGGTTTCAGGCACAGGTTGTAGCAACACCAGCTGCTATTCAAGGAAATTAAGAGGATTATTCATTGTAAACTGGTAAAAGAAACATCTACCGTGGATTTGGGATTACTAGAGCCCGTTCTAGAGATATCACCGTCGGCCAAACAACTGAGCAGTAAGCAGACTGTAAGCTCATTTTTTCACAACAAAACAGCACCACCAGGAAAAAAATACCATGAAGCATTCACTACAAAACTCTTACTATTCTTCTGCCTGCCGTGGGCTTTAATAATAATGATAAAGAACAATAAAAAAGGATGCCATATACATAGTAAGCAAGTATGACGACACCTTTTCCGTTAGACCCAGGCATTAAAAATCCAGCTCGCTGAATGTTTTAGTCAAGATGCCAAAGATGTTATCTCAAGTGCCCTACTGCAAAGCTCCAGCTCCCCCGCCGCTTTTAAAATAGAAAGTAAAAGGCACCTGAGATTCCTAGCAGCAGTTCCAGAAGGCAGATAGCACAGGATGCATATGTACGCTAGAATAAAAACATCCTTAAAGTGGAAATTGCTATTTCAAACCAAGAAGACAGTGAGCTAAGATTAGATTCAGAAGCCTTACAGAAAGACAGAACTTAAGAAAAACCAGCAAACCAGCTTCACAGTTTCCAGCAGGTCAGGCAGTAGCTGATACAATGAAAGGCATGTGGAAACCAGGATGATAATGTGGAAAATAAGCTGAAAAAAACCCCCACCAACCCAAAAGAAAAAGAACCTCTCAAGGTCAAAGTCATATACCAGCCTACATGATGGACATCTAAAAAGACCAGGGGCTGATTCTATGTCATAACACAAACGTCATCAACCTGCTGGAGGCACTGAGAGCTCCATTCCATGTAAGATCCGATCTTCGTTATTGGCAGCAGAATTTGCTATAGGTAATACAGCCAATAAAGCACATGTGAAGAGGCTATAAAGATAAGCGAAGAGCTAAAATCCAAAAGACAAACAGGAGAGAGAATGACTCAAACGTGACAGCAATTAAAGGGAGCGCTGAAAGGAAAATCACGGGCACAGACAGCCTTGAAGTGACAGCAGGAGTGAGGCTTCTACCAGCTGTTGAGAGCCAGCAGAAGTCCTGGTGCATTAGGCCTTCGGTTGCATTTTTCCCGTTATTGTGGACAGACGCTGAATCTAAGGGATAAACTTACACCTGGATTTAACTACCACTATCTTAACAAACCAGATGTGCACATACTGAAAGCTGAAACCCAGCCTATCGTTTTGTGGCCAGCACAGGAGCAAGCGGTGAATTATCTGACACGGCTCACGAGGATTTTAATCTGAACAAATGCAACTGATTTCAAAGGAGGGAGGGAGGAATTTCAGCCGGACTGACAAAGAAAGGGTTGGGTTTTCTTTGCATGGGTCATCACCAATCCCCCACCCCTTCTCCATTCCTGCTCAAGTTCACCTTCTTGCCCACCCTCCCCACGTGGTTCCTGCCGCTTTCATGCTGTCTGTGAGCAATTCAGGCCAGGGGCTGCCTCTTATTAGACACATCCCATGCAGCAACCAGCCAAAGGAGAACATCTTGGCCATGGCCTCTTGGCAAGTCGCAGATGAGCTGCCTGTCAAGATGTATATCCCTTTAGAAGTCACGCAAGATTTAGGACAGTGCTCTGGGCAGAGGTCAGCTGGTGCCATCCTGCATTCAGCAGAGAGTTATCCAAATTGAATGAACTTTCCTCAGAAGCATGCTTTTCCACTCCCCCAAAGACTGCTCTTCATTTGTATCCCTATATTGTTTCCTCTACTAATAACACTTTGGTTTTTCTCCACTTTTCTCCACGTTAAGGGCTCTAGGAAGCCTCAAATCACACCCACTTACACTCAGCCCTGTAAGCACAATGTATTACAATGCCA
>JAOXNO010000070.1:39237531-39255302 GCA_028565335.1 Limnodromus scolopaceus
TTTCAAAGCTCCACCAACATTAATTGGCCTAAATCATTAAGGCAGGGCTAGTTAGTCCTGGGCACCGGGTTCCATCACTAGTAAGGACAATGCCCAACTATCACCCAACACTGCTAATGGAGTTTCTACTTCATCCGGGTCCAAAAACACTTTGCTAAATATTACCTATTAGCACACACAGGGGCTTTCAACTCCACGCAATACTGGAAAGCCGTAAGGAAGACAAAAAAATCACAATTACCTCTTGTGTACATCGTTAGTAGGTGGGTGGGGGAAGATGACAGAGGAAGTAATACCTGTAATTTATTTGTTCCTCCCACGTAGCAGCCGTTAAACACACACGTGGGGAGCGACACAAGCCCAGAATGTCCACATCTCGTAACAGAATGTGTAAACTTCCCCGGGCCTGTTACCAGACTCTTGCGAGTTGAACTCTTGCAAACTCTTCTTTTAGTGAAACACATTTCTCTATGATTCTTTTCCAAAAAAAAGAACCTTTCATGGATATTAATTTTGCAATGATTATATTCTAAGCATGCTTTATTCTAGTGCAGAGCACTGAGAGCATAGGGATACAAAGAAGAGCTACTCTTTATTGACCACTATTTACTCTAGACCTGTTGAAGCCTTAAAAACCCTAATGTTCCCCAAACCATTAGAGACTGAATGTTTAAACTGTGGTACAGCTGTTGTGGGCACTACTGGCTCGTGTCCAAAAGACCAACTGAAAGGAGAGTGTGTTATGTTCTTCGTTTTAAATGAAGAAGTCTTTTGCAGGCCAAAAAAAAGTGTACTGGAGAAAATGGACTTTAAAAATAAGACCAGTTTATGCAGAAACTGGCCCGCAGCCACGGATTAGCCCCCGAGGGCTTTCTCTCACAGCTCCAGATTGTACTGCCACAGCCCAGAAAACGCAGCCCCACGAGTCTCATGAAAAGCAATCGTGGACAAGACATGTCGTATGGCAGGCTTCAAAATGCCCGAGATGTGCTTTAAATACAAAGCCAAACTAATTGATAGCTCGAAAGATGGCTGATGTCCCTGAGCGTGCAAGCACCTCAGTCGGGAGGAGATGGGCATGCAGGTCCCTCTCTGCAGCTGGTGCAGAGCTCTTCTCCTACAGGACCGACGTGGGTTCCCGGACAGCCCTTACCCTGCAGCCCTGCTGCCAAAATTACGCAAGATGCTCACCCCCATCTCCTCCTCGCTCCTCCTTCCAGAAATGCAGCCGTAGCGGTGCAAGGGGGCAGCTCCTGTTGGCTGGCTCAAGTGAAATGAAAGATGTTTTGCACCCACATCCCAAGCCGCGCTAACACCCAAATCCCAGCTTTGCCACTTTGGAGTGATTAACCAAAACAGATCGCTAGTTTTCTGGGCTTTACTTTATATTGATAAAATATTTTGTATGTAGAGCCAATGGAAAGGAGCAGTGGGTCTTCGTTTACTGCTGACTTGCCTATGGTGGAGGGGGAGGCTGCAAAGACCTCCCTGGATACAATTCTGCATATTCAGGGTTCTTATTAACGATGAGCTTTCCATTTTAAATCCTGAAGCTTTATGTGCGATCCCACAGCTAACCACTGACATGACTGAAGTCACTCCTGGGCAGGCTTATTATGGTGGAGACAAACAGGGGGAAGTAATGGATAAACACTCATTTCCAGTGAACTTGGCCACTCTTTCATCCCTGCAACCTCCCCAGTTGCCACTACAGGAAAAGATGCAGGAAACACCACTCGGCACTGGGGGATCAGACCTCCCTCTCTGCTGACAAGTGAAGCCCCGAGCTCCGGAGCAGGATTAAATGTGATTCCTCAGACGAGTTACTTCTCACACAAATTTCTTCATGTACCACTGGTTCACAATTTGCTTTGTTTCATAAATTAAAGAGGGGCAAGAAAATCAGCTGGACATCCCGAACAGCCAGTACTCAAAGTTTCCATAGCAGACTGCTGGAGAAGCAGAGGCAGATCCAGCTGTGATACACTGTGAACTCTGAGTGCAGTAACTCCAGGCACACTCGGAAGAAAGAAGTTTATTTTGTACCACACAATTGCCTCTTCTTATACGATACTAAGCGAAACAGGGCCTGTCTCACTCCAGAACACCCCAGTGCCTTCTGCACCGCTCTCCTCTCCAAAGTATTTGCAAAAGGAAGCCAAGTATCTAAGGCAAGCTTCAAGCACAGCAAACTCAAGGTCACTGAATTCCCAAGGAATCTGTGAATTAGGAGAGTTACTGCTGGAGTTCAGTCGTTTGTTAACAATACCAAGTGGCTGTTTAATTAAACAACTGTCCTTCTCCCAACCCCTTCTTGTTTATGCAAGCAGAAGAACTTAAGAATCACTTACTCATTTACAGTTTCTCAAACTAAGTAGCCTTTAAAGTATTCCCAGAAATAAGAAAACATGCAAAAATTAATGTGTCTTCAAAACTGGCACCATGTACTTCATCTCTGACCTTGAGCTTACCCAAAACCTACATGTGGGAGCAACCCACAGCACTGGGGAACTGAGATCCTCCAGCTATGAAACAGAGAACTTCCCTCCTCCTGACCCTGCACTGAAGTGAGCTTCATCCTCCTGGTCCAAACGAGGATCCCGGTCTCCTCTTAGTAATGAAGCGAGGATTCCTTCCTCAGGTCTCCCCTACTTTGGATAAGGGGGACAAGCTGAATCCAACCTGGTGTGTAAAGAAAAGAAAGACTAGTGCAATCGCATAACACTCTCAAAAAAAGATAGTTGCCCATTTAGTGAAACATCCTTGCCCTTGAGTACATCTGACACACAAACTACACAGGTGCTGTTGTGCACTCCATAAAGCCTGGAACTGCTTCTCTACAGACACACATTTATGTTTTCAAAGCATAAACCAGAATATAACCTAAAAGCATTTTATACCTTAGGGACAACCAGATAAAACAGAATGTGCCATTTTAGGTATTTAGATTGAACTGCGCAAGCCTTAGGAGAGCTGGATGCAAATGCAGGGTTTTCTTCCAAAAGGTTCTGATTTAACAGAAACAAAACCAAATAAAACACCACTAAATATTAACAAATGTTCTATCCTACGGCTGTTAAAGAAGCAGAACATCATAGGTGCTAATGACTAATCATCATTGCTATTGCTTGAGAAAGTGTGCATAATGTCCAAATTACGAGTCCTGGTACAAACTGCTGCTCTGCACATGGCTCTCCCTTGCTCAAGTTTAAGGCTTTGACCCACGGGGCAAATGATTCAGCTCTGCCTCCCCAGCAGAGAGGGACTGCCTCTGTCCCGGATCCAAACAAAACCAGGAATACAGTGACTGGCTGCTGATTTGTTCATTTAAAGGCCAAGACTCAGGGAGGACGCCAAATTACTTGCCCACCAAATATACTGTGTCTCGGGATTTCTTTTCCTTGTTGTCAACTCCACACGTTTAGCCTCTGCAGTACGGGCAGAGTACAAGAAAAACTTGGTTTTCATTATGACTTTCAACAGGCCCATGAAAGAAAGAGCTGCAGCCTTGGAAGTCTGTATCTGCTCTTTCTCATGCAAAGCGTTAAGATTTCAGAGGAGCAGCACATGACCCTGGGAGGGTAGTTTCTTGGAGACGATGAGCAGAAAGCTTCTGACACCCTGGCAAATATTTTTTTGAATGCTGGAAACAGAGTTAGAGGGATGCAGTCTCCTCTGAGCAGGGACTACAGAAGAGAAGACCTCTTCTGGCCTGCTGCGTGATTTTCCACCATGTGTTTTCAAGAGGCAGTAATGTAACCATTTAGAAATACTTTTGCCCATGGAATTCAAAGATTCTTATTCGGAAGCTACTTTCCACATCCAGTGGTTTTGTAGGAGTTGCAAGCCATGATGGATGATGAGCCTTTTTGGTCCCAAAGCACTTGGCAAAGCTACCATAAGCTGCTGCTTGCAGGGGGCTCGAGAAGAAACCCTCTGCTCAGAGAAACTTCAGCTGCAATCTAGGCATCCACCCATCATCTCAGCATCAGCCCAACATCAGAAATAAAATCAGAGCAGCATAGCCTCTCGGCAAGACTGGTTGGGGACAGCTGTGATTTTGTAGCACACACCAAACTAGGTCTCCAGGTCTCTGCCAACACCAGATTCTCCAAGAACCCTGGAAGAAGGATCAGCCCCAGTGGATCCAGATGCAGGATCCAGCCCCTTCAGCCTTGCCCACGTCCTTACCACAGCTTTCTTTAGATGCAAGATGTTTCAGGAACCCTCATCCCTGAGTAGATACACAGTGTCCTAAATGGAGCCAACGTCACGCTAACAGGTCTGGGCTGAAGGACAGTACTGAAGCAGTCACATCACCGCAAACCTCTAAATCTCTCTGAGCCTTCACAGGAGATTACTGTGAATTTAATTAGGCAAAGATTTGGCCTCACAATAGCTACTGCTACAGTTCTTCCCTGGGTGTAAAAATGTGGGGGTGTATTTTAAAAAACAGATTCATTTTCAAGACTTTCGGCACTTCCAGCTTAAGCAGCACCATTTTAGATGAGGAGGGACACAGCTCCCTTTTTAATGGCAACAAGCCATTCTTGCCGTTTCTGATCCCTCTCAAAGTCTCATGGCAAGAATCCATCTCCTGGAAAGGGGCAAGAGGGGAGCTGGAAACGCTGAATAAAATCCCCAAGACAAGGCCAAGCGCTGAACTGCCTGTGTCAAAGCTGAGCCCTTCGAACCTGCAGTGCCAGTAACAGCCTGGAAATGACAGAGCATCTTTCATAACTCCATTTAGAAATCCGTCTGCTTTACGCTTTCCTAACAACCCATGGTAAAACCACTTCTCTGCCAGCAGCATCAATATTGGCTAATGAAAATTGACAGAAAACCGGGAAAATATTAGATTTCTGATCTCTCTGCTAGCGAGCCTTCCTCCCAGCTGCCACAACAGCCCTTCTCGGGCGTGCTGCTGCGCTGTACCTCTGCCAGGCGAGCAGCTGGAAAAAGGGACATTATTCAGGATACGCTCTTGAAACCTCAGCCCCTTCCAAATCAGTGGTGACCTGTCCCCAGGAGGTGGCAGCTGCATAGCACCTCGTGCTGGCAAGGATGTCCAAAACACAAAGCAAGCCAGCATTTAAATAAACTCTGAGAGTGGTCTCATTCCAGCCACTTGGCCTCACTGGATCCATAGGGATGCGCTGGATCAATACTTGGCTCTGCTCATGTCTCACCAGTGTCACCTGGTTTGCAACAGCACAGAGGACAAGGTGATGGCTGAATCGCTGTTGTGTTAACCGTATGGCACAGCCATCTCTCCTCCAGGCCTGGATTTTGATGAGTGCTCCAACATGGTGCTCACTGACTCTTTTTTGTAGTGTCATGCTGGAGACACCCAATATTTCAGGCAATTTAACAGCCACAGCCCTTTAGCAAAAAGGGCCTGCAGCTGCTCTGAGCTTGCAGGTGATGGGGAGCTCCATGGGAATCCAGCTGACTTCTTTCAGATAAAAAGTTCTCCCTATCTGACAGCCAGCCCTGTTAGTAATCCAGCTCGGTTTGAAGGTCACTGGCCATTCAAGCATCCCCACTACTCCTCCAGCTCAGAAAGCTTTGGAAGAGCCACTGTGGCTAAGCACAAGGCACCAGAGTCCCCAAAAGTCCCAGGGAGGACCATAATCTCCCTCTGCTCACTGCAGCAAGCCTTTCTTGGCTGCTGCTGAAGGCTGGCCTGCTCTGAACGGAGGGGAGCCGGCAGCATGAGGCAGTGCTGGGTTTCCTGCCGGGGGCCAGTGTCAGTAGGACGGCCCTCCAAGGCATCCAGCAACGGAGTGGGAACTCATTCCACGACCTGGGGCTGCTTGCTTCTCCTAAATTAAGCTGGATTTAAAAGAACATCTTTTTTTCCCATAATAATAAATAAGAAGGAGCTTTACAGCTCCTTACAGACTCCTGCAGTACCAGCGCCCAGTACAGACGTAACATTTGTGACACCGAGCGTGCGGTTCCCCTGCTCCTCTTTCACCAGCCTGCGAGCTCAGATGGGTTCTTCAGCTTCAATCCCATTTTTTTCAGCCAGAGCCACCATTTCTGGAGCTGGTTTGAAGACCGTCTACAAGGGCCTGGACTCAATCACCAGTTTGTTTCACACGGGGAGCAGCGCAGGATGACAGCTTCCAGGGCTCACTAAAGCTGCACGGCATTGTTCCGAAGTGTGCGTTTTAAACGCGTGCACATTTTTTTTTTCCTTTGTGCCAGAAGAATTGTTTAATAATTACTCAGAGGAGGGGAGGGAAATAAAGCCGCAAAGCCTTGTTTTATGTGGAGAAGCCACATGTTTTAACTCAGCCCATGAGGATCCTACAGCTGAGCCCCTGGCCCTGGGATAACGCAGCTTGAGAAGGCTGCCGTGGCAAAGAGCATCCTGCGGTAACACCGCTGCTGCAGACAGAATTTCCACAGTGAGATGCCATGATTGCGAAAGTGTTTGTCTTACGCTTATATCACTACCACGCAGGACATAAAGCCTGCCCACTATTCTGTCCTGAGTTTAAAAGCAAAATCTGCCCTTTGTCTCATTGCTGGAAAACATATGTGCACCGTCCGGCGTAGACGTGGCACTGCCAAAACCGTAAGATGACAAGGTACGTGCAACGCACAGTAGCTTGGTTATAAAAGATACAGCTCCTTGATCAGTGGGGGGACCAGCAAAGGAAATCTGTTCATTCAGAGGGCAGAAGATCTCTCAAGAATTTGACTTTCATGCCCTGTACATCAAAAGCCCAATAAATTGTGCATTAATAGCTCTAACTATAAAGGCCACCTATTTTTATTACTTGCTTTGCTGAAGCACAAAGGATAATATGTTTATGGTAAGGCACATTTTAGGATAAAGTAGTGATTTCCTAATGCAAACCGAAGCCTCATATTGATAGGGTTTGCAGGTTGGGTGCAGATTAACCCCAGAAAGAAGAGAAAAGCAGTGAAAGGAGGGAAAAAAGCAGTGAAAGGAGGGAAAAAAGCAGTGAAAGGAGGGAAAAAAGCAGTGAAAGGAGGGAAAAGCACAGCTGCATGTGCACAGGTTCGGGACCAGCTCACTCCTCTGCAGTTTCATGTATGCTCTGAACTAGAAGAAAGGCAACATCTTTCTGCCCAGCCACAGGTTTTATTGTCCTCCTGTCAGTGGAACAACTTTCTCATTATTAAAACGAGCTGTCAGGCAGACTGGCATTTCCCTCCTCGCCGTGTCCAAGTTAGCCCATTCGTTCAAATATGGTTAAAGATTTCACATAGTGTTGCTGGCTAACTGTATATGGTCTGAGGTTTTCTGGAAGTTTGCTGTCTGGCACAGTTTGGAGAAGTAACAAGCAGTGTTACTCTGCAGCGCTCTGTAACCAAGTGCCTCTTGCATTACACACTGGTCTGTCAAGCCCAGGGGCTCACCTCCGAGCGGGTGTGTTTGAGCTTCGCTGATGGGACGCCATCCATCATCTAGCTCGGACAAAAAGAATATTCAACCGCTGCTTTTGTAATGGCCTAAAAATTAAAGCAGGAGATGTAGATCCTGATAAATGCAGTTTATACTCAATGTAAATGCACCAGCCACTGTTAGAAATGGAAAGGAAAAAAATAAATTAAACACCGTCTCAGAGATTCCCGAACTTGGTGGAGGATTTGCTATTCACACAACACGCCTAACTCTCTTTCAAACATTAGCCATGAACACATGAAGAGGTTTTTGCTCCCTTTGTAGGGTTTTCTTTGTTTCTCTGCTCCCAGCCTGGAGGACGCTGTTCTGCTGGTTGTGACCAACCTGCCACAGGTACATTTTCGGGAGAGCAGACCTAGCTCTAAAACTTGGCCTGTTACCTGCAGGCCTTGCTGCTCCGTCCCTCCATCCCTCCGGCAGCCTGCAAGTCTCCGCTTGCACCCAGCTGGTGTTTCCTCTCCCTCTGCCTTGAACACTGCAGCCCTTCTAGATTTGGAAACCAGGCATCTTGGAGGAATTTTAACATTTTCATTTGTGACTTTCCCTAACCTCACCGACGCTTTTCACTCATCCGGGAGACAGGGGCAACTGGAGGAGTAGGGAGATGCGGAGATTTTCTGGGCAAGTTGGCCAGCTGGGTCAAAGTCCCATTGCTTCAGGAAACCTCGCGGGTGCTTGAGGCTGCTGAGCACAACGCAGAAAGGCAGGGAGGCAGGAAAAGCCATTGCTGAGAAAGCAGAAGGAGCTTCAGCCAGCAGATGGAGAAGGCTGGTGGAGTTAGCAGCTTTGTTCACCAGACAGCGATGCCTTGTCTTCTTATGACCCATTTTTAGTTGTTGATCGAGGACATTTCAGGGATTTGACTCATGAATAGCAAATGACTTCTGCTCGGTTTGCCAAAAAGCCTTCTCCTTGCTGCAGGAAGGCAGGGCTGCTTTGAAGTTGCTCCCGAACCAAGACAATTTACAGCCTGACAGCTTAAAGCTGCATTGAAACGGGTACTCGTTTCCTCGGGGCGTTATAAATCGCCGCGGTTCAGACGCAGACGGGCCACCGGCCCAGGAGGGCAGGGTGCATGGATGGGGACTGTGTTCTTCTGCTGTCCCACCAAGGCACGTCCACGTGGGAGCCAGAGCCCTTCAATGGGGCTTTCAGAGGGACACACAGGACTACTTTCTGCTGCATTTTCCTTAGGACTCTTCTGAGATATACTTGTATCATCTGAACTGCAGGTTGTTCCCAAGTTCAGTGCGGTTTTGAGCCGGAGCTAATAAGGGCTCTGACGTGAACCCGATGAGCAAATAGGTGCGCTCCCAACTCACAGCAGGCTTTAGAACCACTACTGAGAGCAAGTTTTCGCAAACAGGCTCAGCTGGCAGCAAAGGGATATGTTCCCTATTGCTGACTCAGCCCCGAGGGTAGCACCTTGTGTCAGAAAGCAAAGTAGGCACTGACACGCTATTTGCATCTTAAAATAGCAGTACTGTTCAACACAGCTCATCTGGCAGGGCCTGGAGGCACCCAGAGAGCTCAGGGTGGGAGGAAGAGCGCTCACTCCACTCAAGGACCTATGTCAAGGACATCCTCTATAGCAACAACCTGACTTGGGATGCCAAATCCAGCATTATCAATATTTTTCTCTAAAGCCTACTGAAAAAGCTATGCACGTACCCCAGGATTCTCACCCCTCATTTTATGGTTGTTTTGCCCATCACTTTGTTTTTTGTTTAAACTCAAAGAGCCAGTGGGTCAGGGTGCAGGACCACGCTTCTCATCAAGCCATGCCTCTGCTGCCTTTCCCTCGCCTTGAAGCGAACGCCAAAGTCAAATACAATCCACGCACCCGAAACAGATGTTAGAAACCTGTCTCTCTCTCTCTTCAGCTGTCCTCTGAGGTCTGGCCTCCTGTCAAACACCCAAAGGGATAGTTTTCTTTTTTATTTTTAAGGCAATGATAATATGTTCAAAGGCTTTTTTCTGTTTGGAGAAGGCAAATCTACACCTGGTCCAGAACTGCTTCAATATGCACCAGCGAATAACAGCCTCTGTCTCTGAGGGAAGTTTGACCTCTTTGACTTGCAAAATACTTGTTTTCTACCTTCACAGAAATTTTAACAGCTAATTCAGTAGTGCCACAGGAGCCCAGGTGACAAATTGAGCCCAGCCTGCTATCTTTTTATTCAGCAAACTGTCAAAAGAGATCTTTTATTTTCCCCTCTGGTATGACATTTGTTTCTACAAGTCTTTAAGCCAGAAGAATTACAGAGATGATCTCCCAGGCATTTGGGTCTCTACGGAAACACTGCACCATTACAGTATTTCCCACAGATGAAAAAGAGAGGAGCAAAGGATGGGCAATGAGAGGGGGAGACAGTGGAAAGGACAAGGTACAATGGCAGACCAGAAGTGGGAAGCTTGCAGCACCACTGTGTCATGTTATAGAACTTTTTAAGCAAGATGCTCCTTTCGGGTACTTTATGTCCTAAAAAAACCCCAAAACATAACAGCAGTCTGTGTTGCGCAAAGATGAAAGATGGAAAGCATTATGCTAAACTTAAAATGTAGCCCAGGGGCCTGGTGCATCACAAACTGTTTAGTATTAGCATTATCCAGAAAAGCACAGAAAAATGCATTGCAGGATATTGAAAAAATCTATATCCGGATATTAAAACTAGTATTCAGTAAACTGGTAGGAGTGACTATCACAACATGGTCAGACCACAAGCTTAATGAAGCCTAGGAAATAAAGCACCATGACTAATGTGAAGCACATTAAAAGAAATCACATACAAACTCCACTAAATCCATCAACTCAGAAAGGATACTTCTTCGCCTTACTTAGGATGGGTGAGGAGACAGACACATGCGATTCACACAACATGTTGCATCGCCCATTGCCTTACATTGATTTTGAACAAAAGCACTGCCCGTTCTTGAGGTCTGGGATTTCACACTCGGGGGATTTCTAAGAAAAAGGTTTTAGGGCCGGAACCGAAGTGACGTGGCCCAAAGCTGAAGACCCAGCACACTCGATGCCCGCCTGCTGCTGCCATCCCGTTACGCAAAGCAACGTTCTCTTTGGCAGCAAGGACGAGTGTTCAGGTTTTGTAACCCACTAGCAGAGTAACGGCACCATCTTAGCAGATGTAGTATGTTATTTGCAACGAGTCAAGAATAAGGTCAAAACAAGTCTTCCTGGCCCTGAAAGCCCTGGGCTCCTCCTTGGTTGTTTTTTTCTGTGGTGTAGCCCTCCTGTTCACTTTAAATGGGAAAGGAACCACCCAACTCATTAAATGTCAGCTTCTCCATTTTGTCAAAGGGCTAAAATACATTGGGAAAGTAAACCAGCCCCACAACATCAAAAAGCACACATCAAAAACCAACCCTATCCAAAACACTCTTCTCATCTTCACCCTTCAGACAACTCCCACTCAGTACTGAGACTGGAAACTGTCTTGGAAGGGCATCTACCCGAGCTGCTCTGCTCTGGTTTTGCTTTATGTTCCATAGAAGAACAACTAGACAGGCATCAGATGGTTTACTGGCATGAGAAAGTGTGCAGTAACAACGGCGGATGGCTTGCTCAAGGCGGCAGTTGGAGCTTTACGAGCTGCAGGGGATCATACAGCAGTTTTGCACAGATACCGTGTTAGATAGAAGTTGTGTGATAAACTCCAGCCCGGAAATTTCCTTACACAAAAAGAGATAGGATGAAAGCTTGAAAAGAGCAGAAGACAGTATGGGGTCATAGTTTATGAGAGTTGTTAGAACTGCTGGTAATAATTTGTGCCCTGTGTGCTGCAAAATGCCAGGAAGAGGGAACTGTGTGAACTCACCAAGATGCAGGTTTGTAAGAAATGCACCAATTCATGTCATTGCTGAATGATGTCAAATCCAGATGTCAAATCCACACCACTGCTGAGTTGGGCAGCTCTATCTTAGTTTTCTTTCTTCACTTGCACGTTACAGAAACCAGTACCCTGACATAACGGTTAGGATTTCAACAGCATGAATCTTTCGGTCATAACCATGAGGAAAATAATAATAATAATAATAATAATTTGTAAACCTCAGTGGCAAACAAAAGAATGTAATCTTTACTCTCTTGCCTACTACATAATTATGCTCACATCATGCTAAAATAAAAGCCTAGGTTGCGCTTACTGCTATTAAAAAACCAAAAGAGCAAACTGTCCATATATATGGAATTATAAATCCAAGCCGTATATAACCCAGACCAAAGTATGTAATCAGGACATAACAAACGGAGTTTAATACTCAAAGGAAACCACAGCTCTGGAAGACATTTAAAGGAATATTTCCATTTTCTTAGGTACTATATCAGGTTCTTGGCCAGACATTTTTGATTGCACTGTACTAAAAATATAGTCCTAGTTTCAGAAGACAAAAATTTTAGAAGCATGACGAAATGTGAAAGGTAATTGCAATGCACCGCTGAGCTATTTTATTACATTATCTAACATCTTTAAAGAGTAGATTAGCTCACAGTGCAAACATTCTGGTTTCCCTGATGTTTAAGTCCTGGCACGGACACAAGCAGCAGAAACAACCGTGCCCAGAGCTGGGGGAGTGGTGCGAGGGAGCTTCTGGAGCAGGTTTCCTCGGCAGAACCGGCAACGCTTTCCATCCAAGAACCACGTGGAAGAGCTACAGCCCCTTTGTAAATGCAGTCCGGGAAGACGGTTGGGAGTCTGTGATCACTTGCCAAGCTCTCCTTAGCAAAACTGAAATAGCCAAACCATTATCGGCATCGCGTGGGTCCCACTGCAGACATTAAACTGGGGGCAGCCGATAGAAAAAGCTGTCGAAGGGCTGCAGGAGCCCACAGCCCCACAACTGCTGGTGGTTGAGAACTGCTTCCCCCTTTACCTTCCTTCTTTTAATCCTAAATTCCTATCTTCCCAGAGACGACACAGCATTATCGTGATAATATCTTAAGAATTAAAGTTGCCCAAAATTAGAGATATTTAACTCTTAAGAAAAGGTAAAAAACACCTGCAGATGTAACAGAAGGGACTCCCTACAAACAGCACACTTCAGATGAGTTGTGCACTGAACAAATCCCTCTTTACCTGGGAAAATGCTATTTACAATGGCTGTGGTTATGTTTTCCTTCTGCTGTCTTTTCCCTCCAACCTGTAACAACAAGAAGCGGTGGAAGCCCTCCCGCAGCCGCTCCGTTATTCACAGCTACTTTCCCTTCCTTCTTCACTCTCTGGCTGGTTAGTCCAAGAAAATGGATCTAGTTATTGGACAAAAAGCAGGGAGAGAGGTGTTAGTCTCTGGTGAGGGAAAGAATAATAACTAAAATAAACTTCTGTTTAATTCGTGCAGCCAGGCTCCAAACTTAAAAAACTGCTCCCCTCTTTAAGTACAGGATCAACCTCTAGGGAACCTGCGTGCAGGTGGGTCCAGCACAGCATGGGATGCAGGGAATAAGCAAACATCTCTCAAGAAAGTAAAATAGAGGAGAAACTTCAAGACCTTTACTTAAAAAGTAGAGTAGCTATATGTTGCTACCATCTAGTATATGACACTGCAGTTTATTGCTCTATAAAAGCCAGTTTTTATCCGGAAGGCTGTCTTCAAGCAGCAATTTAAATGTAGGGTTTCAAACATGGTATTACAAAACTGAAGACTCATTTTAGACAAGATTGAACAAATTGTATTTTGAATGTTATTTTTTCTAAAAATGTGCAGTCTGCCATAAAAACCAGTCAGAGAAACTACATCCAGAATACGAGGTGTCAATGGTCAAGCATATCCTCATTAGAGGGTGGCCAAGTGATATTTATTTAAAGTTTTATGCACTATGAATTAAACATTTATTTTCTATCACCCAGTTAAATATCTGAACCTCATTTTGGCAGCTGTGCAAATTCTACTCCAACTACATTGACGACTGACTGTAATTCCTTTGACTTTCATACAGTATCTCTTCTCGTTTTAAGAGAAAAACCTAAAAATCAAGAATGCCAAAAATGCAAACATTCGTGTATCAGCCCACAGCGTGCAAAAGGAGGATGAAAGCAGATCACCCTTCAAGACATCATCTTTATTAAGGTCGCAGATGGAATTACAGTGTGATAATTAAAGTCTTGGAAGGCTTGGCAACCTCATCCCGTAAGAGTGACTCTTCTAAAAGATCTGGGAACACAGACTTTCCGCTCCTGGATCAGTGGCTTAAACAGGGACCATATTAAACATAATATTGGAGATCTGATTCTCGGTTCTTTTTCCCCCAAGGAAAGAAGGAGCCTCACAGATTTTAGCCAGATACCCCCCACAGGTCCTCCTGCCCAAGGTGGCTAAAGCTCAAGATGACAGCCTGCAAGAAACTCATGTCAGCCTGCTATTAATATTTACCCACTCTGAAGAGCGTTTTGGCATGGTTTTAACAGGATTGCAAGAGTTATTCCATTTCAAATGCTCCTTGGACCATAAAGCAGAGCAGTGCTGCTGTATGTCACTGTTTCATCGAATCAGCAGTAGAAACATGCTGCTTTTTCTACCTCAGAATGGGCCTGGAGGGTAGAATTAGCCTCTGTTACCCAAGGGACCATGACAGCAGATGACAAACTAGTCACATACATATATAGAAAAACTCTAACAACCAGAAACCCAAATAGGAGCTATTGACACCTACTTCTCTTGGGCAAAGCAAATTCAAAAGGCATGTTTTGTCAGACCAACATTGCTTCAGCGCCTGGCACACAAAGGAACTGTCACCACATGTGCTGCCCATCCTAGGGTGGTTTATGATGGAGCAGGAGTAACGGGGTGGGATGTTCTTAAAAAGCACAGGGGTGGGAAAGAGAGGGTTGCAAGCAAGATTGCTGAGATTTGCTTCATTTTCTTTAATTGAATGGGTATTATCTTAAGAAGAAAAGGCATGTACGAAAGCCAAGCACAATTTGAACACTAGGGGTATGTAGTAATTATCTGACAATACGGAGATGGGGTTTCATTATCAATTTAAATGTGTAACAAGATACAAGAGCTGACAACAGGGGCATCTCACTGTCAAGGCGGCTAAACTTTTGAACAGCTTCACCAAAAAGGGGCACAGTGGGCAAGACAATACACCTTTGCCCCTTTGCCCAACTACTCAGACTTCAAAATAAATTCAAAAACCTTTTTTTTTTTTTAAATATGCTTTAAATAAAGTTTCTGGGAGCTGTTGTGCAGTCTCTGTGCACAGAGCACCCAAGCTGCTTAGATGTGACCATTATGTCTGGACCACAACCTGCAAGTTCTCTGTTTAGCTCATTACTTCACACAATTATCTCCTTCCTACCACTCGCAGCCCTGTGTTAATAAAGCCTTATTACTAGATCTGATATTTCAGAGCTTCAGCAGTTGTCTACCAGGATTAGGCAAGATTTGGTGGTGTTAAACATATTTGTGGTAGCAAAAGATACCGGTGGACGAGATCAGAGGGCCACGGGTGCTTTGCTCTGAAAAGCTGCAGAGCTATCTCACACCAGACCAAGTCTGATGTAAGATAAAGTCCTTTTTTTCTATGAGGTCTGGCTGGTTAGCTGTGCTGAAGGTCACTGTTGGTTAGGTCACCAGAGCTGGTGTCAGGAATAATTCCTACCTCAGGACAGATGGGAGAATAAATCCTTCCCTCATAGTGCTCTCCCACTACAACGTGGGATCTGCCTCTCTCTCAGGACCACTTAAGTACTTCTCACCTAATCAATCATCTGTCTGTGGAGAAGCTCAGGAATTAAGCTCTCTCTTGTCTCTCCTGAGCAAAACGGCATTAGGCTGAAATTCTTGAGTTAATACGGAGATACCTGGGTTAAACCAAACAGCTACCAGATCAAATAAGCGAAGTGCACGCAAGATCAAATAAGCGAAGTCCAGGAGGGGACATGACTAAATGCTCTACAAGCTACGACTAAGTGCAAGCACCTCCTGCTTTTCCAATCACTTGTGCTCCATGGAGAAAAAGCGGATTTAGAGCTGTGGCTCCGAGGCTGCAGCGTGGTGGATCCGTATCAGCCGCAGTATTGCTCTGCTCCTTCCCCGCCGCGGTGCAGCCGGGCCAGCCACGAGCATCCAATTTCATAACGAGTAACTGGCAGGACAGCAGCCAGCTCCGGGCACTGCCGTATGCCGCACCTCGTGGAAAAACCATTGTCGAAAGCCGTGCAAAGCCAGTTAAGTTAAACGCTGCCAAGAATCGGCTGAAAGCCGGCGCAGTCTCCCCATCAACGTGGACGGGCGACTCCCATGAACCTGCAAGGACACGATATTCCTCCAGACACCAGCGAGCCCAGTTGCACATTTTACGCCGCTTGGGTAATGACACCAGTTTGAAGCGATCCCAGCCATCAGCCCCGAAGGATAAGTACTTGAGAGCAGGAACTCCAAGTTAAGCTGTGGGCACAAAAAGTGACTTGGGATTAAGCAGCATTTTGCTTTGCTTAGACTATTACCCTGGGTGGAGTACAGCAGCTGGTCCAGATATCCCTGAAAGGCACTCTGCTGTGCAGTACAGCTGTATCCTCCAGGTTTTGTCAGTGCTGGAGTCCAAAAAAATCCCAGTTTGATTTTTAAAGCAGCGGATAGGGAATGCTGACTCAGGATTTTAGCTCTTCTCCCAACGCCTCCCTCCATCCCGGCAATGCTAGAAAGGTGCTGTGTTCCCAAACCCAGAGAAAGAGGATAAGGGAAAAATAATTATTTGGGCTCTTCCAACAAATAGTTGAAGACGCTCAGGGAGAATCTGTATCAGTGCAATGCACCAAAGCTCAGCGAACTGTTATTAAAATGCAGCCTGATTTGCGTCCAGAGAAAAACAGCATTCTCTACAATTTTTTCTTCCCCTCTCGCAAGACCTGCCAGCAGCTCCTGGTGCCTCAGCTGCGCTGCGATGCGGGGATGCTCGGCAGGGAGCAGGATGAGCCTCCATAAACGCGAAGCAGCAGGTTCAGAACAGGGGGGAAGGGATGAGAGAAGGAAGCAGATTACTGGCTGTGGCCAAGGATATACTCATTATATAGAAAGGAGATGAAAGGCTTTACTTAAAGTGCCAACGTCAGTTCAATGTATTTATAAGGATTCAAACAAGTCCCACCGGTGCAGAGCAGCCCGAAGGAGCTTTGTGTTCGTGTAATTTAACGGCTCTTTGTTCACGGAAGTCAAAAAGCAGCGGCAGATTTCAGTGAGTCCCCGGCCAGGCCCTGCGTGGCTTCCAGGACTAAAACAGACATCGCTGGAGAGCGCACTGACCTATGGTGGGACAGGCAGCTTGAATTAAAAGGCTGTTGTAAAATAAATCCTCTGATAAGAGCAATTAATGCTACCCTAATTATGTCTTTTCCCATACTGGCCACCGTCCTTGCTGGCTGCTGACTTGTGCAGCCACGAAGGCGCTCCTCCCAGGCAAAAATAAGAAACTACAAGCGAGGTGGGGACTTTAAAAATATACTTTTGCCAATTTCTTTTCAGTCCAGTGTACTGAACACAAGATATAAAAAACCCCTCTGCAGCCTTTTGTTCTGTGATGTATTTTTATTACTGGCAAACCCATTAAGCTTGAGGTTTTCTTATTTTATCTTTGCATTCAGTTTTCTGGGGTGGGTTTTCTTTTTTTTTTTTGGTAATCAAAATGGCAATAGTTTATTATATGCTTTGAGGTTTGCTGCACACAAAAAGAAAAAAAAGGCTGTGCTACTATTCCTGTCTCTAATTCATCCCTTTTGCTTGTCATGCTGTGGGCAAGACATCAAATCATAACCAGCAATTTTGTCTGCCTCCTAGTTACCAAAAATTACTGCTGTGCCCACTGGTGATTCACAGACCGAAAGCGACACACGTGCACACACGTTTGGTACTGGGACATCCATCTGAACTAGCAGATGCCTGGTAGCTCTATCTTTCATTCATTAAAGCACAAAAGCAAGCCAGCCTAAAAAGCTTCCCTGATAAACTAGTGGAAAACACATGTGCACTTTCAAAGGGGGTTCAGGCTGATTAGTTGGAATAATATTTTCAAGGCAAGAGGATGATACCGGACCATTACACATCCTTGAGATACGTTATCTGAAATGTACCATTAATTGTTAAAATGGGTCTGTCCAAAGGCAAAGAAGTCAAGACACTTCTATGAGAAATTTGCCAGGATATCTGGTTATTCCCAAGAAAGACAATGAAAGGGAGAGAAACCCCTCCCAGCATCTGTGTATTTAAACAAAACTCCAGCTCCAGTCAGCCAGGATGTCCCTCAACCTGTCTGGAAGATGAAGCCTGCAGTAAGGCACAGCTCAGCATCCCACGCAAACACACCGTGAAG
>JAOXNO010000070.1:39255402-39281709 GCA_028565335.1 Limnodromus scolopaceus
GATGTCCCTCAACCTGTCTGGAAGATGAAGCCTGCAGTAAGGCACAGCTCAGCATCCCACGCAAACACACCGTGAAGTATTGCCTGACGCTGAACTGTATCGCACCATCTTCCACACAGTATTTGCAGAAGAACACGCTCATTTGCATCCTCAGAACAATAGAGAAATTAACGGAGATGACTGCAATTCATACAGTCTTGTGTCTGCAGCAGTGGAAAGGTCAAACAAATTAAGGCTCTGAATTCTGGGCAGAGATCTCAAGCTGGCTCTCTAACATTTGCAACACAAGGGAATAATTAGAAAACATCCATCAGCTCCATTTCCGTTAGAAAGCCCGTTTCTGTTAACATGGTGATGAGCTGTCCTCTGCAAAGCTAGATCTGCTGTCAGATTATGGTCAATTATTTCTCCTCAAGTATTTCAGCTCGCAAACACAGACTTTACTTCCTTCAGCTCTCAGATCTCAAACACCCCGACCACACACAATAACCCCTGCAGAAAGAGCACTGAAACCCTGCAGAGCCAGCGGACTGACTGAGCCCTTGCAGAAAACCACCGCAGCTCCCAGGGACATCAAGGATGGGGAAATGGTCCCCGCATTAAAAAAATCTCTAGGTATATTTAAAAATAAAAATAATAAAATCACAGGATTTCCACGCTGAACACACAAACCCCATAGCACCTCCCTCTGGTTAACTGTAAAGCCTTATTCAAAGGCTCAGTCCTATTTTACAAGGAAGCATCCTGCTGAGCCCATAGGATGGTTTTAGATCGGGGGACAGGAGAAATACAGGACATTGCAGTTTAAAAAGCACATATTATACGAGCTGTTCCACATGAGTGCTTCCACACCCAGATGTTTCACTCCCCACAGAGTTGGCATGACCTTATTTTTAACAGACCAAACCAACCTGTCCCCCCTGGGACACAGAAGGCTGCTCAGAAGAGCTCTGCTCTTTTGGCACTGCCTTGGGACTCCAGGCTTTTGTATCTCCCAGCCAAGGAGGAGACTGCCAGTTTCTGGAAATCTGGGTAGGGATCCATAAACCTGAGCAATGTCCTTAGCTACACTGCGAGGAAGATGCCAGGAAAGATTCAGCGCAGAAGCCTCAGCAGCTTGACAGAAAGGAGACAAAATCCCTCGCCAGCCACCATGGTACGGAGAAAAACACGATCTGAAGAGATGATTTAATATCAAAGCCTCTTCTGTCCCAGGAGAGCTCTCAGAGAGAAATCATGGAGGGGAAGAGACAGGAGGAGCCCATGTGAATGATTTCCCTGCTGTGCTGCTGCCATGGAGGCAGTGGTGGGACACGTGTACCTGCTCATTACACGGCTGGTCTGGGTGAGGAACGGAGCTGCTTTCTGCGGGGTCTCTGTGTTGACTGGGAGCTTGCACCGAACCAGCATCTCCTGTGATGACCCTTATTCCCCCACATACTAAACTTGTTTTCCAGCTCTTGACAGACACTGGGATCAGCAGCATTTCCCTTCCCTACCAGCTCCTCAAGTCCTACCTGGAGCACCGAGCAGCAGTCAGGTCCAGATGTCCATGGATCTGGGATTCCCAAGAAGGGAAACTTCCATTCAGCATCAAGCCTATGCTGAAAGAGTCACTCTTAAGCCAACTTACTCATTAACTTATTCCCTGGCACAGGAAAGCTCACAACTGATGTGCAGTTTTTTGTCGTAGCACAGCTGCCAAGGCTAATATTGATATCTGGCCATAATCCTTCCTAACTCCATGGAGAGCTTTGGCAGATCAGCATGTTGCAGCAACAAGGTTTAGGGGTTAATGGGTGCTACATAAAACGCAGGCCCTCGGAAGTTTTAAATGTGTTTCTTCTTAAATATTATGATGACACCTCCCACCATGGCTTTTCCGTGCCGTCCAGCTGAGCAGCAGCTGCAGTACTGCCCTTGTCCCACTTTCCCAGTTTGCATTTGTGTCCCTTTTCCCCTATTTCTTTTTTTTATTATTATTTCATTTAAAATATTTGCTAGTGCTGGGTTAGCTGAAGCTCCATTACCTAGAAATGGCACCAAAAGAAAAAAACTCCAGACTTTTCTGCCTTTGGAAATAAAAATGTTTTGGCTGCCAAAGAAAAGAAAGAGTTACACCCATGTAAAGCTTTCACTTAGGACGAATTAATACAGCCAATTTTTTTGGATAGACTGCCAGTTAACTACAGTATTAAAAAAAAAAAAAAAATAAGAAAAGAAGAGGCCCAAGCCCTGTCCTTTCCCATTAGACTTACTCCAGTTTCGAGCTTCTGCTGGGTTCCTGTTCAGAGGGAAATCCTCCGTCACCTCTGTCTAGACTACTCACCTGATTTTTTACTGGAAGTAGTTTATACTCAAGAAGCTGAGAGGCAGCTTCCAGGACCGTAAGCCTTTCAAAGCACACATGCTAGAACACACATACAAGCTATATTTTATACACTTAACATATTTTATATACGTGTCTCTGTAGCATCAACCCTACTGAAATTTCCTGCTGTGCTATCTCCTTGCTGACCATCAACTCAAACATTCTCATTCACAAAATGCTTCCAAAAAAGCCCCTCTAAAATAGTTAGAAGTTTCACATGCAATTCCAAGCATGACTTACTCTACACACTACAGGATTCTAGCTTGACCCCAGACGCCTCCCACAGAGCCAGTTAAGCTAAAGATCTGTCCAGAAGGACACATAATCTTGCATATAATCACTGCTGAATACATAGCCATACCGTCACAGCTAAATTCCCAGCCTGGATAATTAGAGATTTTATTCCCCTGCAGGTTTCATTACAGTCTCTATGAATGCCCCTCCTTTAACTTCCCAGGTAATTGTTAGCAATAATTAAGCAATGATGATGCAGAAGACAGAAACAAGAGGTCAATCAGAAGGGAGTGATTTTTTTTTTTTTCCCTTTTAAACAAGTCCAGTGCCAGCGTTCATACTCATGAGCTCTATTTTCACAACTGCCCAGCAAAAAACACGTGGGAGAAGAAAAGAAACCCTGGAGAAATCAGGCTTCGTTGTCCCCCTTGGCTTTAACGCTGAGAAGCGATGCTGGGTGCACGTCTCATTAGCTTGCTTTAGCCTGTGCTACGTAAGAGGATCTGCTTCAACACCTCTCCTTCTGTCGCCTCACAGTGTCACCGCCTTGACATAAATGACTTTTATTACAACAAGGCGCTGGACCGGCTGTCAGAGGGGCTGACAGTGCCTGGACTTCATTACTCATTTCACATCCTCCTGCAGCGCTGAGCATCCCTCGCCTCGGCACTGCAAAGGGTCTCACTGCTGCTCTCTCATCCTTCTCTGCTTTCTGCTGCCCAGCCCTTCCCCAGAAAGAGAGCCGAGGGATTTTAACATGAACTAGATCAGCTACTCAATCCTTTCTTCTGGATAAGTGGTAGGATGAAGAGGATTCTCTGTACTGGACATAATTCTCTTCAGCAACACGAACTGAAGGGACCACATTAAAATACATCACTTGCAATTAAAAGCACACCGACTAGAATTTTTCCACTTGAAAATAATAAAAAAATTCAGCTCCTGAGTACATTTCCTTTCCTTCCTCCCTGATCTAGAAGTTTCAAATTCTGAATAATCTTTACTCTGAATAATTCACCCACAGGCACAGCCCTGAAACTCCTCACAAACTAGGACACCTCAACTATATTCAAAATTTCCAAGTGCTGCTCTAACTCGCTTATCAAATGTCTGATTAAGGCGGCGGTCGAGACAATCAGTCTATGCACCGGTGGCTCAAGTATCGCACGCTGTTGCTCAATTTTGTCCTGGTTTTTTTCCTAGTTTCCTTCAAAAAAAATAAAGGGCAAGCAGCTGTTCCAGCAGACAGCTCCCGGATTTCCCTCGATGTGCGTCACTGGTATGATGCATGCTACTTCTCAATCTGGCGGCCATCCTTCAGACAGAAGGAAGTAAGACCGTGGTCATATCTAAGCTACTGAAAATCTTGGACATAATCTCTAAAGTAAGCCAGACAGACAGCTTTCCGTGCTTGCACTTTCTAAAAATGAATCACAAAAAGCCACGACAGTAGATGGAACAATTTAAGCCAACCAGTCGAAAATAAAGCCAAAGCAGAACAGCACTGCCAACGTTGCTCCACTGTGTCATTTCACATTTAGAAAGGTCTTAGAAGTATTTGCAAAGTCTTAAATTAAGCCATCAGTACCAACTGGGACAGTGCGTAGACATTCACCAACACTGCTCAGTGAAGCAGCATGGCGAGCCTCCAAGCTTTGCTTTCCTACAGCCATTTTCTCCTTAGTGCCTTTTAATAGTGTATTTTCAAGCACAGCTTCACCTTTAATTAATGCAACATGTACCAACTGCACAGTAATTCTGCATCCTCTTCCCTCCTCAAAAATATTCAGCCTGAAGGTCAGCTTATCGGTTTCATATTGAAAACCCAAAACACAGCCAAGGGTCCAAGATGAAACTGAACTCAGTCTTCCCACGTAGGGGAATCAGGCTTTTCAGCCATGCGATGACATGGCTAAGGCCACAGCAGACAGTGGAAAAGTTACAAAATAGATGTACACATCCTTGCTGAAGAATCCCAAGAGGACCAGTATCTGTTCTGGGCCCACTTCTTCCCACAGGGTATGACACACTTATGCTAAGTCAATGAAAATTTGTCATATCCTGTGAGGGAAGAATTTATCCCATGAGCTAAGAGGGGAGAAGTTGCTGTTGGTCTGCCCTGATGAGGTGCAGCTGACCCAGGAAAGGAGACAGACCCCATATATCCTGATATCAGCTGATAAACCCTAAATGAAACTATTCTGCCCCAAGCATTGGTCTGACAGGGCAAACCCATGTGCTTAGCAGACACTTTCCTTACCACATGCATTGCTGGTGTGCTGAGAAATGTGCACGGGTGTTAACCTAGAAACCTGTTAGGTGTTAACTAGTAGTTAGTACTACTACTAGTAGTACTACCGCCTAGTCGTAGTACAGAGGGTCAAATTAAATATCACTCACGAGGCGGGAATTTTTGCCAGGACTGCAATGAAGTATCTACATTGCATGTGAAAACAAGATCTGTTTCACTTCCTCGCCACCTCCTCCCTAAAAATTCAACCCAGATAACAACATCCTAAAGCTGTCCCCATTGCAGGCAAGCCCAGAGAACGTGTCTTACTTTAATCCCTCATGCACTGGTTCCTGCCTGACATCCTTTCAGATCAGGACTAAAACATCCTCCTGCCTACCTACAGAAGGCTCACCACGATTTAGATTTCAATAAAATGCAACATTAAACCCACCACAACCAGAGTCACGTTAAATAGGTGCAAGTGACCAAACAGAACACTGAAGTTGTAGGCGATTTGGCCATGCAGTGACAACCCAGATGTTCCCTGTCCGTGCCTGCCTCCCACCTCCTCACGGCATTAGTCACTCAGAAGACATCAGAACAAAGCCACATTCAGGCTCGCCAGACCAAGCTTTGTTTGCTTCAAGACCACAGTGGTAGACAGCTGTTGCACATTTTACCCTAAAGTTTGAGTGAGATCTTCACAAGATTACAGAAGCTTTGACTATGAAGGACCTCTGAAGGACTCCAGCCCAACCTCCTGCTTGAAGCAAGGCCATTGGCTTTGAACCTCCTGAGCTGTTATGTGGCAATTACTCCTTGTATCATCAGAGTACAAGAGTTTGGTTCCACCGTGTTCACAACTACCTTTTAAAGTAGTTGTAGGTAGCTGTTAGGTGACCCCTTAGCTTCTTCCTCATCAGAGGAAACAGGTCCCTCAGCTTCTCTTTGGAGGACATCTGTGACTCATGGGTCCCTGGTCATCTTAGCAGACTTCTGCTAAACCCTCTTCAGTTTCTCATTAACCCTTGTCAGCTGAGAGGATAATGTCTTAGATGCATCGCATCCATGTCAAGCAGAGGGGGAGAAGGACTTCCCTCACCCTGCTGGCCAGGCTCCCTCGGTAGGTCATAAACACTTTGCTTCATTTATGATAATTGCACTCTGGGCTTCTACTCAACCTAGTGCCCACCAGAACCCCCAGACCTTTGCAGCCAATACTGACAGTGGCATCATTCCATTTCACATGCAGATCTTGACATATTTTCCTCATAAACTCCACAACATTTCTGTCAGCCCAGCCTTGTGCTGAATGAAGGCCCTACACACCCTCTAGACAAAATGAGAATAGTTTGCTTCAAAATCTATTCTTTGTGTGATCCCCCTTCTATCCTTCCTTGGCCTGAAAAGATACACACACACACATACAAAATCCCCTAGCGATATCCAAGGACACCAGCCTGAAGTGCTTCTCCTTCGTGATTCACTTTCCCCATTTAAAAAGAGATAAATAAACACACACCCCAATACATGCTTAAAAATCTGGGTAACACAGCACCTCCCTGCCTTGAAGGTGCAAGTGATGTTAAATATGTTGGTGGGAAGTCAAAAGTAACACGACAATATTAACATGTGTGCCTTCTCCTGAACCTGTGTTGTTTCCTGCTTAGGATAAGGGTTATAAGCATAAGGGTTATAAACATGTCAATTTGGAACATTTTTAGTTTTAGACTATACACAAATCAGCCTTTACGTAATCAGAGAAAAACGGGGCAGTTTAGTCTATAATGTTTTTCCCTCCTGTAAATAGGCATTTAATCAACAGAAGACAAAACACAGCACCCTGGAAAACCACTTAAATGATCAGATTTGGCAAGCAAAGCCCTGGTCTTCCTCACATTCTCCATTACTTTAGGAAAATAAAGGAAGAAAGAAGCACTGGACTTCTTCTGAGAACAGCTGTTCACCTTAAGGGGGATGCAAAGAGCCACTGTTCCACATCATGCCACCTTTTGTTCGGTTGCTGGAGGGCTTCATGCTCAGCAGCACAGCCAGGACAAGGGTAACACCTCAGCCCCTCTGCTCTCATGGGCTACTTCTGCTGCTGAGAAAGGATGGATAAACCCCCAAAACTCTAAGAGGAAGAACTGCCACCACATGCCACAGCCTGCATTTTTGGCACAACACTTTCAGTTGATGTCCTACAAAAGGCAGAGCCCAAATGTGTATGTGGATGAGCTCCCCCAAAACCAGGAGAGGCCACAGTTGCAGAGAAAAGATTAAAGAAGGGATGGAGGTAGGGAAGACACATCTTTTTCCTTCCTCCACCGTGCAGATATGTCTGTATGGGGTTTTTTTTCTGCAGCTTCTCCTACGCTGTTCAAAGCAGGCTCATTTCTGAGTCATACAGACTGTGCTGGGAGCTGCAAGCTGGAGGCCCTGGAGATCTATAGCCCTGTTGGCCCTGCAGGCATCCTGCCTTCCACTGTGCTGGGAGGGGTCAAGCCACAGAAGGCAAAATCCCCATGTCAGCCCTGCACCAGCACAGGAACGCCTCCCCAGGCAGGACAGTACACATGGTGCTGGATGCATCCCCCAAAGGGATGTGTTTTGACGCAAAGTTCAACCCAGTGCCTTCAGGATGTCGCCTCCGAGGGCTCCCATGCACCATCTCCAAGCACTAACTGCCACGTCTCATGGCCAGTGCTTTATTCTCATTTATGGCCTCTTGGACTGACAGCTGTTCAAAAGTTCTTTCCCTACCACCCTTTTCTTTTTTTTTTTTTTTTTTAAAAAAAAAGGGAAGATGCTGACACTGCAATTGACCACCCAGGCTTTCAAAGCACTGCCAAAAAGAAAAGTCACCCATCAAGCCACTAGTAATCCTGATGTGTCTTTACAGAAAAGGCTGTTCCCACAATCAGTCCTATTTACCACAGGCTGTAATTCTGCCTGGATGGCAGGACAAACTCCTCGAGTACTGCTTGAGTTGCGTATAAATGGATTTGAGACAATATTTAAAATTAGTTAAGACAGGTTTTGGGTCTCCCCCCTGCAAACGTTAAATGTCCACGTGCTGGCTATCAGTTTTAATGGACTCGCATGATGCTTGTCGATGGTGAACGCACCAGTACCCAGCCTGAAGGGGAAAAACTGTGCGTTTAATGGTGCTAAAAGAGCGTCAGACCTCTAACTTTTAATGCCTCAGCCTCTATCTCAAGCCCACAAGCCCCAAGAACGAGTGCAGTTTTACTTGGCACGAACAAGGATGACTGAGCAAGACGACACATATAAGGAAGCTGAAGGTTTCAATCTCTTCGGAAAATCTCTGCCGTAGTAAGTCAGTGACAGGGAACATATGGCTCGCAGCCATATTATTTGTTCTAGTTTATTATGCGTAGCACAATACGCACAGTAACAAGTGTGTGTCAAGATGTGGCCCGTCAAATGTGTTGAAAACATTTACTGGGCCATTAGCAATGAAAAGGTTCCCTGCCCATGTATTACACAGATAGAGGTTTACCGCATGCAACCGAAATTTGAACGCGTTGCCCAATTTGCAGCCAACAGCCCCAAGTCTCAAACGTTTTATGAGCAAACAACTTGGACTCCTTCTCTTAGATACATGTGAACAATTTCAGTTGGAGTTGTGTGCGCACATCCAACAGGCAACCACCGATTGCAAAAGGGTTGCATTTTCCAGTGGTTTAACAAATGGCAAACTCCAGTCTGAAGGCTGTTTAAGAAGCTTCAGTAATGGTAACAGAATGAACGATGCTGGGAGGGACCTCTAGAAATTTAGACCCCACCATCCTGCTCAAAGGAGGACAACTAAAGCAGGTCACTCAGGACCCTGCCCAGACAGATACTGTCTTCAAGGATGGAGACTCCACAGCCTCTGTGGGCACCTGGTTCCTGTGTCTGACCACCCTCACAGCAATGAAGTTTTATCTCACATTTACATGTAATCTCCTGTATGCCAGTTTGGACTCACTGCTTCTCATCCAGTCATTGAGCATCACTGGGAAAAGGCTGGCTCCATCTTCATTACCACCCCACCAGGTATTTGTTGATGAGATCCCCCAAGCCTCCTTTCTCCAGGCTGAACAGCTCCAGCTCTCTCCTCTTCTCCCCATACACCAGGTCCTCAAACCTCACTCGAGGCCTATCACTGGACTCACTCCAGTATGTCTATATCTCACTTGTACTGGGTAGCCCAACACTGGATGCAGCACTCCAGATGTGCCTCACCAGGGCTGAGCAGAGGGGGAGGACCACCCCCCTCAGATCTGCTGGCAATGCTCTGCCCAGTACACCCAGGGATGCTGTTAGCCATCTTGGCCAAAAGGACATACTGATGTCTCACATGCAACTCGTTGCCCACCAGGACCCCACGTCCCTTGTCTGCCATGCTGCTCGTCAGTCAATCCCCAAAATATTACCTGTATAAACTCAGTAAACCACCTCCTATCTGCACCCCAGTCCTTATTTGCACTCGCACAGCCAGAAAAATCCAAACGCAAACAGCTGACTCACCAAACACACGTGGCAAAACCCCAAGTTTGCCCAGAACCTCAGCCATCGCATTGAGTTGGTAGAAAAGGCCACCAGCACAGACACCTGAAAGGTCCTTTTCTTGGTGTGAGGAAAGTAGAAAACTCAGATCAGATAAGGATCAGAAAATCAGCCTAACGTTGTAATCAGCGTAATTAAATGGGCTTTGAACCGTTGAAGGAAGAGCACACGAGGAAATAACACTGTAAAACAAGACGTAATGACAGCGTTAGCACAGCAATTACTGTTTTCAGACTTGAAAGGAAACAGCAAGGTAACAAAGAGCAGACCAGTCAAATCAAAGCTTGAGAGAGCGTATTAAAAAAAACCTCAAACAACCTTAAAATTGTCTCACTTCAAATTTGCATTCTCTCTCTCTCCGAGAAGATGATTACAACCTTTTGATCTCTGCAAGCAAGACAAATTATATTACTGTGATTAAAAATTCAGGTCCTTCTGTTGCAGCAGTAAGTAGGACACACATGGTATGGCTCTGTGCTGTCCCCTGCAACAAAGGTGCCAGAGACCTAGAGAACAGCACAGCAGCATTTCCTCCCTGAGATATCTCAGCTTCTGGACACAAAAGAGTTAAAAGTCATAAGCTGCTACGACTTAACTCAGCTCCTTCACCCAGAGCTCAGAGCACAGGCTGACCAATATAGGAAATCCAGAAGAAGCTCTCCCAGAGGTGAAATTAAATTGCACACACCCATTATTTGATTTCTAGCTGCATGTATAACAAAATTAAAAGGGGGGGGGGAATCGAGCTAATTTTACCAAAACCTAATTGGGAAGGGAAGCCAAACTACTACATCTCTCCTTCTCCTTTCAATAAAAGCTCCCTGTGTCAAAGCCTTAACATCTTGTAAGTGCATGCCAGCAAATCCACTTAAAGCTCAAACACAGAATTTTATTCTTCTGTGCCCGCACAGCAAAAGAGATCATTCTTCCTTTGTCGTGCTGCAAGGATTTGGGCTGAAAACTGGCAAGAACCAAATTTTAAAGCTGGGTCACTACTTCCCCTCGCCTTTTCATCCTGGTAGGGTCTCGGTGGCAACCTTCAGTTTCAGTCAAAGGAGATTAGGGAGAGGTTCAGGAGCAGCACAGTGCGAAAACTAGAATGTTACCTTTAATTATTACCAAGAAAGACTTTCACAGTGTTACCATAGGAATTAATCCTTATATTAATATTTAAAGCATGAACAAAGCAAGGACTCTGAAAGAAATGATGGGGGGAAAGTGCTAGCAGTTTGCCACTGCAATGCACTAATTGTAACTTTAAAAAAAAAGAAAAAAAAAAAAAGATTGAGACCCCTAAGGAAATTGTGCTGCCTGGATGACAGGGTAAACTCAAAACCAGAACCACTTTCTTCCCCTAGACATCTTCTCAAGTGAGTAGCAAAACCTACCTAGATTTTTATGAGCCTCCAGAACTGTACTGCCTTCTATAAAGCTTTTTGGAAATACATGCCAACAACACAGAGCACTCTTAAGCAAACCATATAGATTACGAGGCGATGAGATGCAAAGAAAAAAGTTCCTTTCCAAATTCTGCAGAGTTGTTCTGAGTAAAGACAAAGTTTGGCACCACACCAAGTCCTAAAAAAAGCAGGAAAGAGTCAGACCAAATTTTAAACTGTATCTTAAAAAGATTAGAAATATCAGACATCCCCTTCGGATCATTGCTTCAGAGCAAGTCTGAACAACACCTTCTAAAAAGAAGTTGGGTAAACCTCAAACAGCCACAGAAGCCAGACCTTAAAGGGACACTGTTCTCTCTGCAGCAGGGATGACGAAACCCAGCCGAGCGTGCGTGCAGGAAGAGCTGTTCCACTGCTGCAGAGCACTGCCGGCACATGGTTTTACTCAGCTCTCTATTTCCCTCAGCTCCCTTTTAAACCAAAACGCAGGCAAAAGCAAGCAAGAGATTTTGCTTGTAGCGGCGTTATGTGAACCTGACTGCTTTCAGCTGAACAAAATCCTACATGAGTGCTGTACCATGGCAAGTGTACTGAAAATACAGGTCATGCAAGATGCATAACCGTCAGAAAGATGGGGGTCTAGAGTACGTCTCCCTTTAAAACATATTATTTCAAGAAGGCTTGCAGATTTCAACACTGCTCCGTGCAGGAACTGTGATCTTCAGTCTCCTTTTCCCTGCCAATTTTCCTCAGTCTTTTATGTTGACTTCTTTTTTTTAAAAAAAAAAGAGAACTATACACCAAATGCTTCATTTCTAAACATTGCACATTTATTCCCTGTCCTACCAGCCTGTTACAAGGTTTCTTCTAGATTCGTTCTCAAACCATCTTAAACGTTTGGAATACCTCCCATCTAGGAGAAGAGCACAGAGCTACTGGACCCTTCACAAACAGCTCGGAATTGGAAAAAAACCTTTAAGCAGCCATTCAGATATTACAGAACAGGCCAGGGAGCAGAACACCTTATTCCCTTCATCTCAAAACAGAAGGTGAATGTTTCGTTCTCCCCAGCATCTTTGAAACAATTTGAATACTGGAGTTTGTAAGGTGGCTTTGAGAAGCAAAAGCAGCTTGCTCAAGGAAACAAAGTAAGATTTTTAGCTCTCCTGGAGATAAGTGCATTTAAATCAGTTACTGCAGTTAAAGTGAATAATCAAATGCTTCAAAACCTCACATTACAGAATACTGCAGAAGAAGTTTGGGAGAGCACGCATAGGAAGGACAGGAAGACTAATAGCTAATAAGAGAGCTCTCCTGTTCCAATTTCCTAAAGCTGATGTCCTGAGTACTGCTACGACAGCAAAAATAACAAGTCCTTTTTTTCTTCCCTTTCCCTGTTAGCAACAGCTATAAATGTCATCAACAGTACCAGCAGGAAACCTCCACAGAGGGTAGGATGTGAAGAAGTAAGATGCTTGCTTGTTTTAGAAACCATTAAATTTGCCATTTCCACTGAACTCCTACAGTCGCTTCTTCCTGAGAAATTCAGGGACTCAAAAAATAAAAAAGCCATCCTAGAAGAGAGAGAAACTGCCTCTGCAGCAGAGGAGGGAGCAGTGACAGTCTTACCCATCTCCTCTGGGGCCTTCCAAGTTGAATGGGATTGTGACTGGCCGCTGCAGGCAATGGAAGAGGCCAAATTCCTCTGGGTCAAGAAGTTCAGAAACTGAAGACTAAGCCCTCTGTCCTCACCAAAAAAATGCAAGATGACTTCACAGGAAAGACCTCACAGTCCAAAGGACCTTGCTCTCGAATTCCCATGAAAAAATCTCTGTACTCTGTCTAGATGCTAAGAGGAAGGAGCACCTTTATGGAAATCTGTTATGGTCTAGCTTCAAACAGATACTCAGAACCACTGACTTCAGTCTACCAACTTTCTTTTTCTCAGACATACTGGATAAAGTTTGCAAAATTCTTTACATATAACTTGCAGTCTTGTGTGGAACTGGAAGCCAATGGGACAAAAAGCAGTGCAGCAAGAGTAAGAACCAGCTCCTTGAAGCACGTTTAGTTCTCCTGCAGCACATTTATGGAAGGGACCAAACCCTGAGCTGCACTAACCTTTCCACGTTCTTCCTCCCCCCTGCACGTTGTGAAAATGACCAAATGCATTTTGTTTTAAAGGTCAGAATTTTTCACAAGAATGTTAATGGTTTCACGATCCTTAAAGCAACACTTCCAGGCTCACCTGCAGAAAGAATTTGAGAAACAGTTGTCAAGAAGGTATGATTTCTCAGCTAATACTAAAACTAATAGCCAAGAACCTGAAGATTTCACAGTATCCACATGTTTGGAAGGAGGGGAGGCCCTTCCCAGCATGACACCATGCTACAGCCCTTCTTCCCCACCAGTGACAGAGCCAGAGCAGCCCCAGGCCTGGTGCAGGCTGGACTTGCATCCCTTGCAACATGCCCACGGTATTTGGGGAGCTATTTTATTGACATGTCTGTTCTGGAGGGATTATCAAGTCTGCTGGCAGCAAATGCTAATCAGGGCACACCACCTCATAAAGCGGGCAAGGAACTGGTGCTACGTTACATTAGGAGCTGCTGGCTAAGACCATGTTTCAGTGCTTCCAAAAGACAGGAATGCGCAGCTATTTAGGGGAAAATTTAAGAGAGTTCAGTGAATTCAGTGGACAACAACACTAAATAAAGCAAAGATTTCTGCAGAATCGCGTAACAAGAGCTGCAGGTACACTAGGTGATGATGCAGCAGAGGCTCCAGTAACTGAAAAGCTCAGCTGTGTTTAAAGAGAAAAAAGCAAAGCAAACATCTGCAGCAGGACTAGTATTGAAATAGACGCTACCTAGACTTCAAAATGAGAGAAGTTTTCAATAACTGAAACATTAAAGGCCTCTGTATTGTCCATACTACTTTACCACTCACTTAAAAGAAAGTTGGATAGCATTTCCAAATCCATCTTCATGATTTAAAGGCTGTTCAGGAGTGTTATGGAAACCTGCCTAGTTCGCCCAGACAGTTTTGACAAATCCAAACCAGTGTGTTTAAATGTTTAGTGAGGAAACATTTTTCAGGAGATGTAATACCTTTCAGTAGACCAACAGATACAAACAAGGAGCCTGAGGGCCAGGGAGGGCAAAGAGACTGACAAGCTTTCAGCATCTAAGTCTTCTTTTCCAGCCTGAAGAAGGGCTGTTGGCCTGAAACCCTTTCTGCTCTAACTAAATAATACATAAAAAATTCGAAAACTTGGCTCCTCCTCTAATCTTCACTTCCTTTGTACCCTTAAACTGTCAAGGCTTCAACATTACTTCGTTAAATGATGAATACACCTTTGGACGGTGTATTTGAATACACCAAAAGGTCTGCAAATCCTTTCTTTATACAATGAGAAAACTTAAATCCACGTATGGGAAGTAGACTATGTCATCTCTCACCAACCTTTGCTTCCCTGTCCTACAACATAATGTCAGCCCCAATGTCCTTCACCAGCACATATTAGACTAGATGTATCCCGCGCCTCCAAGCTGTTAACATGCTGGACTGCCAACCACTTCTCAGCTAAGCAGCAACTGAACACTGAGAAGATGCATATTCCTTCAGATTTTCTCTTCGACAGCTTTTTTTGTTGCCTTGTAGCCAGGTTGGGTTGGAGGGAAGCAGCGCTTACAAAAGCTTGTCACCGCACACATGGCTTTCTGAAGGAGCCATTCTGTATACGTTGCGCAGCCTTTTAAAGAGGTAGTTGTGT
This sequence comes from Limnodromus scolopaceus, assembly GCA_028565335.1. Taxonomy (NCBI): domain Eukaryota; kingdom Metazoa; phylum Chordata; class Aves; order Charadriiformes; family Scolopacidae; genus Limnodromus; species Limnodromus scolopaceus. The sequence goes on from JAOXNO010000070.1 coordinate 39,269,991, forward strand.
CTTCACTGGAGACATTTGAATTGGTGGGATCTAATCACCACCAAGGACAGCTAGTGGCTGTTCTCTGAGCTGTACTAAAGGTATTGCTAGAGATGAGAAGCTCACAAGGATCTTCACCAAAGGTCACTCTAAATGGTTTGATACATTCTGGGAGGTCGTCACATCACTGCCACCGCCACAGACATGTTCTACTGGCCAATTAGTCATAGCCAATTACTCCTAGCCTCCTGGCCAATTACTTCTAGAATTTGGTCACCTTACCCAAGGAAAGCAAATTACGGTACTGTGAGGAGTTCCTCTCCAACAATTAGGCATGGCTGGATAGCTCAAGCAGTAAGAAAAGAAAATAACATCAGCAGTGTGACAACTGGCTTCTGCAATTTCTCAGAAGAAGGAGCAGAGACCACAGCAAGCCACGGCTGAGGGACAGAGAAGGAAACCCAGAACTGCGCCCATCCTTGTGTCTGGTCTCACACCCATGCAGTTCTCAGAAGAGAGTTTGATCTCCCTGCCAAGCAGCCGCTTCTGCTTCCAAGCCTGGACGCGGAGAGGCTGCCCAGCGTTACGCAGGCGGTCGGGCACTCAGCCTGTGTGCCACAGGCCAGCAGGGAGGACTCCAGTCCTTCCAAAAAGGCACAGCAGCAGCAGACATAACTCTTAAGAAACATGTGAGGGTCCTTACCAGTATATTAACATACACCCTTCGCAAGGGCCTGAAGGGCGAGAGCCAGCGACACTGGAAATCTCTGCCAGGTAAAGACAATCCGCAGTAAGACGTACTGCTGTTACACGCTTGGAAGACAATCATGAATAAAATAAATGGAGATATTTTAAAGACCAGCTTTCCCCACTCCTCCCTTAAAAAATATGAACCAAAACCAAGTCCAAATATGAGGATCTACAGTATCTTAAATAAGAGGTCAATTTTGCATTTACTATTTTAATATTGCATTAAATTATATTATATACTTTTTTTTTTTTTTGCTGTAGCCCTTAGTAAAAAAGCCTTAAATAGATGCCTGAGGTCTTTTGGGCTGTTATTAACAGCAGAGACAAGAGTCTTTGAAACACACACCCTGCAGGGATCTCTGCACACATATCCGATTACATACATTTCTATTTCCAAAGTTTTTTCCTGATAAGTGTCTGGAATAATCTGAAATTTTTGCAGCATGCAAAACTTCTGGCATGAATTTAAATTAGCATCTCCAGCATTTTATGAACAATCCCTTACAAAGACGAAAACTAAAAGACAAGGTTTATTGTCCAAAACAAGTTCTAGGTAAGGTTTTGCCGTAAAATTCCTGTATGATTTTTGGGAGATGTCCATTCCATCGAATGGAAATTGGAAATGGAAATTGGACAGGTATAAGAAACTGCTCTCCCATGCATCTAATAAACCAGATGAAAGACCGTGTAAGCAGTATTAGATTGGGCAGAGCTGTTTCTAACCAGGGATCCTCTCCCTGCCCGTGGGAGAGCAGGAGATTTGGGGAGCAGTCAGAAATGCCCACTGTCAAAATGCACAAGCCTATTTTATTGTCACGTAGGCAGGACCTCAGATCATGTGCTGGAGTCAGAGAAGGGTGAAATAAAAAAAAAAGAAAAAGGAAAGAAAAAAAGAAAAAGAGCTTGTCAAAAGATACTTTATTACCATGGATTACGAGCCAACTGTACAACAAGGACTTGCAAGAAGCAGATAGCTCTGCCAGACAGCTGTGAGAACTTCACACTCATCAGACAACCAACCTCGGCTCTAATCACCACCTCCAGTGCTACTCCAAGAAAGATTTGCTCAAAATCTGCAAGTTAAAAACAATTCTGTTTGTAATTTATAGTCTCGGGATGGCCAAAGGCCCTCTCTTATCCCAGATGAGAAGCAACCAGGCTTGGTAACAATGTAAAAAGAAAAAAAATCCCCCCAAAACACAAAAAACACAAACAGAAAAAAAAAAAAAAGCAACAAAAACCCCAACCTCTCTCTGACCTGCAAACTTCACAAAGCAAAAGTAAGGTGACGCGCAACAGGCAAGTACAGGCAGAGCAGAGAACACAAGATGAAAGGTGGAGATAATACCTCGGCATCACAGGGCAGCGGTGTCAATAAAACACACCCATACATCTGGAGACGACATACAGAGGAAATTGGGCTACAGACTGCTAATAAACAGATGAAATCTAATCAAGGAAATACAGATCCTTCCATCATAGTTTATCCTTTAATGTGGTGGTCTTGCAGACTGAATATGTTAAGCACATACCCTGCCCACAACCCTGCTGTTCGCAAATATGGAGTCGAGGTAAAGAACAAGTGATTTCCCTAAACTTGACCCTACAGAGACAAAATATCACGCTTTATTGCCCCAAGCTTTGCATTTCAGCTGTGGCAAGAATTAAGGACAGAAGAAAGACACCAACTCACGTGGGTGCACGTTCTCAGAGAGTTTTGTATGCTACCAGTTTAGCAATCCTACCATTTTTAATCATGACTGAAAGGTAACATATTTGCCCATCAGGGCTTACAGCTGGGAAATATTCATGGCATGAGCAGTGTGTTAGCGTGTCTTTATTTCCAGCAGTTAAATGAAGCTTCTTAGAGTCCTCCCTAACGTTGTGGACATTTGTTTCATTGCATGAGACTTCGTGCTCCAGTTTAGGATTAAACTGTCATAGGGGGATTTACTGATTTAACTGAATACTTGCTTTCTGAGAGAGAAATTCCAGTTGTCTGCTTCTCAGCTCTATCTAGCCATCAATACAAGCCAATTTCAATTTCAGGTTTCCTGAATGCCTGGATTAAAAGAAAAAGAGGTGAAAATAAAAATCCATTTTTTCATGAAAAAAAAAAAAAATTAGTCAAAACAACAACAACAAAACCAAGAAAATAATTAAGTAACATGAAAAAAAAAAGCATATGGGTCTTCCTGAAGATATTGAGAAGTCTCTTCTGCTCAGTCTTTATTAACTTCCAGCTTCCTCAGACACACAAACTTGTCAAAGTCTGACATGCAGAAGGGACTGTTGCAGGCCTGCCTTTTGTCTGCTGTCCAAACTTGTTCGATCCTCTGAGTAGCTGCAGAATGGAAATGAGCAGAAGCTTTAGTAGCGCGCTGCCCCGGGCAGATGAACACCCATAAAGCACAGGAAGGCAAGCTCCGTCTCAATAGAGCTAATCAGATCAACAATTACTTTCCATAATGTCATCATGTTCAAGCATAAACATGCTTATCTTTGTGCTTAAGATACAGAAAAGGCAAAGCATCGCTGCAAAAATCCCTTTTTCATGTCTGATTCTGTTGTGGGAGCTATAATCCTGAATAGAAAAAAGGATTAAGAACAAGAAGTAACTTCATTCTGCCCTTAAAAGTCCATCGTTTTGAAAGTCTATGGTATTGCATGTATTAGTAAAATTGGGGTGTGTCTGTGTTTTCCTATTTACCTTTTCATAAGGCAAAGTAATAATATTTATTTTACAGGTTGCAGGTAAAGGAAAAAGGACAACATTATCAAATCAATACTATAAAAATATCATGTTCCAACCACAAAAACCATAATTAAAAACAATTTTCAAGGAAACAACTCCTAAGTTGTTCACTTTTCAAAACTGTTTTTTATTTTAAAAAGCCTTAAATTTCAATATTTACTTCTGTTACACCAATTTAACAGATATGATGAACTACCAAATCCTCCCTTTATTCCACCCAAGAAACAGAAAAATAACCTAGAACAAACAGAATGAGCAGTGCACAGCTGGAATGAACACCAGCCTAACCAACTTCCTCAGAAATACCTATAGCTTTAAAGCCAAGATAAGATGATTTGAATGGTATCAGAGGCAGAACAGACTCCACCAAGACATATTCCTTACCTTCTGAAACAAGTGGCATCCAAGTGTCTACAAAATTATTGAAAAATTAACTAACTACTACAGGAGTGCTCATATCACAAAAGCCTTTGCCTCTGAGAAAAGCCTAATTAAATTTAAGTTGTTGCTTTAAACCTACGCACTGATATAGACTCACACCAAAGAAATCACTTCCTGAAGGAATTAAAAGTTCTGGGAGCCAGGGTGACGGGAAGGAGAAGGTGGCTCTTGCCCTTGCAGGTCCAAGCCAGCACATGGAAGCGCCGTCCTCCCACACATCCCTGGCCTGTGCCAACACCAGCTGGGGTTTTTCAACTAATCTCAAGGATCAAAAGCCAGCACTGTAGGTCAGGTACAGTTTAACCAGCTGGATGACTTCATTCAAAACATGGAGAGGTTTCCTACAGCAGGGAGAAGAAACACACATCTGACAGAAACTCTTAAGAGCCAGAAACCCCGATTCATCACTATTATTGATCACCAGAAAAATGAATAACCTAGGCACTGTTCTTAAACCATTAGACATCAACAGTAAAAGCAGATGTGTCTTTCCGTCTTTCCCACCTGCACACATCTAGCCCCAGGCCAAATTTCTTTAAGAAATGATATTAACTCAAATTTAAAAAGCTCTTGGCTTCACGTTGCATTGTTCAGGTGTTCCCTTTCTGCTGCAGTGCCCTTTGGAGTGCCGTAAAGGACAGGGTCGATTTAAAGAGAGAGAAGAGGAGAGAAACAAGACAAGGCATTCTAATTAAAAGCAACCCAGTCCCATCTATAAATTCAAAGTTCAACTGACAACAAGATTTAGCATCATAGTCTCGCCAAGGAAGTTTTCCACTGAACACTTTTTTTTCCCAGGTGACAGAGGAGGAGAAGGAAAGTACAAGATCTGTCGGTGAAAACCAGGAGACAGCAGGCACTCAAATAACTTGGTTCTGGGTTTGGGGAACCACGCAGAATACTGCTTGCAAAATCTGCCAAAGTCCAGTAAGCAGGTAAGAATTGAAGCCACTGACTCTGCATTTCTTAGTATTTCCTAATACAGGAGAGTCCCTTTGGTCTATTATCTCCAAGTAATCTTTTCTCTCAAAGCAAACTAAAGACACAATCACCAACATTTCAGAAGTGCTTGCATAAGCTTAAGATTGATGTTACTGGAATACACACATTTAGGTGCCCATTTCTTTTCCTAATACCAAAAATAATCCTATACCATGAAGCTTCATTAATCACTACCTTCAAACACAAAGCGCTAACCTTTATTAAAGCGTTTTCATGTACCAGCAGGAAGGGCAATACTTGAACCTGCATTAAAGCAAAGGGAAAGAAAACACTACAGATATAACACTCTCCCACCAGCAATTAAAGGGGCTCTTCACGGAAAAGCTGCCCTTTACAATGTTTGCCCTACTTAGCATTAGCTCTCAATTAGTAAGAGGCAATGCTCCAGAGGATGGTAGGAATCCAAAGAAAAATATTAACAGGTAGAGAGTAGAGGCTGAAGGCTGTTAAATGAGCTCACAAGATCCTCCAGGTGGCAATAAGAGGAGGAAAATGGGTTGAAGTAAAGGGAATGCCACTTCTCAGTGCAAATCCACTACAACTGAAAAGAAAATGGCACACAAGTGATTTGGTTGCAGGGAAAGAGTGAAAAGCACCAGAAATTAAAACCTGTGGAGAAAGGAGTACGTGGGAGATGACGACGCCAGGATGCAGAGTAGCAGTACAGTTTTTAACGAGCAATGGCAGAGTTTAGACAGCAGCAGTGACACAAACCCATCTAGGGGAGGGAAAGAGACCCATCACTTAAATAGGGAGGAAGAAACCAAAAGGTGACGCTGAGATGGTAAAAGCCTGCAATCAACATTTCTCCTGAAGTAGAGAAGCTCACAGCGCTGAAAAAAGAAAAAAAAGAGTCAGAGGAACAGTCAACGTATTTCATCTTGTTTCATCCCGTTGACGCAGTGAAACCAGATGACATGGATCCAGAGTTTACAAGCCAGCTGTCCAACAATTTGGACAACCCGGTAAGACAGAGGCGGCACCAGAAAGAACTTTAGAAAATAAACACTGGCCCGGCTCAAAGGCCCACCTGGCAAACGTCTGCTCTGACAGTGGGCAGTTGGGAATTCCTCCGGGAAGCATCCAAGCAGCAGGATGGATACAGGATGGTCCTTGCCCTCCTACGGCTTTCCAGCTCACAGCAGACAGCAGTCAGAGAGTTTCCTGAGCTGGAGACTGCATTTGGACCGTTAGGTTTAATAGCCCCTGACAGACCTTCCCACAAAAGGAGAGCCAGCATGTTTTTACATCTTACAGCGTAAGCTAGAAAGCAATTTAATCACCAGCGCAGCAAAAAAAAGGCTATTGCTTTAGGATATATTAATGGTATCCCCACATTCAGAGCCGGGGAGCTAGAATCATACATTCACTGCAATATTGCACCTTCTGCAAATGTTCCTGCCAGAAAACTGGCTGTGAAACTAGGAGAGTTAGGGAAAAACCCAACATAGCAACAAACTACCCAAGCACATGGCAGACTGTGGACAGATGGACAAAGGAAGGAATAATGTCATTAGTCTGAAAGGAGTCAAGGTATGATCTACTAAAATGTTTACAAATATTTGTAAAGCAATATTCTAACTGTGAAGGGACCAGTTAACAGTGTAAACAAGGTATGCTCTGTTCCTAAGACAAGACACTATTTGGTTATAACTTAAAGGGGAAAAACAGAACTCCCAAGTGACTAATGAAAAAGTCACTGAAAAAGTGGTTGAGATGCACAGAAATGTCTAGAACACGGCACTTACAGGACTAGCAAGGAGGAAGCCTTGGGTTCTCCCTTGAGATTTCAAGGGAGCGGAAAAGTAAAGTTTACAGGCATCATCTCAAGTCCCATTACTCTTTCCTATTACAAAAACATCTTGCCCCATTCCATCTGGGACATTTCAATTTTACTGCAGAATTACATTTTCCTGTTACTTTTCCCATCGGTAGGTGACAGCCCATACCAGATGCCCAACGCTTTCCCAACCCTTCAGCAGGACGGTATTTCAGAAATTTGTGCATACAAATAATGCATACTTATAACTCGGGCATTTTAGATCTCAATTTACGTGACAATGTGCACAAGATACCTGTTAATTTCTTCAACTGTGTAAGTACCAAACCAGTCAGTTGTACAGAATGACCGCATGAACCACAGCTGTGTTTTCATTTACACCTGCCTTATAACATCAAATACACTTAAAAACCAACAATGCTCAAAACCAATTAGATTTGCATTGGCTCTGCTGAATTGCTATATAAATAACAGAAAAATGATGAATAGACTGCAGTTCTCAGACTAATATCATTTACTGAAAAACAAATGCAAAAATAATTACAATTGAGTAAACCAGAAGTTTTACAGTTGGAGCCAGTTTAACCAGCAAAAAGGGATTTTCAAAGAACAGATCCATGTTCAATACAATGCTGATACCAATCAGGGTTGCTTGTTCTTCAGAAAATACTTCCTGTAGTACAGAAATAAGGTTCTTCAGTCATCATTTGCATGTCTGAATTAACGCATAGCAATCGATGCAGAAACACTCAATGTCTTTATCCGGGCGCTGGAGACTTTAATGTTACATGTGCATTTTATAAGAGATGTCATTTATTAATGTATGGAATAATCTCAGTGGTTTTACCTATGTAAGAACGGTTTTAACATCTGTAACTTCTCATTTCTTTTCTCCCCTTAATTTAACCTGCAAACACCAAATCTAATATCCTAATACTGCCACAATGGTACTCTCCCTCTGCCAATGGAGACAGCAGGTAAAACAGATAATCCATAATAAAATTGCTTCTCCTGCCTCTACAAACACAAAATTCCATCCCTACATTCCCATTTCTTACCAAGTCACAGCATATGCAAGGACTTACTGTCATCTCTGACCAACAGCAGATTTTACGTGGTTAATAAAAATCAGATGTTTTACAGCTTGACATCCCACCCCCCTTATTTATAAGCGGCTTTATGTATTTCAAAGGGAGATTCCCAGCTAGATAATGGAAGAGTCATTACTGGAGCCTAGTCCTGCAAAAGCCCAAGACACTGAGCTTTAATGTCCTGCCAATCTTATGTACAAAACAGCTATTTTGGGTAATTACAGAAGTTGTAATAATGCCTTTGGAGTCCCATGAAGTTGAGTTCACTGTAACTAAGACATGCAGTCTTGCAAGCAGAAGCATTTTCAAAAGGGATTCAATTTGTTTTAATAAAATACTGAACAAAAACATCCTTTAGACCTTACTATTTTCTTGTCATATTTATATGTAGTCACATGCAAGATTTCTAAGCCTAATCTTTAGCTGATGTAAATCAGCGTAACTTTGCTACCTGATCAAGTTACACCCATTTACATCAGAGGAAAATTCAACCTTATGCCAGGTCTTAGAAGCAGTTCTTATAACTCATCTGCATTTCGCTTTTAGTATAAATAAATTTTTAAAAAGTATCTTAAATGTTATCTGATAAAGTGCTTGCTGTTTTGAATTGAGCTCTTTATTACACCAGAATTAATTTCCTATTGTGTGTACATTAAAGATGGTTCAATCCAAATTGGTTGAGATGTGTCTGTAGAAAGTTCAAAAGAAACATTTGTAAGTATGAAGCTGGTTTTGCACAAGGAACCAGAGGGTAAAACCAGACTTTTTTCTGCAGGACCAGCGAAGGACAACAGCCTCGCTACAGTCCGTGAGCACCAAGGCTACAAGGAGGGGATCAGAGCTTTTCCTCCTGCTTGTTCATGTACCAGCTCACACAGTATGTCTTAACTCTCTATAAAGCTATAGAGAGGTCGTGGACTACATTTTTAATTTCTGAAAAGCAGCAAAAAGACCCGCATGGCTCTGTCCGCGGGTGGCCTCATGTGTGCATTTTGTGCTGGGACATGAATTTTCAGGTGTTCACCCAAAAGCTCAGGGGTTTTACTCTTGGAGCCAGTTAGTGCTCTCCAGAGATGAGAAGACTTTGCTCTCTTCTTGGGAAGGAATGGACTGCTCTTCAAGCAGGCACCAAGCAGTGATGGCCAGCAAGAAATCAAAAAAAGTATGATAAAATACTAAAAGCTTGTTAGCTACTGTGCACCTCGGTTTTCACTGACGTCTTTAGTGCAGCCTCCACGTTTTCAAGTCCCTTCTGTTAAGCGGGCATGATTAATTCCCCTTCAGTTTTCCAAGCCTGCTTCTGCTTAGAAGCCAATTTAGCAATTAAATTAATCGTCAAATATTTTCTTGCCAGAGAATAAAAACGGAGTTTCACCTCGCCTGGGCAAAACGCAATTCCCAAAGGATCTGAGAAGTTAATGAGCGGAACAGTTACAAAAAAATGTAAAAATTGGCAAATCAGACAGCCAAGAAAGAGACAGGAAGTGACAGATTTAAGAAAATACCTCTAAAGTAGAGGAAATGAGTCGTCCCTTAAGAAGAAATCATACATATAAAGCACATAAAACAGAGTATTCTTTGTAGACTTGACTGAAGAAGGAAAGAAGAAGATTTTTTTTTTAAAAAACAGACACATCCTGAATAGCATTAAAAGCAAGACAGCTTCAGTGGTTAGCCTCATCTAGTTAAGATGGAAATTCGAACAATTTTAAAAGCAGTGGCCAAAATTCATCTGTAAGAGAAGAAAAGCAACTAAATGCCTGGAGAGGAGTGGCTCCAGTCAGTAAGTGGACACACAACTGGCCACATTAAGCAAAGGGAGTGCTGCTGTGCTGAGTCTACTCCACGTACTACAGGTAAAGTCCTAAGGGTGATACTCCTTAATGGATAAAAGCAATTAAAAAAAAATACAATGTGCATAGGCTCCTCCTGGGAGAGATGTGCTGAGAAAAGCCTTGCGTTGAGTTTATACTTGGATGAAGTTCTCCTTGACTGAGTGGCTTCTTCTGTGAGTTACAATCTGGAGACCTTTGTTGTAGCAAAGGGGTTCGATGCACAGCTTGGGGAGTACGTAAAGATACACCTTTATGACAGGCATGACAGGCAGCCCCCAAATTCATAACAGCATGAATTGCCTGCTTTTACCCACTGAGCTCATGAATACCCCACGCGCTGGGTAGGGACTGGCAGCAATGCTGAGCAAAGTGTTAAGGGCTTTGTTAAGTGACATTGACATTTTAAAAAGGAAGCTCAAGCCAAGTACAGCCTTGCTTATGTGAAGTTAAATCTTCCTTAAACACCTTTTTAAAGCTAGTTGCTATAATGCAGGAAATGTCATGTATAAAAGAGCTTTATCTGAGCGCAAACAACTTATAGAGCAAGTTTAACCTCCGAGATTGTTCGTTCATCCCTACAAAAGAACATTCATTGTCCAGACATGTTCAGCAAGGTTTTGCTGGGGGGCAGAAGAAAATGCAAAAGGAATAAAAAAATATTTTCACTCCATTTTATGACTGCAGAAGGCATTTCTAAGACATTTCTGTATAGCTACAATGTTCTCTTTCGTTATAATGTTATCTCATTAAATATAAATTTACCTGGACCTGATTCTTTACTTTTGGAATGATTTAAGACATCTGTTGCTGGGTAGAAAAATTAGACCAATTAATAAACGTGAAAGCCTTCTGCCATAAGGATTTCCCCTGAAAGGGCTTTAACAGCACATTTAGCACTAAACTGCTTCAAGCAAGCTCACCGCCTGGTTTTCTCTGGCTATAAAGGCAGCAGCAGTTACACCGAGCAACAAGCCCACTACTGTAATACATCACCCATCGCAGCCTAACTGGCATGATAAAGTGTTTGCTCGTGAGGGGACTGTGTGGCCAGTCCAAACAAAGACCACTTCACCTCGCATTTCCTAGAAATCTCTTTTTTTTTTTTCTTAAATAAAAATAAAAAAAAAAAAAGGAAAAAGGTTCACATCCTGAGCTGTGCCTATGCACAGCCCCGGGAAGCCTGAGTCACTCCACCGCGTTCGCTCTTCCCCTCAAAGCAAAGAGCTGCCTGCCCTTTCATACAACTGCTCTGTTGCAGCCATCCCCTATGTATTTAATTCAGTTATAAATGAAATAATATTATAATCAGTTGGGGTTTTATTACTGTTACCTGGAGACATTGCCAGTAGTTTCCTCCAGCAGCTTGCTGAGCAGATGAGATTTGCAGCAAACCTAAATCACTCAAGCCAGCAAGGTCATCTTTATTGCAGAGCGAGAAATAAAGCCTGGATGAGCCTCACGTGTTATTTCATCCCTCGTCCTCCTCATTTCCCTGCTCCTCCCAACAGCTCCAGTTCCCAAGAGCTCCCAAGGAGAAGATGTAGGAGAACTGCTGGGAAAGCATCTCCCCACCAACAACTGTAGTTCACCTTCTCCCTTCAGGGAGCAGGGGTGCACATATCTCTCTCTCTCTCTCTCTCTCTCTCTATATATATATATATCACATGCACATGTGCAAATCCCTGATTATTCCAGCATTTCCCCACAAATAGTCAACAGAGCAACAAACAGAGTGAACTACCATCTCTCCAAACTACAATTCTGCTAAATTTGCTGTAGTTTGGGCAAGTGGGGATTTACCCACCAGATGAAGCCCTGTGCAGTGGTAGCTCTGTTTTGAAGTGCACAATCCACAGATGAGCGTGTCCCAGCACTCTCTGGATGCCCTTATGTTTTAATTCCCCTTCAGATCTTACGAATTTCTTACTTTCACTGACATTACATGACAGTGAGTTTCCCTGGCTAGCCTGGCATGGAAAACAGACCTCTCAGCCTTGACCTTCAACTCAAGTGCCTGGGGGCAGGAGGGAAGGTGTGTTTGCCCACCCCACACGGAACCTTCCTTTTGCCCTTTTGGGAGGCCAGT
>JAOXNO010000070.1:39281809-39307502 GCA_028565335.1 Limnodromus scolopaceus
AGTGCCTGGGGGCAGGAGGGAAGGTGTGTTTGCCCACCCCACACGGAACCTTCCTTTTGCCCTTTTGGGAGGCCAGTATGACATTTGCCGTACCTTACACCTGGGAGGGCTGCCAACCCAGCCTGGTTAACCAGTGTATCTGAGTCCCCGCTCTCAAAGACTAAAGGACAACTGCCAAAAGCTGGCAACTTACAGCAAAGACATGGGATAGAAGGTGCCAGCCTTCCCAATGCTACATGCCTCATTCAATTATCTTCTTATAATAGAGCCAGAGGAGAGTATCTTACTCCCAGCCTCTGAGAGCTTGCTGGCCCACTGGCCTGCCTCCTTTTGTGGCTGGGGTTTCCAGTGAACCCCGGCAGAGCTGCTACAGGGAACCCACCCTTGATCCTGTGGGAGAACCAAGGTGGCCACTCCACAGCAGCACACACAGGAGGTGACAAGGCAAACAGGACAGATGAGAGCTAAGGGGGACCCAAAGTAGCCAGCTTCACCAAGAAAGCAGCCAGGAAGCTCCTAAAGCACAGACAAGAAGTTCTCTCTTTACCAAGTTGCTTGTCTAAATTGAATTTCATTTAACTTAAAACATCGTTAAAAATATCTGCATTTATTCTTGCTGAATGAATGCTGTACGGTGTCCTGCCATTTACCTCGCCTCTCTTAAACCCCTTGGCGTGTGAGTTTTCCGAGGCAGAGGCTGCAGCACGCAGCCTTCGGCACTTTCCGCACGACAGGCAGACTCCCAGCAGCGACGCAGCAACCCCTACGGGATTACAGACCGCACGTCGCAGCGGGTCACACGCAGAAGGAACTCGCTCCTCATTGTCACTCTGTCACCTTCAGCCCAGGACCACTCTCAGGGAATGAAAAACAACCCCAAATAGGATCATACATATAACCACAGCACCACGGGCCAACGTGGATACTGCCCTAACAGGGTAAGGCGCCAGCAGCTCCTCTGGCAGGATGGGCTCAAATCCACCGGGCAACTGGATCTAAGAAGAATGGACAATCCCATGGTTTGTTTGAAATGTTATAGAAGACACAGGTTGAATGTTAATCAGAAAGAAAAAAGTACTGATCATCAACATATCAATGGGCTCAGTTTAGCTTTCAGTGCTCATTATTGTCTGGTGTGAGATGCAGGACTGAGTCTCTACAGATATTTCCAAGTTTCAAAGTTATAGCCACGCTCTTATTCCCAAAGGCTGATGTAGAAAGGACGGCAGCAACTCTACTAAACATTTGAGGATTTAAAAAAAAAGAAAACAACCAACCTAACCTGCAATAGCATCATCCAAGTGACAAAGCTGAGGAACAGGGTCTGGAATATTTTACAGTGATTCTGTTATACTGCAGCACACCCAAGGATGTGAACATTTACTTTAGCTAACCACAGAGCGTGTGAGCACGCAGTTACATGAAAAGGGGTGATTTCCAATGTGTGGCAATCGGCAGAGTCTAACCAGAATATTAAGAGATAGCCATATTTTATTATTATTTGCCATCGAGACACCACAAGAACCATTGCAGTTCCTTTCTTCTGCATATAATCATCACATTGATAAAGCTGGCACCAACCCAAACTGGCTTTTTTGTCCCACCACACAAAGACAGGCAGACACAAAGACAACCACTGACGTTATGTTGTCTACCAAAGAAAACAAAATCCAAGCCACTGTTTTCCATTGCACACTCTCTTCTTGGACAGGAAGAAAACATACCCAAAGAAGTCACTTTCAAACCTCGTTTTTGGATAAAGAGTTGACTGTTTTGCATGGTAACTAGGCATGAAATTATACCAGCTACAATGCAGGCTGCTCAGTGTTTTTTCTATGTTGGCCATCAGTCAGGTGCATGAGTGCTCCCGCTTAGATTTAACTCGGATGCCATGCCAGAACACGTCCCATCAGCATCACGCTTGTCGCTTTAGCACAGGGTGGTTTTGCTGGCACGCCAAAGCAGCTGAGCCTCCGAGTGCACTGCTTTCTTGGCAGGTATTCCTCCTTGCCTAGGGGAGACAGACGTAGGAGAGTTCTACGTCTAGAAAAAAAATAAGATCATTGTAGCCCATCAGATATGATTTCCGGATTTAAGGATTAGAGCTGTGCCACACTGAGCCAGGGAAAACAGCAGGTTGTTCCTTAGCTTGCACCTTGTAACATTTTACTGTTTACTTGCACTTATTTTAGACAGATTTCCTTTCTGAAAGCGCATCTCAGTCCTTCTCCGCATATCCCCACCACACACCCAGCTTCCATACCCTCATTAGAGAAAACACCTGCAACAAAGGTTAAGAACGGTTAAGGTTCACCTTGTCCTCACACTCCTTAAGGAGACAGTTTCTTCAGCAACTGCAAGCGACTGCTTCTCCTCCATTCTCAGCACTTCCAACTTCAACTCTTATTACCGCGTTGACCCTCTGCAAAGGTGAGCACCTGTAAAACAGCTCCCTGATCTACACAGGCAGCCGGACTCTCCCTCCTGGCAAGGAACTGGTTCACTTTGAGCAGCAGTTATAAAAGGAGCAACATCTGCTCCATAACCACTCAGCAGAGCATTGCACAAGAGCAGTTACTTTAGCCAGCCTGATATTGCAAATGCCAAAGGAATTTGGTTTCCTCGTATCTCTACTCACGGGACCTCTGTTTGGAATATTTGAAATTACTTGGACTCCACCACACTACTAAGAACCCCCCCAGGTCTCACTCTGGCTCTCTTGCTTTTGCCACCTTTCACCCTCAGGAGGTTCTTCCCTGTTCATCCACTTTGCTCCCTGGTGCCGGCAAAGAGTCTCATATGCCCCCCAGCCAGCTCGGCTCCCCCCAGCTTTATTAAGAAATCATCTTCAATGAGTGCTCTGGGCCATGGTTCAGAAAGGCTGATAGAGAACCACAGGTTTGTCTCTGCAGGACTCTTCACTTCCAGCTCAATTCGTTCACTCTTTGATGCCTTCTGGGAACTGAAGCAGACAATGGTGATTATTTTCGCAATTTCTCCCTGCGATTTTTCTGCACCTAACTGGTGGGGAGGGGACATTTCCTGAGCCCGCTGTGGGAAAAGGCCCATTCCAGCAGAAAATTAGGTTCTCCCTCTGCCTCCTGAAAACAAGTCTGCTCCTGCCTCACCTCACTTCAGCCCTGATGGTGGAATTTTAATTGAAGTGACTGGTGAAAGAGGGGAGTGAAGGTGTGGTTTGGCTGCAGGACACCAAGTCAGGACCTCTTACACTCTATACCTTGCCCTGACGGTACCTCCTCCCGTGCCCTGGGGATAACCCTGTGCCATGCAGGGAGAGCTCTCGTTCCACAGGGTGGGAGCATGGGAAAGGTTTGCAAAGTGCTTTGATGCTGAAGCACAAAATTCTAGACCCGAGGTAACAGTTCCCTCAATATACTGGGAATTCAAGTTCCACCAAGTTTCCCTGCAAGCAAGGTCAAAACCACACTTCTTCAAGCTTGCTTGAGAATGACAGTCGGTCTAAAATTAAGTTGAAAAGTAACTTCTCACCCTCTTGTGAAAGAGGCCACAAAAAGCCTAAATGAATCTTCAAAGCCTAAATAGATCTCCAACAAGAAATACTCCCCAGAGAGGAAAGCAAGTACAGGCACATGTTCAGAAGCCAGAGCCGGGCACTGCCGCCAGGGCCTGGGCAGGGCAGAGCTGATGTTCTCAAGGGACAAGGACTTGGTGGTGGAACATACCATGGATCTGCCCCAAGTCACCTTTTGCCACGCTCAGCTATGAGATTTCAATATTTATTCATGCTAATGGAGCAGAAGAGAACATCAACGTCAAAGCAAAAGAGCTTAAGGTGAAACAGGGCACATCCCTCTTGTGCTCTTTCTTTATCCCATGAGACCTATATCATGGTAATTTGATGAAAAGTTGTTTTTTCCACCCAAGCTCTACTTTGAGTCTAGAAGCCAGCAGTGACAGCATCAGAATGCTATTTGGGAATAGAACTGAAGAGCTGTCAGCTTGCTTTGTGGGGTTAAAGGAAGCCAACACAGAAAACCAAACACAGGAGCAAGAAGATGGCAAACCTTAAGATTTCTGAAAGCCAAAGGACACAAACATCAGAAATTCAGAACTCACCAGGACTTTGTCAGCTCACAGAGCTTCCTCTCTCCTTTCACTCCCTCCCCTACATTTCAAAAGATGAGTGCGCGTTTCTGGGCAGCACTGGTTTCAGCAAAGTCTCTTCGTGAAATGAGTGTGAGGACACGTGCAGGAGAAAAAAAAAAAAACATCGGAGGCAGGGGGGAGAAGATGGTGAAATTAATCCAGAGGCTACCATAAAGTTCAAAAACTTTAGGAAGCCAGGGGTTTTCTCCAGTTGTTCAGTGCCCTAAGCAAGGGGTCCCTCTGCGCTGATGAACACACTGTCCTTCAAGCCAGGTCTGTCTCTGGAGCAGAAATGCAACATATTTTTCCCCAGAGAAAGTTCTTTTGTCTTGCAGTCACATTGCCAAATTCAGACATTTAATTCAAAGTGTGAAACAGAAGGATTCCAGTCCTGCTTTTAAAGGGAAAATCTCCAGGCTACCGCTCCATCACATAACTAACACCAGCTTTGTTCAGGGCAGGACACAGCGCAGCTCCCTATCCTCAAAAGGAAAGGGAGGCAACATATAAACAACATATCACTGTACATCCCGGCCTCAGAGCCTGCATACCTCAAACAGCAACCAGTGCTAACAGTCTGAGGCACCTCAGCAGATGTATAGCCAAGCAGCTATAAAAGAGCCTTTGTGCTGGCTGCACAGAAACAAGGCATTTTCTGTAAGGGAGACGGCCTTGACCACCTAGCAGAATAAACGGGGTTACACATTTCACACTTCCTCTGCACCGGGAACCGCGAGGGCAGATGGCACAAAGCAGACGCCGTGGGCTGGAGAAATGACCCGTTCGCTTCTGCAGAGCCACATCAGCGATCTAGAGGAGCCACATTACAACCAGATGGAAGATGACTTTGCCCTCACCTTCCACCTTCCTTGCTTGCAGTTCCCGTATCAGAACTGCACAGCTTGATATAAATTTGAGCAGACCTGCAATTCAGCAGAGACTTGCCCCTGCGGTTGTGTCCATGCAAAATCATCAGAAATACTTCTGACTCACCATCCAGAACACCAGACGAACACCGTTCGTCCTAATGCTTAGGCACCCAGCTCCTATTTTATAAATTTTGAAATATCCTTTTCACCTTCACCCTAGTTTCCAGTTCCAAAATTAGGCTAATTCTTTAAGGCTGCAGGAGCTATGGTGTTATTTTTGGCCTAGAAAAGATAAGAAACCACATGGACGGTTTCTTCTCAGTATGAGCACATGCTGCAGTGATGCTACCATCAGCAAACTTCAGGATTTGGCCAAACACATTATTCCATAGAAACAGAGCTGGCTTCCAGTTGGGCCCAGTAAAACACAGCAACAGGACAAAAGTGCAACTGCAAAAGGCTCTCGCAGTGACTACAACCCACTTTTTAACTCTAAGGAGTTGGAGAGGGCAAAGAAATATTATTTGAAGAAGTCAAAGAAAAATTGCTGTCTGAAACCTAGAAAAGCCTCAGCTCGCCAGCATTCCCAGGGAAGCAAACGCCCTGCTGCTTTATGAAGATTAAATCTGATACTGTCTCTCAGTTGTTGGTTGTTTGCTTTTTTTTTTTTTTTCAAATAAGGTTCTCCTTGGCCAAAGATGTTAGGAAGTGTCTTCAACAGGAGAAGGATATAAAACCAAGTATGTCAGTTAAGTAATCTGTGATAAGGTTAAACAAACAAAGCAACATAAGGTAAGGGTAAGGTTTCTTGACAAATCATCTGTGATAAGGTTAAGCAAATTTCTCTTTTGTCAAGACAGCAAAGTTATGCATACAAGGGAAGAATATTTTTGCTGACTTGGACAAAGAATGTGAGAAGTATATGTTCCGGAGTCACTCTAGTTGGACAGTATTGCTTTTAGTCAAGCATCTGGTCTGAAGGCTGTATGAGATCATTAAAAAAACGGGGTCCGGTATTTAAACCACTCTGCACCCATACGTAGAGAGGAACTGCAGGAAAAAAGATTTATAAAAACCTCAGACCTAAGATATAGACAGTTCCCCATCAAGTATTTATGCAGAATTACACATAATATTAATCATCAACACTCACTTACTAAGAACACCCTTAGTCCTTATTGAGGGCAAAGAACATTGCCCTTATGCAGAGTTACTGAGGAGTGAACTCTGCTATCCCTTGGGCAAATGTTTTCTCTCTCTGTAAGACAGTAACACATATTAAAAAGAATGGTTACAAAGGATTAAGGCAGCTCAGTTAATGCAAACTAGCACTCTCTCCTGCATTCCTCACTAATACAGTGGTGACACAACCAGCCAAAACATGTAGCTTTAATTCAAATAAGGTTTAAAGAAGTTACTGCCAAGTAATTACACCCATTGAAGGCCTATGAGCAGAGGAACCTTCATTAATACTCTGCTGCTATTCTCAGAGCACTTTTCTAACCAGCTGCACCAATCTGAAGTGGCAACCATGAACAAGAGCAGGCAATGAGTCTTCATGAACAAACTTGTGCTTGCCTTTCAGAAGGCACACCAACACGAGGTCTAAGCTTGGCCAAGAGGACAGTGAGCAAGGAAGCAGCATCCAAACGCCAACTGCCAACTCAGAGAGCCTGGTGGAAGCCAAAGGTAGGTGAGTTTTCTGATAAGGTGCTGCTCTCTTTACTGCAGCAGGAAGGTGACAGTAGCACTTCTGGAATTACAAGCAGCTTTCTACTACCCTTTTTCTGCTTTCTAATGAACTTCTGGCTGAGTCCAAACTATGGGTTCCCATTTATTTCACTGCTAATCCTAGCCTCTGTCTAAGAACCTGTGCTTAATCCACAAAGAGTGCCGGATGCTTCTGAAGACTGCTTCCAAGAACAAAAATACAGCACTCAGCTGGAGCTCCCTAAAGCCATTCAGTAGGAAGGATTAAACCCAGAGACTTGGATGGAGCTTAGATCCAGTGGGCATGACCCTACCTGTGCTCTCTTCATCACACAAGAGCAGGTCGTGCCTTTTCCTAACGACTCTAAAGCACTGGCTCTGGGAGCCTCATCTCACAGCTCTGCATAAACATTTAGGGCTCCCATCCTTTACTGACATGCGCTTTTAGCTATAAACCAGATGCTAAACAAAGTGGTTTGTTCTACCTTAGCAATGCTCCCAGGACGTCAGACCACCGAGCACAGAAGCTGACTGCTGGAGCTTTGTCTACGCTGCAGCCCCGGGAGCAAGTCACGGCAGCAGCACAGGAGAAACGGCGTCACGCAGACTGCAAAGCCCACCGTGAAGCGGAAAAACTGCTGAGGTGCTTACTCGGAAAGGAGAGCTCGCTGTAGTGGCTTTCCCTCTTATCAGCAATACTCCACATCAAGGTACAACACTGCAGTGTGGACAAAGTATAAATAGAGAAACAGAGATTTCCAATTCAAAGCGTCTTAAAAAACACTTTAGGTACCTAATAGCAATTTAACTTAAGTGCAGGCTTTGACTCTTTGGCTGAAGTCACCATTGCTACACAAGCTGCAAGTAATTGGCATTAAGTTCAGGTGGTTCTTAAGAATCCCACTGATAAATATCAGCCAGAACTTTTACTTTTGCTTCATTATTGTAACAATATTTTAAACTTGTGCAAGAGAACTAAAAGAGTCACTGCCAACTAACTTGCTTTCACTGAGGACATCAGCAGAAATTCACTTTTCTGTAAGAAACTAACCAGAAATAACCACAACTCAACTTTCAAGGACCCCCAAAAAGACTTGCAGCCTAAAACTTCAGGATTTAAGAAAACAAAACCAGTTAGCTCCCCAAACCTTTCCAATTATGTTCCCAACTTCTTTGTGACACATTAAGGTCATTTTGGTGTAGGCATGCAGGAAGATAATCCCCACCCTTCAGGCAATCAGGATTTCTGGCAAGATTTTAAGAGGTCTCCAGCTGATAACCATGGAAGTTCACACCGCCAGGAGTCCAGATAAGCTTTTAACACAGGAAATTAGCACTAAAATGTTTTAAGCATTTTAAGGATCAATTAAGGATGGTATAACAGTCCAGCAAAGTAGAACCAAGTTCTCTGCTCAAAATCAGATGGTTTTAGAACATAAAACAGTAGCAGCAACTCTTCAGACTGGAGATTTCTACAGGAAATGAGGTTAGACAAATCCCAGACAATTAATCCTCCATGCAGTCAGATTACATACTCACACCATCCACAGAGTCACCAGGCAACAGCACAGAGCACCGAGTTCAACTGCTACCTGGCTGCTGCAAGGACTGGCCATTGCAGGTTGGCATCTTGCATCTTGGTTCACCATCCGTGAGTCAATGGTTCTCCCACCACAGCCTAAAAAGCCAGGCTCCTTACTGACATATGTTAAGTGCATTTGGGTGCAATGCCCAGGAAGACTCAAGATACACATTTCTCATTAGTAACTGCAGCTGCAAGCTATTAAAAAAGAAATAGGCAGCGCATTAAATGTCATCTTTTGCCTTGTCAGCGCTGGGGGACCACAAAGTTCATCAAGGACAGTGACTTTTGGAGTAGGTAACTGGGAAGCAAGAGGATTGGCAGTTCCTGAGCTGAGGTGAGGAGTCACCTAATAGCTCTTTTCAGTGTATTTCCAGCAGCAGACCAGTGACTGCAAACACAGTGAACTGGCAAAATATAACTGTACAGATCACAAAGGCATCCTCAGAGACTGTCAGCCCAGAGAGCACAGGGAAATGCTCACAGAGCTGTGTCACGGCAGAGTCACCCTGCTGTGTACTCTTCTCTCCAAAAGCATGAAGAAAAGCCTTCATAGCAGGTTAGTGCTGCACACCGATGCAGCTGGCTATAACCACTGCCTAAAGCAAGTCTGGATAATTACCTGTGTTCATCCACTCCAAGTTCAAAAGAAAATGATGTCTTACATTAAATTGTTTTTATAAAAGTAACAAATAGTAAAACAAAACTCTATATCAAAACCCATCATATCCATCCATTTAAAAGATTCACCTTTTGCTGCTTCTCTGTAATAATTCAATTTGGTTTATTGTTTATTTAAAAAATCCAAATATTTCTCAAACCACCCTACTCCAAGTGTAGTACAGCTAGCACTGAAAGCATTTGAGCTGAATGTGTTCCTACCATCCCTTTGGTGACCTCGACTAGTTTATATTAAACCCCTTCCCCACATCAGCACTTCATTTCTATTTCCCACCACCAAACAGGTCTGGCTTTTCTCTCCCATGCTTACAGGCTCTGACACCTCCGTGCTGCTGGCACTTTAAGCTGCACACAGAACATGGTTCTAATAGAGTGAGGGGAGAAAACCAAATATTCTCTCAAAATTTACAGTTAACTCCTCAACCCCTAAACTTCTGGGTCACAGTTACCCCTTACATATAGATCTGTTAAAAACCTCCATACTGAGAGCCCCAGCTGAAGACACTTCACGTCCACTTCAGCTGAGAAAGACAATTTTTTATTTTATTTTTACTGTCATGTGGGACATTTCACAGAGATTCTGTTTATACAGAGGTAGCCATTAAACGGTTTATTATCCCATCTTCATCTTTTATACACAGAGATAAGCACTAAATAAAATGGAAAAGAAAACCTGCCAACTCAGTTTGGTCAGACATAACTGACCCATGGGAGATAACTGACTGTGCAGGTATTACTGGATTTTATATCAATTGGGTTTGGCATTTAACCGTGTCCTTCCAAGGTCTCCAGTCAGGCGGGATTCACCTACAAAAGGCAGCGCAATGAGTAGCTCTGATCACAGCACAACATCATTTCTTTCAAGTACTGAGCCTCACAGCTCCAGGAAGCCATAAAATAAGAATCTAACCTGCAAAAAAGGGACGGCTTTCCCATAAATTCAGAAGAGAAAAATACATTAGAAAGCTTCTGGTCTCATACTTACCTCCCTCTGCCTATCCCCATTGCTGCTCAACAGAACAAACTCAAATCCTCAAGTATCTTCTGAGTGCCTTAATTAAGAAACTGGGATGATAAGCTATTTTATTAGAGTTCTTTGTCCTGTCATGCAGTGAAGGATTAGCCTTTCCTGACTTGTCCTCAAGATAACAACTAATCCTGATGGCTCCCTAAACTCAACAGGCTGCACAGATCCTAATTTCTAACCAAACCACAGCACTTCAGGAAGACAATAACAGGAAAAAAAAGCAATACTTCTGTTTGCTGGATTCATGGCTGAAGCTTCCTTAGAGTCTGCACGACACCATCAAAGTCCCCATTTCAGCGACCCTCCGCTTAGGCATTAGATAAGTCATCCAGCTAACTAGGGACAGATTAACCATGTGCTCACAAAAATTAGGTCAGTCTCAAACAGCCTCCATAGCCTGGAAAGGCATGTACAGGCAAGCACAAATCACACAGCCCTCCTCTTTTAAAATGATGGCCAGCAGAAAGTCAGAGAGATCCAGACTCAAGTAACTTTGGTACAAAGCTTAGTGCTATATACAAAGCGGTTCTTGATTTCTACAACAAACAAGAAACCTCTACCAACCTGAATCCAGAAGTCACTAAGGAATGACTTAGCGATGTCAACTTTTCCCTCTTTGAAACATTTGGTTCTCAAATATTTAATTATTTTCTGAAGTGAACGAGCTAGGTTAGGACTTGGGTGCAGATCTGAGATCTGTCTCCTATTCCAAACCCTCCTAACCCACACCTTGGTTTCACAAACCTGAACTGCAGCCTTTACTCTCTCCTTTGACCTCCCTGCCCTCCTCCTCAGCAAACACAGCTACTAAAATTAGGCCACAGTGGTCATACCATGCCACCTCCCCCACTGTCATCACGGACTCCCTGTCACATCAGTCGTGTTTTAGTCTCACACTGAGCCCCATGCATCACCTTCCCTGCCCAGATAAACCTCTTCTCTAGTCTCACCTGTCTGTACTCTGACAAAATGCCATTCCTCATTAACTTCACAAAGCTCAATCTCCATCCATCCCCAGAATGGATGGCCACCCACCTCAAACTTGCTCGGAAGCAAAAAGACATCTCTGAAGCGTTTCAAAGATAAAATTTAGTGTTTAAGAAAAGATGATTTATGATCTTCTACCCTAAACCACTGGACACGCTTGTATCCTCCCTCTCACACACACGCAAGCAATTTGTATCATGTATTTCTTGAATGATGAGATGCAATGGACTACACGCACATGGAGAGATAAGGTATCTGTTGCTGTCAAGGTTTGCCAAGTTCCTATGCTCTGACTTCAAAAAAACATACAAGCTTTGAAGCCAGAACAATATATATATCTATTATAGCATCTGATTTCTAAAGTGCTGCTGATGCTCCTGCCGCACAGACAAGGCTTTTTCTGAGAGGATAAAGCAAGGGAACTGAAGGCTAGCGGTTAACAGTTGCATCTGTCCCCAGTCTTTCAGTTCTGATCAATCGCTGCAGGATTTCTATCTTTTTTTGACTTCTGGCTATCTTACAGAAAACCATAAACTTCTGTTTTGCCCGTAGGAGAGTCCATTCCAGCACCGTTATGTTCTGCCACTGCCAATGTACTTGGCAGATATAATGTGCACTATAAGGGCTTTCCTAACTTCAGTGAATTTCAGAGCAGCAACTGTCTTCAATTACTCCAGATGAAAGACCACACAAAACGTTAATTCAAAGCCCCCTTCTCCCGGAAGCCCCCCGCTATCCCTAGTCACTGCTGCCCTACTTTTTCCCTTCGTCAAAGCCCCAAAGGTTGGGCTGCTCTTCCTTGATGCTCATGTTTCCTGATGTGATCACTCCCTTTGTCATAGCTTCTTTGCCACGTATATTATAAGAAAACCTGCCTCACTTCAAGACATTTAAGAGTACTTGTTACTTGTTCGGAGGAAAGCACTGCTCCCTCCACCCAGACACACTTGCTGCTCTTACCTAATTTCTCCCACCACCTCAGTAAGAACAGAAGGAAAATCAGGCAAAACATCTGGGCATTTGCACCAGCAGTTAGAGGTACCATGAGCTGCCCCGCTGCATCCAGCTGTTTCTATTGTGCTGTAGGACATGAAGCGGTTTGTATCACCTGAAAGTAATGTGTGTCAGAAGAGCTTAATTACTGAAGAAATTAATCGGATATTTACCAGCACTGCCTTGATTTCTAGTAGCTACAAAGAGCTTGTATTAAAGTTACCAGCACACTGAAGATAGGGATATTAAACACAAATTAGAACAATACTCAGCAGCACCTATAAAACAAGACTAAAACAACACTAAGCTACAGAGTGATGGCTTCGTAATTCAGATGCATTTCAAGGAAACGTTAGACTCAAACCGAAAACAATACGTTGGGATCGTTTAAATCACAAATGAGATAGCTTGTCATCAAGCCTGAAACCTGTTCTCAGGCTGAATAGCCAAGACCGCACATGGCACCACAAGGCAGTGCATGAGAAAACAAAACTAGCACATCTCTGTGATCCACGCAAGACAAACTACTGGCCAGAGGAAATGAGACTTAAATATATAAACCTGTTCTGAGAGAAACACCCAGCAGTGTGCCAGAAGTCCAAAATATCAATATTCACTAGAAATGCAGAATCACTTCCCAGCAAGATCAGTACAAGCCTTTTGTCCTCTTCAAGAGGACGGGCTGCACTCTATAACACTTTATAAACTGTCAGGCTCCCATCTCTAAGCTTCAGAGATTTCACGGCTCCATTCTTTTCATGATTTTTTTTTTTCTTCCAGTTTGCTGCATAAAATCTGTAGCTTTGGCTGCTCCACCCTATAGAGGGCTGAGTTTTACAGCTATTTGTCAAATAGCAGTAACAATCTCGGCTTTGTTTTCACAATGATGATAATCCTTGCCATAAAGGACTTACATTTAAGAGGCATGTCTCATCTGTGACTCACTTGACCTGTCTCAAGTAAGGCAACAGCTACAAGCCTGGTCACAGGATCCTAAAATCCATCAAGGGCTGCAAACTGGTCCTGAAGCAGCAGCCTGGGTGCGTCAGACGAAGCTCCCCAGAGCCCAGGGAGCTTCAGTTCTCCTCCAGTTTGCACATACTGTTGCTGCCTCTTTTCTAGGGTGAGATAAAACAGGAAGTCCAAAGAATCGTGGTGTCAATTCCTTCACTGTATTTGCTGAAAAGCTCCTGACGGCAGGAAGAGCGTGAACAAATCTTTACAAGTCTTGAAACGGGCAATAACCGGTGCCACTAATGAAGTGGTCTGAGAGGCACTGCAGAGAGCAGCGAAGTGACAGAAACACAGGAAGGGGGAAAAAAAGGGTTTTGAGACAGACTGCTGCGAGCAGAAAAAAAACACAGAGCCAGGCCTGGAGACGCATTTGGGCACACCACCAGAGGCAGAGCCAGGGAAGATGAGCAGCACAGTAAAGACATTGTGGGATCCTAAAATCAGAGAAAGGGGGCAGTGACAGTCATGGAGATGAGTAAAACGACTCTGGGCATAGAGCCCACCGCAAGGGAGAAAAAAACCACCCGTGCTGAGGTCCAGCAGGGCATTCCATGTCCAAGATGCTAAGAACAAAACCCAAAGAGCTGAGGGGTGCCTGCCCAGACCTGAGCTCCTCGTTTGTGCCGCCCCTTGAGACTCTCCAGAATAGGAAGTGCAGGAAGAGAAGGAGAAGTTTGAAGTTTGGGTTTTCTGAGGCCAACGGTGTTTTGTTTGCCGAGACAAGTGCTGTCACTGCTTCCCTTTCCACGGGAACTGTGAAGAATGTGGTGCCCGTGCCCCAGCAAAGCAGGCACAGATAAACTTTTTGCTCCGTCAGAAGCTCACTGAAATACAACACTTTGCAATTCACTTACAGTGGCCTGTTACTTGATGTTCATGAACGTACAAGACATGGAAAATGTCACTTTTACACCAAGCTTTCCTAACACAGCTGTTACAACAGCTGTGTTATTTCACACAGCTATTGCTTTATCTTAAATAAAATACCAGGCACATTTAATCTAGTTGTCTGGGCAATGAGAGGACCAGATCAAAAAAAGGGAAAAAATGACAGGTTTTTAAATTGAAAAGCCTCAAATAAATGAGTGAGCCTATTCCTTGCAGAAGCAGCACACTTTCATCACTGAAACTCTTCCCTCTCTGCAAAACAGCTGAGCCTTAGCATCTCACACTCCTGGGTTACTTCTGAACATCGTACAGTTTATACACTTCACAGAAACCAATTCCATGTAATTCATAGCACCTGAGAGAATCAAGCACTATGGATAATTTAACAGAAGCTGATCAAACAAAACTGATTTTAAGAGAAGCCTGATCTAATTCTGTCAGATAGCATTCCTAGTGCAGTTGTGTGCTATCATTAGCTATTTCAAGCCAAAATCATATTGAATTTAGGAGGTCTTTGCCAGTTTCAGTAGGACCAAAATGCTGACCTTCAGTAAGTTACCAAATGCCACATGGTACAGGCATTCACACCAGAAGTTATTTCAACTCAGAATGCCTAGAGTGAAATATTTATGCTGCTAAAAACTGTCGGAAAAGGTATTGACTTCTCATGAACGGTCCAAACCACAACACTGGCAATATACAAATTAGTTTCAGGTCTTCAAGCAGGGAACTTGGAGAGCCACTGTTAGTCCAGAAAGTATGCACAAAAGATACAAATTGAATTACTGCAGCTGGAAACCTCCTTCCCCTTCCTCAGAGGCTTTCCCATCACTGAACTGTGAACTGAAACGAAGCAACAGCTTCTGGGGGCAGAAATTCGGTGTCAAAAGTTTAACACAAGCCTTTGCCAGAGAAAGAGTGGGTCAGCAGCAGTATCTCTTGTCATCTGTGACCACAGCTTCTGTCACGCAGGCAGAAGAATCTCCCTCTTTACCACATCTCATAAAAGGACAAAGCGATGGTTGCGTACAAGTCGTAAACATTTGTGTAACAAGACAAACTGTTCACCCTCTCTTCCGCTCTCAACTTCTCCCTTTTTTCTAAGGCAGACCCACCAGTGGTTTTCCCTGATCCTAGAGGAGAAACTGCAGCCCAAGCCCAGCAGGTGTTTTCAATCAGACAGTCTGTAAACACCCAAGGCTCACTTCAAAAAGCCCAGCGTACCCGGCCAGGAGAAGCCCCCCTTACCCCTGCGAGGAGCTGCCAGCCCCCAGCCCCCAGCAGGAAGAGCAGCAGGAAGCTCTGCCATAAGCAGACTGGGGACTCACTCATTTTTCCCCCCCCCCCAAGATGCCAAATTTGCAGCCACATCAGTGTGGGCAGACCCTGAATTTCATTGAAAGAGTGACGGCCTGTCTCTGCTGACGTCAAGGACCTGCTAAGCAGGCGTCTGCAGGATGGGGCTGCCAGCAAATCCCCTGAGCAGCAGCAGACTTGGGCTGTGGGCAGGCTGGGAGGCAGCTCATCGTGCAAGGTGAGAGTGCCAGCCACCATGAGACATCGCTGCCATGGCTGTACTTTGGGGGGGAAAAAAAAAAAACCAAACCTGTCACTGTCAGGGCAAACATCTGTCAACCTTGCACATTTCAACTGCAGCAAGTTGCACAGTAATTGTATCATCTATTTTCCACGCTGACACCATGTCATACCCAGCTAAAGAAGATAAAAGAGACTTGGACAGTCAAGAATGCAGGGACTCGTGGACATTCTGATTTAAGCTTATTCTCTTTCTGCCTGAATAAAAATACCTGTTATGAATGATGAACGTTCCTCCCCTCACCCCAACTTGCCTAATGTCAGGCTCCATTTCCCTCCTTACTGTTGCACTTCCGTATTTGCGTAGATCTCTCCCAGGATGACACTCATCAGAAACAAAAAGCGTAGAAACTGTACAGTTGGATGGTCAAGTTGCAAAGGAAGGTGAGCTCTGGAGGAACTGCTGTGCAGCCGCACAACAGCAATCCCCTGCGTCCAGCCTCCTCCACCCTCTCCTCTGCCTCCCCCAAAACACACACCTCGTTCTCCACAGCCTCGTCCTTACCTCGTAGGACCATACACACTGCACTCCCGCAAACCTCCGTACGCATCTTCCCACTTCCACGTCCTCGTGGGTGGTGTACATCTCTCGCAGGCACTCGCCAATGTGGGGCACCATCCTCCGCAGGACTTCCCGGCTCATGATCACTCCTGGTCCCCCCATGCAGAAGTTCTCGCCTGGTTCTAGCGCCAGCTTCCCCATCTCTTCTGTGGTGCCAAGGCCAGTCTGCCCAAGAAAGAGGGGCTCGCTGCTGTTCAAACTCCTGAGGAAGTTCTCCAGTTTGTCCCCTTTGATGTAAACGTCATCATCAGCTCTCATAAACCATTCGTATTTGTCCAAGTAGTGGTCATGCATGTATTTGAGCATCATGAAAGATTTCTTCTGGGGTGGGTAAGAGTCATCTACGCCTGGAAGTGGCACAATGGGGATGGGAATAGAGGTGTCCGAACCCTCACTGGAGAAGAATTCAACCTTGCCAGGAATGGTTTTGGACCACGTTCTAGAATTAAAAAGACAACAAGGACTAATTAAGTATGCAAACCAGTCAGGCAGAGAGTACTAGCAGAGTTCTCAAAGGAACCACACCTCATCTGCTTTACAAATTTTTTTTTTTAAATGCCTTGAAGGGTTATTTTTTTCCCCACGCAAATGAGGACATTCACATGGCACACAGAGCAATTGGTGTAACACACAAAAAATTCTGATATGACAAGCTTCCACATATCATTTTTGCATCTGTCTGATAGAAAAATAACTCAACAGGAGTAGTTCACTAGTGGAAGGTGAGATTTCTTAAGCATACTCAATATTGGTCTAGCAGCTATTTGTCACAAGATACAGCACGAAGCCAAAGGGAGCCCAGATGGGCAAACAATTCACATGCAACTGGATTTAATGTCTCCAAAGCTTCCCTGCAAGTTATTCAGCATCGTATCCACCTGCCATTCCCTCTAAGCCCCTGAAAAGCTCAAATGTGCATTTAGAAGTACTGACTTCCAGAGAATAAACAGATGCACATTTCACACAAACTTGTGAGGAATCAGTATCCTGTGGGAAACCAACCAAACAGCAACTTCTCCAGATATTGTGTGGGGAAGCACGTAGGGCTTTGACAGAAGTAAAATGCTCCTGCCTGTTTGCGACAGCTGGAGAAGCACAGAGCATGGTAGCAACAGTAACCTCCAAGGGGTCTGCCCATACCAGCAAAGAACTAGTAGAAAAGTAGTGCTAAGAAATGCCTGCAAAACTTGTAATCCCAACAGATGATCTGGTGCTACCGACACCCACACCTCAAGCAGCTTTCCCCACACTTCAGACCAGATTTTAGTAGACAGGAACATCACAAAAGAGGAGCCTTTTCTGTGCAAAGCAGTACAGTGACAGCATCTGCTCCACACCTTCCGTGCTCCTCTCTGCCAAATCCAACCCATCTGCGTGGGCAAACTGGGTCACTTATAATGCAGGAAGAGAGGTAGGATGATTCAAGGCAGACTGCAGAACACTTCTCCTCCTCCAGGGAGGATTTTCAATCATGTAACTGTTACAGCCTTGCCCTAAAAATTATGAATTTTAAGCTTTCAGTACCATTTTCTCAAATTCTACCTGTGAAAAAAGCAGAGTACACATATCCTTCACAGAAACTCACAGAAAACTATTTCCATTGGTAAACCAACAGGTTTTGCCCCTTTTTGTATAGGGGGAGAGTACTTCTGTTTAGCGCCCATGCTCAGAATATAACCTATATTAAAAGCTGAATGTGAAAACACTCTCATGGTAAAGGACAAGTATCCCCTCAATGCATCACTGTCACTTTCACCAGATGCCTCTCAACAAAAGGTTTCTTGCCAAAAGCAGAACAGATTTTGGGCAGTACAGACCATCTGAAATTTGAAGTCTCCAGAATTAGCTGCCGTACAAAGTCTGAAATGTAAAAATATTTCAGAAGAATTATTCTTCAAGTCCCACCGGGAAATGCAAAGGTATTTAATTAGTACTAGCTAAACATCAACTTTGACACCTTAACAGTACACACTAATTACTTTACATTATTCAATATTTACATATTCATTACACATTACTTTGTGTAATGAATATCGCCCAATTACTTTAAAAGCTTTGTCTTCTGGATTTCTTACTGCCTTGGGTAGTGTTTCATTGAAAAAGTTTAGATCCCAGCTTCCCTGAAGAGCACAGAGTAAAGCCAATGGAAACATTCCCCTTCACAATAGAGGTGATGAGGCCTTTAATCATCAGTGATGCAATTAATGCACAGTACTGGTGGTTATAAAGTCACATCCTGTTAAAGCACTTAAAACTGCCCGTTTTAAAATGAGACATGTTCATATCTTGAACTTTCACTAACTATTAAGGAAGTTCTGCTGTTTATTTTCTGACACCCACACTCCACACACATATCATTTGGAGTTCCCATATCAACTCCCAATCTAAGTTTTAAAAACCTCTTCATTAAGGGTACTTGATCTATTCAAATTTTAATCTCACAGAAAGTAAAGGCAGTTCATGTCACCCACTGTGACCAGTTCCCAATGCAGCTTCTGGGTGGACCCACAGCACTTTTCAGACAATGACCAGAGGAAGTTTTAAGCTAAAGTCTTATGGAAATTTCTGCTTATTGCCTTTTTTTTTTTTTACTCAAAAGTAAACAATGAATATTCAGACTTGGCTCTTGATATCTTGAAAGATCTGCTTTTGAAATTATTACAAACTATGGACAAGGCAGGATGTCTTCTGTCACTCCAAGCTTCAGTCTCTACTCTCCAACCAGGTACCCTCACCTCAGGACCTCCCTAAGAATGGTCAAGAGAAGAGTTCCCATTCAATGGAGAGGGAACAAAATGCATGTACACCCATAAACCCTGGCATGTTTGATTTCCAGTTCTCATATTGCATTAAACCCCTCAGCCCAAAGCCAGTTTGACCCCATCTTTTCATGGACCCAGGCCATACTTAAGCTTCATACTAAAACAGGAGTAAACCAGAGACATATTTCTGCATACGTGGGGGGCGCAACGCACATAGAAAGACCATGCCCTAGTGATATCCACACCCCAAGGATCAGTGTGTGGCTTGGGTCGGCACCACAACATTACTTCAGCCTTGGGATCTCACGGCGACCATGCCCCAGCACAGCTTGACCAAGCCTTTGTTCATTTCCTGCGACAACGCAATTTCGAGGATGAGACAACTCGCCGTGTTATTTGTGACTGTGGCTTTGAGTATTTGTTCAAACTCAGACAGACGGAATACGCTCCCACTTCAAAAAATTGCCTGTCTATGTCAATGCAAGCGTCGCTCGGCAGAGGCTGAAACAATGGGAGCCACCATGTGCTGCTCCTTATGTCTAAGCCACAGCTCGCTGTTCCACGCAGCCCCTTTTGGGCGAAAAATACAGAATAATTTGCTCAGGAAACATGTTGTTGCACCCAGGCAAAGAAGCCAAACCACAAATTGTAAGATGAACTACAAGTATGTTTTTCTGACCCCAGCTATCAGCAGAACTAAGGACTGGTAAATGTAGGGGAATTCTGATCAAAGTCATCTTTAACTTTTTTATCTGACGTTGATCCGATCAGACCTGACTCAATCACAAGCAATTCTGCAGATCAGCTTGTTAACAGTTATGTTTCTTGCCCATCCTCCCATCTCCAGCCCAGTTTGCTATATCTGCTCTCAGGTTATGGGCAGGAACCTGACGCCTTCGGCTCCTCAGGCACAGAGCTCGTCTCAACACCTTCCTACTCCTGCGGCCCCACCAGCACCCACTCCCACCAGCTGACTTTGCTTGCCTGGTCAAGGCTTCTCTAATATCAGACTCGCAGACTGCATCTGCAAATGAATTTTAAGTTTGATAATAATAAAATGCAGGGAAAATATTTTTAGCAACACTTGACGCCTTTCCTCCCCCCACAAGGGCTCCTCTGTTTAATCCTCAGCTGTTTAAAGGAAATGTGGTCACAACTTTTCTACCACCAGGTTCCTGTATCTACATCCGCAGAGACCACCTCCACTGCAGCGATCACTGGTGGCCTCAGCCAACCTAAGGCCATTTCGAGTCTGTCCAGAGAGAAATATCAGGTTCTGAATACAACTGATACGTGTACTGAACCGGTCATTTAAAAAGAGCAACTGAACTGCTCTGACAGATCCCAGCCTTATCTCCTCCGTGTAATCTGAATCTGCTCGGTTAAACCGGAGGATGTGCATGAATCAGGACGGTGAGGCTCTCCATTACCTTCCCCTGGAGCAGCGCTGAAAACATGCACGACTGGGTGCGACCTGGTTTCTCTCAGCCCACAGGACACATCACTCCAGCAAACTAGAAGCTAGGGGTTGACAAGGGAATCAAAGTGCAATTTAAACAAACACAGAAAAATCAGGTAACGCTTCCTTAGAAGAAACCTCTTAGCAGAGGACATTAGGACTATTCCAGTATTGGTGGCTACCAAGTCAATTTTACCACCCCTTAACTGGTTTTGCGCAGAGGATATCCTATGTGTACCCTGATCTGAGCAAGTCACAAGCAAAGTGGGTGCAAAGACTGTGTCACAGCTGGTACAGGTATTCACGCGATACAGAAAACTGTGTGCACAAAGAGAGTGCTAAAAAACCCCAGTATCTTCTAAAGATAAGTCATTTCTTAATTTAAGACGACATTTAAAAATCATGGCTTGGAGCAGGAGGAGCACAGGTCTGGAATGTTTTATATTCAGTTTCCAGTGTTTATTATTTATTTGTATTACCTTGCTTTGTTATCAGCTCTGCAGGCTCAGCAGAAGCATGGTCAGCAGCTTTACGCAGACAGTGCTCCCTTTGTAGAGACCCAAACTGAAGACGATTACAAAAAAATTTATTTGGTTTTTGTCTGCAGCTTGGAAACCTTCCTTAGAGGAGATCAGAGAAACCATTTAAAGTTTTGAGAAAGAGTCAACTTGTATAATTATGCGGAAGAAAAACACAATTCCTGAAGAACTCTGCAAGATAAATGGACGTAAAAGACCGATTTCTTGAATACATGGTTCAGCTAAATTTCAGGCTGAATTAGAGCTAGTTTTGTGTAACTGCTCTTCCAGGTCCCTTTTTTCCAGCAATGCTTGCTACAGGGGAAGCAACGAACCACAGCTTAGCCATGAGAACTGGGCAAGAACACCAGCACGCTGCTTCTGCATGTGGTACTGCAGATGACCATCATGAGAGATCAGAAAAACAAGCTCTTTATTTTAAGTTTCCAAATGGGTTTAAAAGAGCTTTTCAGTTAAGGTCTGCATTACAGAATTCAAATTTAAGGGAGAGTTCCTTTCAATTTTTTGCAGGACAGCTTGGTATCTAGCTTTAATGGAGAACCCAGCAGCTTCTACAGCTCCTTACAGTCCTTTAACTCCTTTCATTCAAAGTGGTGCCAGTTTTCTGTCCATGGATATCCATCCACCTTTCCTTGTGGAAACAGGGACGGAAATGGATCCATCATCCATAGGCACACCGATATTCAGTGGGTCAGATTAAGATCAAAGCCCAAGCGTCCCAGAGGTTTGGGCCACATGGCTATTTTAGGGTATGTGGGTGACCTTGTTTCTCCATGTCCCCCACGCGTCCATGCCAGTTGCTCTCACTCAACTTGTTTCATACTGTTCCTTAAGCATTCTTGCAAATTTTAGGTAACTCCTTACTGCTCAGATACAAGAGCAGGACACAGCAGGTTCTCACTATTGCGATACTGCAGTATGATCGATGCGTTAGGCAAAACGTGTATCGCCTGTCACGTCACTCAAAAGTCACTTCACACGATCTCCTCCTGAGAGGCCAGAGCGCACGCTCCGCAATCCATCGTATTACCTCACTCACAACCAGAAAGGACCAAAACCAAATACCACCCAACAGCCTCGGCCTGGGCTCACAGTTTAAAAGCAGCACAAAAATGTGTTTCGTATTACACTTCTGCAGCAGCTACCGCGGGCTTAGACAGATAATACAAACTCCTTTAGACCCCAAATCCTTCTGGCTGCCTTTCACTTAAGCTTTTCCAAGCACTCAGGTATTTAGATTCCAGTGCAGTCTGTTTCCTATAAGCCACCAGGAACAGAGTGGGAGCACGTTCGAGATGGTGCCTCCCGAAGGGCATCCCTCTGCTGCAGGAGCCCCGGCATCACTCGCAGTCCTCATGCGTGTGGCTGGCCTGGAGCGGGGACTGTCCCAAACCGAGGACTACTGCAGCTGTGTTCCTGCAGAGACCCTGCCAAAGGCCAGCATCTCGCCATTAACTGCATTCACGCTAGTCTCCTGCCACATTTCCCAGGAAATCTAGCTGCGATAAAAAAAAAAAAAACAAAAAAAACCCCAAAAACAGTTAACTGCCTAACCGCCTGAAATTTCTGTTCCTGAAATAGCAGACTTAAATCTTCTGGGAGACTGCTTATTGCCATCCTCTCCTTCCTGCAGCTCTTTTAGGACAACTCCCCTCAACTGCAAAACCATTAGCACATATTGTTGCACTTTCCCTGAACTCCAGCCATACCTTAACTCCTTCCTGCACAGCTCTTTTCCTGACTATTTCTTGTCCTTTGATGTGACACCGCAGTTTTCTGCTGCTGCATTTCACCGGCCTCCTGGAAGGGAAGCTCTGCTAACCTGGGCTGTCAGATGCAATAACTGCTGGAGCTACAAATCTCCCCTCTGAAAACCGGTACATCTAAAAGCTTACTCTCTGCCTCGCAGACTACAAAAGCACGACTGTTTCAAAGAGCCAGCGTCTCCCGAAAATCCAGCAGGCCCATTTTGCCTTGCAGTGGTCATTTTGCTCATGATTGATGTTCAGGAAGTGGATTGCTTCCCCTCTCGTTAGACTCTATCTGGATTCACAGCAGCAAGGATCAGCAAATGCTTTCCGCTCCGGTCCCTTTTAGCTGTGTCTGTAAATGGCCTTTGAGCCACAGCAATTTGGAGGTATTCAGCCTATGAATCCCTAATTCCTTTCAGCGCCCTGGCTAGCGTGGTATCAAGGCTCTGCACACGCTGCCACCCCGGGAATGCCTTGCTAGCAGCTTCCCATTTCACTGGCTGTGCCAGCGATTCAGCTCACCAGGATGCTTTGTCAATGTAGTAATCCCAGCAATTGTCTGCTTGAGTACTTCATGGCAATCAAAAGCCATTTAAGACTTCAGGTTTGTCTTCCTCTCCCCCTCTCCCCACTTTTCCCCAAAGATGTCTTCCTGCCACCAGGATATTAGCTCATTTCTTTTACCAACAGAGGGGAGAAAAATGCATTTAGCCCTACCGCAATGTTAAGAGGTCTCTTTATTCATCCTTTCCCAGAGCGGACATCATCTCTAGAGGTTAAACCAAAATAGCAATGCAGTAAAAAGCGATACTCAGATCTGCTTCCCAGGGCTGAAGGAGCCCGATGCCGTTAGCTGAATTGGTTAAGTTCCATCTTTGGCCATTTTTTTTGTGTGTGAGCAGATGTTGCAGATCTGGTTCTGTAAACCCAGCTCTCCCACAGCACGGGACTGTTCAGCAAGCACAGGCAAAGCCAGGGACAAGAATCCTTCCCACACCAGCAAAGTGAAACGCTCCACAACTAACATTCATCTCTGGACAATACTGTGATAAATTTCCCCTTCTCTAATTCTTGACACAAAATCTGATGGGTGCTAGACAAACTATTCTGCCATAAAACCTGTTATGTGATGTCCCAACATGACTCCAGCCTTTCCGTATGTAAATGTGAATTACACGGCTCCTGAGATTTGCAATCCAAAACGCTCCATCCCACACGGTGAAGAATACACAACCCTGAAGAAACAGATTCTTTCACCCATTCCAAAGCATCAATCATGCACTCTCTGTAACTTAATTATAGGTCTACTGCTGAAAGAAGGAATTATGTTTCCATTAAAACCATCATTGGTGGACAACATGCTTCAGATCGCCCAAATTAAGCGATTTTACTGCATTTGATGCTGATGTAAAGAGAGCTACCGTTTCCCAAAACTGGGGCGGGGCAGGGGGAGAAGGAGATGGTCCGTCATACACGGTTTTGCCATTCTGTTCTTACCAGCCAACAGGGCCAAGTACTTTTCAACCTGGGCAGGCAGGACATGGAGAAGGGTTTCTTCTAGTGCAAGACTAAAGGGGATGTTTTATTAGAGAAAGATCCGCGCCAGAGCTCCTGGCTGCTCCTCTGACGGCACTGCCTGTGCAGTGCTCAATCGGAGCCGGGGCATACCCGAGCTGACATTTTAGCTCTTAACTCTTTCAGATTTCCCAAGCAGGCTTCCCGCGCAGCCTCTCAGCACTGCCTGCTGGCGCGAACGCCGGAGCAATGAGCATATTTCAGCTGAGCGAAGAGTTTCTCCAAAGCCACAGACACGTCTCTCACAGAAGAGATGATTATTCTGATGCTGCCGAGGCTTTGGACAGAAGTCCCGTTAGCACGCAGCGCTGGCGGCAATACGCAGCTACGGCTGGAGACCACGCCGCGGGCCACAGTGAGCGGCACGCAGCGCCAAGCACAAAGATGTCCCTGCTCCAAAAACGGGTGTACTCAGGTAATAAACACACGGCTCAGAGACCCCTGTTCCTGCGCCAGCTTCACCAGCCTGAAGCTAGGAGCATTTTGACTTTCCCCATTCAAGCTGTTTCGCTACCTGGTCCAGCCTTAGCAACAGCTGTGGTGAGAAAAGGCTGATCTTATTCTTTGTTTCCAGATGCCTTTTCCTAAGTGAGTCTCATTCCTAAGCACATGCTCTTGGCTTGGCGCAATGGTCTTTTTTCCCTATCCAGGGGGTTACAGCACTCTCCAAACTTTATTATTATCAGGCTGTCGGCTCTCTTCAGAGCAGCAGCCAAGGACTGCACCAGCGTGATGGGGCCATGCCCAAGCTAGGAGCACTGAGGAAAGCACTTCAACGATCCCGGTGACCAGCAGTAGGTGCCCCCTTGCTACGGTGGGGCTACCTGACCCTCAGGAAAGACCACTGGGGCTGCCTGCCAGGTACCGATTCAACCAGACCGTGTGAGAACATCAACGCCACTCAACTCGACCCCTCATGTCTCCGCCGACCTGTCCAGACAGCGGAGGAGAGATTGAGGCACCTCTGTCCCTTCACCCCACGGCCCAGCCCAGACCGGCCCCAGGCGAGTGCCCCAGCGCTGCCCACCCGGGCCGGTGCGAGGGGAGCCGGGTCTCAGAGTGCTCTGAGGGGGCCCCTCGGCTCGCTCACACCTGCCCCATAGAAGGGCGAGTGGTCCCGGGGCCGGTGGGGGCGATCCCGGCCGCAAAGGCTCCCACCCGGGGTCTCTTACCTCAGCCGCTCCGCCAGGGCAAACGGCTGTGTCGAGAGCCAAGCCCACCCGAACCGAGGCCACCCGAACGGAGCCGAGCCTACCCGAACGCGGCCGAACCGCGCCGAGCCCAGCTGAGCCCAGACCCGAACCCACCGAACGTGGCCGAACCGAGCCGAGCCCAGACCCGAACCCACCCGAACGCGGCCGAACCGAACCGAGCCGAGCCCACCGAAACCATCCGAGCCCGGCCGACGGCAGTCGAGCGGAGCCGCCCCCCCCACACTCCCGCTCACCGGTGGGCGGCCACGGCGCGGCTCCGCAGGTACTTCTGCGCCGTCATGACCCCCACGAAGAGGAAGCTCTGTGCCGGCGGGCCGGGGCGGCGCGGCGGGGCGGCGGCGGGCGGCGGGCGGCAG
>JAOXNO010000070.1:39341908-39356095 GCA_028565335.1 Limnodromus scolopaceus
GTTCAAGGCCAGGCTGGATGGGGCTTGGAGCAACCTGGTCTGGTGGGAGGTGTCCCTGCCCAGGGCAGGGGGGTTGGGACTAGATGATCTCTAAGGTCCCTTCCAACTCTAACCATTCCATGATTTTATGACAGCACTTCAAAATCCCCTCCAGGGCGTCGGGCACCACTCCCAAGCATGCACCAGTTGAGCTTTCCCACCTAAGCAGAGTAAACGTGGAAAAAAGCAATGCTAAATCGGGCTGCAGAGGAGCTGAGGGAGGGAAAGGCTGGGGAGAGGAGCTGGGAAAGCAGAAGACCCCGCTCTGACACCAGCACATCGTGGCTGGAAGGCAAACGGTGGTGATGGAGCTGGTATTATTAGAGGCCTTCCACGCACCAGGCTTGAGAAATGGTTATGCAGGAAAAGGAGACGAAAAAAAGGCTTGAAAAATAATTGTGGTGAAGTACATTTACACTGACTGGAATAAGAATTAGAAGGGAAGTAATTTTCGTAAAGGATTAAGAGCCCATTCCCTTCCACGCTTGCCAACAAGATCAATAAATATTTTGGATTTAGTCTTAGGAAATTGCCCATGTATGATAAATGAGATTCACGCCACTGAGCACGAATTGTCTGGAGATCATATTATCATCGGATCTATGATGATTTTGAGGGCAGAGGCAAACATTAACAATGGAAAATAATTGGGAGTTTCAGGAAGCGAAAAAGGCAGGATTTAAAGGGAACGCCGAGAGGCTTGGGGCAGCAGGAGGGAGCCGGCAGCGGCCAGTCCAGCCCCGTGGGGCGGCCGGGACGACGCGCCTCAGCTGCCTGACATTTTTATACACCGCAAAGCCATCTTCCATCACTCCGAGAGGGTTTTATGGCCTCCCCCGCAACCTTATTAAACTAAAGCACCTGGCTTCAGAGGAATCGGGGAAATAAAGAATGGCTCTAATAAAAATGTAAAAACTCCCAAAAAACCTTGCTAATATGAATATACTCCCAGCACCTCTCGGGATGTGCTGGAGAGCTGGGATTGCTTGCTTCCCTGCCGGCATGGGGTGGGTACCGCGGGCATCGGCTCTTGATGCAACGAGGGTTTGGGGGTTTTGGATGGGGATGCCGCGGGGCGAAGGACATACCTGTGCCGGCGGGGCAGGTCTCGCATCGCCGGGGCTCCCGGCTGAGGTACATGGCAGGCTGGCACTCCGGCACGCAGCTCTCTCCTGCCAGGCTGCCGGGAAAGCAGAGGGGACATTTGTACCCAAAGCTACAGGCTCTGGGGACTCAGCACAGCCTGTCCCCATCTCCGCATCCCCCAGTGCCCTACGGCGGCCTCAGCCTGCAGTGCAGGAGGTGCTGGAAAGGCAGCCAGCGCTCCAGGAGACATTGAAGTCCTGCCTGGACCAAAGGGAGGGCTGCAGGTTCCTTAATTAACTATCCAGGAGGAAATAAAATTATTTTTTCCCATGGGCAGGCAGCCAGGCTCTCCCAAAGACCTTTTGCACTGTGAGGCTCCCTGGAATAGAAGGAAATTGGTTCGGTGCCATGGCTGGGCCGGTGCTGCTTCACCGTGGCAGGGATGATTTGGAGCCCCGGCTTAAAAAGATATTGGACAATAAAAAGCAAGCGCCGTGCGGATTATGTCTGACAAGTGCCTCCAGTTTTGCTTTTTCCGAGGGAGTAGATAATCTTTTGGCGGCGGCAATTTCCTTGTCTGAGAGAGTGCCGCTGCTACACCGTGGCTCCGGCTCGTTTACAGCCCCTGAGCAAAGCACAATGGGATCCCTGCTTCCATGTGAGCTTGGGGATGGAAAACAGCTTCTTCCCAGTGCAGACACTGCTCGCCATCATGGCTGGGCTCTGTATCCCGCAGGAGCCACAGGGCCAGCAGCAAGGGCATCCTGTGCTCCTTGCAGGGCTGGGGCTGCCCTCCTTGTGCCCACTTGTCCGTCCTATAGTACGTCCACTCAACAGGAACATTGGATAAAATTTTCCAGCGCGGATGAAGCTGAGGGAAGGGTTTTGGCACTTGCAGGGAGCATTTTCAGCCTGCCTGGGTACCAGCTCTGCCCAAAAGCAGAGCAAAACCAAGCACCCCGTTTGGCCGGGACGGCTCTGACGGAGCCACCCGAGGCTCAGGAGGAAAGGTTCCCTTTGCAACAGGCAGGGTAAACCTTTTCATTGCTTTTTTGCCCCCCCTCATTGTAGATGCTGCGATGCCGGGACCTGCTGTGGTCACAGGTGACTGAATTTGGACAAGCACTTCTGAGCCTGCAGCATAGCACTTACCCGGCACCCTGGCAAGCGCTGGAGAAAAGGAAATTAAGTTTAAATCATGCTTTTCGGCTAAGAAAGGGCCACGAAGCACCACCTTTAAACTCCCAGACCTCCAGCGCTCCGTACCACAGCTGTAGTAGCGTAGAAGCAGGATCTCAGGCCTTTAAGTAATGCACTCCCTAATTTCCCATCGGTTTTCCCAAATTTAAACCACAGGTACCAACACTGCAGGTATAAACCCCTCCCGTGCTGGTATTTTACCTGAATCCATCTTTGCATGCAGTGCATTTGTCTGCTTCGCCGACACATTTTTTACAGCTTTGGTGACATTTCAGACAGCGTTTCTGACCTTTCAAAAAAACAAAGCCAGACAGGGAGAATAAAACCCGGACAGTGATTTGCAAGCGGCAGTTGGAGCCGCAGAGCCCCGCTGCACCCCAGCACCAGCTCCCCGGGGAGGAGAGGTATGTCCTCCCCCCGACGGTCCCCGCTACGGCAGATGACCTTATCTGTCACTGCTTGCTAAGAAGAAATATGCTTTGGAAGTAGCTAGGATCATTAATTACAGTCTTCTAATTAAGAGCTGAGTGCCTCTGCTTTGCACCACCCTCTTTGAACATCCAGAGGTTTTCCTCCTCCCTTCACTGCCCAAAGTGGGTTGAGGGGGGAAATTTAAAGCCAATACTCAAAAATCAGGGCGTTTTCTCCACCCACGGCACTTAAAACAGAAGCAACCCCTGCGTATCCTCGTGCCACAGCTCCCAAGGGATAAAGATCCTTACGTTCCTCGGCGTAAAAGCCGGGGGGACACAGCACCACGCAGGTGTTCATCTCCTGGTGGTGGTAGAGGCTCCGCTTGCACGCCGTGCACTGGTTGGCTCCCCTCCCGACGCAGCGCTCGCAGCCCTTGTAGCACCGGCGGCACCTCCGGGCGCCTTCGTCACCAAAAAACCCCGCGGGGCACGAGCTCACGCACATCCTGGGGAAGGAACCGAGAGCGCCCGGGCTTTTGGTGCCAACACCAGACACCTCCTTCCTGGCAGCCTGGCACCCGCCACCATCCCATCTGGGGCACCCCCCAGCCTTGGCAGTGATTTGGGCTCGTTTACTTCTTATTCCTAAAATTTAAGGTGTCTTGAATGTCATGGCTCGGTCATAAAGAGCCAGGGCATCTCTTGGCCAGCGACCCCATCTACGGGTAAACTTTCCATGCGCTGGCCCAAGAGATCGAGGAGTGGAAACCCCAATTCCAGAAGTGATTTGGCACCTCAGCTAGCTGTCCCTTGGGCGTGGGTGACCCCAGCCGGTGAAGCCAAATGCTTCTTCCCCAGCATGATTGCATGGCCAAAGTCCTCCAGGGCTCTCCAGCTCTGTGTCCCCCACCCCATCGTACCCTCACCCAGGTCAGGGATCCCCACACCTCCTCCTCCCCCCGTTTTATCTCTCATACTCTTTTTTCTCTGTGCAAACACCTATCAACCACGCTGTGGTGTGAGCCCTGGGGAAAGACACTGCCACCTCCCAGGGACCCCATGGGGACACCCCATCACCCCTCACCTGCCGGTTTTCATGCTGCCCAGGCTGTAGTGGATGCAGTTCAAGCACTGGTCAGCGTTGGGGCCGTCACAGCCCTGGTCACCGCACTCGGGGTGACATGGACCTGGGGAGGGAGAGACCAGCTCAGCCCGGGAAGAGGCTAAGCACCCCCCAGACCCCACTGCCATGATGCTCTGAGGACACCCTCCCTTGGCAGATGGACACGGAGAAGGGGGCTGGGGACCCTCCGCCTCTCTTATCCTGTATCTATTATCTTACAGATCTTATCCTGTATCTATTATCTTACAGATCTTATCCTATCTATCCTATGGAGCTGCGCGGCTCCGGGTGCTTGGATCTCCTCCAGCTCATCCTCCCCGGCACGAAACGCACCGCACCATCCTCCGGCTGAACACCCTCATGCAGGAGCGGCTTTGAAAGAGAAGCCAGACCCACTCCTCGGGGACCGGCCGGGGAGGGAAGGTGGGCAGAGGAGCTTTTTTTACTCCTCAGACGGCTGCACCACCAATTTGTGGTGGGAGAGCTGGGACGGGGCGTTTTTGCTATACCTTCTAATTTCGCCAGGCTGCTGCCCCGCGCTGGCCACAGGCACCGCTCCTCCCAGCCCGCCCTGGCCCCGGGCAGGATCAGGCCTTGTGGTTGGCATTTTCCCAGGTATTTTTTTGGGGGGGGGACACAACATGGCAGCTCAGCCGGCGCTTACCTGCATACTCCTCCTCCTCCTCCACCACCTCCACCTGGCTCTGCAGGAAGGCGGCTCTCGATGGCTCCATCTCCGACGCCGGCACCTCCAGCGTCCTCCCGCGGGACTGGGGGCCACCCAGCGCGGTGTAGGGGTGCTCAGCCGTCCCGTAGAAGAGGAGGCTCCACTCCTTCAGCTTCCCTGCAGGATGGGCACGGTGTCACCCATCCCGCTCCCCATCCCGCTCCTCCCCGGGTGACCCCACAGCGCAGCTCCGGCTTTGGGGGAAGCAGGGGGAGGCTGGACCGGACCAACAGGGCTTCTCCACTCGAGTGACAACGCACAAGCGAACAACAAACACCCAGAAGTCTTCCCCAGCCCCTGAGCTCCCAGCCTGCACAGAATCCAGCTGTTTAAGGCCCCTAACAAGGGATTTTCTTATGCCCTAACTCATCTGCATCACCGTACCCATCACACCCAACGTGCAGCGAGAACCAGTAACTTTAAAAGCTCCGTAATGGAGGATTATTTCTGTCTGATAAAAGCTGCCCGGCACACACCGGATTATTTCTTGCGGCTGTTGCTCCAGCCACCCCCCTATCCGACAGGTCGCAGGTCTGAGCGTGGTGTCCCCCAAAACACCATGGGGGCCACCAGAGCCTGCGCAGCACCCAGGGGCAGTGGGCTCCCCACCGCCTTACACCCACACCAGGGTCTTCCCCGACCCACGTAGCTTTGGGGAGGGGGTCCAAAACCACTGCCGCTTCTTTCCAACACTGTTTTTCTTTCAATTCCCCGTCAATGCAAGTCACCTCACGCCTGCGGCACGCTCGGCTTTAACCACTAATCCCTGCGATTCCAGGAAGGGCTTAAAATTTCCAACACCCAAATCCCTTTCGGCTCTCCGAAAGGGCTGAGAGGACCCACCTGCCGCAGGATGGAGCGGAGCCTGCGAAGGGGTGAGCTTGGGTGGCACCAGCTGGGGAAGAGCTCAGCCGCGCGCCTCCATCAAAAGAATTAAATTTGCTTTAAATCTCAAGTGTCCCCGTGCGAGGAAAGCCCGGGCTGCATGGGGCTGATGCTGGGGATGCAGCGGCGCCAGCGACAGGACGCCCGTAGTATTTAATTGGTATTAAATTAACCAGTTTAATTAATGGTCTTAACATGTAATACCTGCTTCTGCCGGGGGCTGGGAGCATCGTCCCTCTTTTTCCTCCCGCTTTGCCCTCTCTGTTTCAAACCCAGGGCAGACGCTTTGAGGGATTGGGGGGGTGACTCCATGCGCTCGTTTCCCTTTAATTTTGCAAAGCCAGGTGAAGCCAAGTCCTGACGCCCGCGAGGGGCTCAGAAACACCCGCCGCAAACCATAAATACGGGGGGGGAGGAGGGGGGAAAAGCAGCTCCGTGGGCGCTTTCGCTGCCGCTCCTCCGAGTTCAAAAGATTCCGGGTGAAGGCAGCAAACAAAAACCACTTTCTGCACAATGAGCCCCCACGTGCGCCTCCCGCCAGAAAGTCGCGTGGGAGAGGTTTTTAATATACTCCTGGCTCCTTATCAATGATGGTGGGGATTTTAAACACCCCCGCAACGCACGCCGGCCCTAGGCGGGATGCTTCGTGCCCCCGCTGCCACCAGCCGGCGAGGCGGCTGTCCCTTCCCGGCAGGGATGGATCCCGCCAGCCCGGCTCCTTTGCCGGGAAGGGGTAAGGGAGCGGGCGGCCAAGCTGGGGAGTGGGGGGGGACACAGCGGGGTTGGGGACACGCAGGGGGCCAAGGCTGAGCCCAGCCACCCCCATGGCAGCCCGGAGAGGATGTCCGTCCGTCTGCAGCCCGCGGGGCATCGTCCCCTCGCGCCCCTTGCACAACCAGCCCACGCGCCAGATGTCCCAGCAGCGAAGCGAAGCGAAGCAAAACAAACAAACAACAATTACAGCTCTCGGGTTTCCTCGTTTTGCCTCGTTACGGTTTAATTTTGGAAACCCGGCTCCCGGTCGCAGCCGGTTTGCTGCTGGGAGAAAACCCGCTCCCGGTTCTGCCAGACTGGCAGCCTCCTGCGCTGAGGCTTC
Organism: Limnodromus scolopaceus; assembly: GCA_028565335.1. NCBI lineage: Eukaryota > Metazoa > Chordata > Aves > Charadriiformes > Scolopacidae > Limnodromus > Limnodromus scolopaceus. The sequence continues at coordinate 39,348,478 of JAOXNO010000070.1, forward strand.
ATTCCCATTTTTGACAAATTCTGGGCAAGACAGTTTTGCCGAAGACAGTAAAACTCGCAGCGAAAGTCAAGGCCAAACTAAGCAGCCTGCAAAGAGGTTTTGGGGGCGAGGGGAACCAGCGGGTGTTGGGGGGGACGTGGGTGCTGGGGGACACCCTTACCTTGCACGGCAGGGTTGCGCACTTGGGACGGCGTGTCGTGGATCTCCAGGGTCCACTCCCCCGCCGCCCGCTCCCCCCAGCAGTGGACGGTCATGAACTCCCAGCCCTTGAACCCTTCATTGGAGTGGTCGAACACCCTGCAATAGTCATGATGTGCACCAAGAAGCTTGACTTGGAACGTCTTATTAATTCGGAAAAGAAAGTTAGGTAAGTAAGGATTTTAGGGATCCTTACACGCACCCAGCCTTGCGCGGAGCCCTCCTGCAGCTGAGACCTGAGCATAGAATCATAGAATTGTCTAGGTTGGAAGGGACCTTTACAATCATCTACTCCAACCATCAACCTAACTCTGATAAAACCCCATCACTAAACCGTGTCACTAAGCACTGTGCCTACCCGTCTTTTAAATACCTCCAGGGATGGTGCCTCAACCACTTCCCTGGGCAGCCCATTCCAAGGCTCAAGAACGCCTTCAGTGTAAAAATTTTTCCTAATCTCCAATCTGAACCTCCCCTGATGCAACTTGAGGCCATTTCCTCTTGTCCCATCACCCGTGACTTGGGAGAAGAGACCAACCCCCCCTGGCTACACCCTCCTTTCAGGTAGCCGTAGAGAGCATGCCCCTCGCTTTCCCAAAAAAACCCAATCAACCCCCGAAACGAGGATGCTGCCCAGCCCAGACACACGTTGGCTCTGTGTGCTCTCACCTCCTGGCGAGGAGCTGCGACCTGGTCCCCGCCGGAGACACGAGGCTGATCTGGAGGTCTCCCCGGCGTGGGTGGGAGATGCTGAGCCGCACCACAACGTGCTCCAGGTAGAGGACATGCTGGTCGCGGTGGTCAGCGCAGGCGCTGCTGAGGGTGCTGGCGCGCAGCACGTGGTCCGCTCGGATGTACCTGCCAGGGACAGGCACATACGACAGTGGGGACAGCAGCACACGCCGTTTCCCAGCAGCGTGGACGCCCAGCTCTGTTTGAAAACCCTGCCTCCTGCTGCTTCATGGCAAAAATTATCGTAGAATCATCTAGGTTGGAAGGGACCTTCAAGATCATCTACTCCAACCATCAACCCAACCCTGACAAAAAAACCATCACTAAACCGTGTCCCCCAGCACCATGTCAACCTGTCTTTTGAACATCTCCAGGGATGGTGCCTCAACCACTTCCCTGGGCAGCCCATTCCAATGCTTGATAAGCCTTTCAGCGTAAACATTTTTCCTAATATCCAACGTGAACCTCCCCTGGCGCAACTTGAGGCTGTTTCCTCTAGTCCTGTCACCTGTGACTTGGGAGAAGAGACCGACCCCCCCTGGCTACACCCTCCTTTCAGGTAGTTGTAGAGAGCAATAAGGTCTTCCCTCAGCCTCCTTTTCTCTAGGCTGAACAACCCCAATTATCTCATCCTCCATTGCAATACAGCGTCCTAGCACGGGAATTTGCTGAATTGCTCAATGGTAGCGCGATGGGTTTGAACTGCCTCTAAGATCTATGCCTTATGGGCTGCAAGGGCGCTGCTTTATTATAATTATCAGTGCAGCGTTCCTCTTTGGGTTGTAATTAGTGTCTGTATCAGATAAATAGTTTCATGAACACACTTGGCTCCAAATTCATTCCTGCTCTGTGTATGCGAGTCTTCCAAAGGCACTCCCTTGTCTGATGAACAACTCCCTTGCTCTGCAGCCAGGCAGTGGTTAAACCAGGAGGGTCCATGTGGTCAGATCCCTGATCCCACCCTTTAACCTCACAGAGACGGACCTACCATGGATAAGATGTGAACCTGAGCTGGTCTGAACCTGAAGCCAAATTCAAAGAGACTCCAAGCACTGGAAAATTTGGGAACCTTTGCAACAAAGCACCTTTTTTTGGTGTCTTCCATCAAGACAAAGTGTTTGGTGGGAGAGGAAGGAGGACCGAACCCATCACCGCTCAAGTAGGACCCAGCAGGTCAGTTGGTTTAGGTATCACTAAGTCATTTCCAAAATGGCAAACAGCACTGTCAGCCCTCAAAAAATCCCTGCTGATCATCCACCTGGGCTGAAAAAGCACGGAAAGGGCAAAAAGAAATAACCTGCCATCAAAGCTCATCCTGGAGAACCCCTGCAGGACCCACTCCTCACCAAGCTGTAGGCATAGACCCCGGGTGGGCACTTCTAGGTCAATAAAGAGACCTCAGGGTGGACAGTGCAGGTTGCTCTCATCACAAAATCCATGAACACCACCTCACATGCACATGGGCTCGTCCCAGCCACCCCCGCTCCTAATTTCCCTTTCCAAATTCCAGGACAGCAGCTGAGCCTTTGCATCGCAAGAGCTGACTCCACCAAAGCTCCTTCCAAGCAGCCACATGCCCCAGGACAGTCCCCCCCACCCCACGACACTCACTTGGGCACCCTGTCCAGGCTTCCCACGCAGACGTGCTGGGGAGGGACTGCCTTCCACTTCTTGGCTTCCACCACAATAGCGTCTGCATCCACCAGACCAAAGCCATATAGATGGCTAACTGGAAAGAGAGAAGACTCAGAAACCCACTGCCTTCCAAGCAAGGGACAGGAGCAACTCCTTGGTGCTTGATGGAGCATCCTCCAACCATTGGGGAAGGTGTGGAGTTAACCCTGTTGGGGTGTGAGGTGCTCCAACACATGAAACTCCTCACTCTGCCCAAGTGACACATTGTCACCATGGAAAACCCATTGCTGGGAGCAGCCCACCAAAAGAAGCAGGCAACTGCTTCTCCTGCAGCTCAGGAGAGCATCCACCAAGCAAGGCTTCCACGCCTGCACCAAGCAAGGCTTCCAAGCCTCCACCAAGCAAGGCTTCCAAGCCTCCCACCCTACAAATTACTGCCCTCTCCTCCCTCCACGCAACAGCCTGATGGTAGGAGCCCCCGAGGCAGGTAAGAGCGGCCACCCAAGGTGAACGCTCCCACGAGCGAAGCTCTGGGGACCTTTATTTTCCCTTGGGTGGCCATTTTTGCCATGCCACCTCCGCCCCACAGCCCCTCACCTTTATGCCCTGCGCCGTTGATCTTCCAGTCGGGGGCCCGCAGATGCACCGGCCGCGAGGTTTTGACCAGCAGATGCTGAACGTCCCTCCAGGTGAGCAGGGGGCTGCAAGGACACACAGCTCATGGGATGGCCCCCGCTGCCTCCAGTATTTCCAGCAGCAGCAGAGACCTCCATTGGGTTAAAAAAAAAACCCCAAAACTCTCTTTCCTGCTCCAGAATGTCCTGCCTGGAGGCTGGCCAGCACTTAGGGCGTCCCCAGCAGAAAGGGTGCCCCAGAGAGGGATGCCACCTGCCCATGGTATTTAGCTCTCCTGTTCTGGGGTATAACTGGAGCAAATCAGGAAGGTTTTCCCAATTTTCTTGTAGGAGATTGGGAACGAAGCACAACCCAGGGCAGGGTACTGGGCTCGGCAGCTCGCTGATACATGCTGCTGAGCAAACCTTCCCTTTACAGGAATAACAGCAAAAATCGCTGGAAAAAAAAGCCCTGAGTTGCTCATTTAACAGCAAAATGAAACCCAAAGTGTTACCAAAACCCCCCTTAGGCTGAGTTTGCAGGAGGTTTGTGTGTCCAAGCTGCAGGACACGGAGAACTGTGGGCTTTTGAGCCCGACCCCCTGCCCCAAGACCCAGCCCAGGGATATCGCTGAAGAATTTTCCATACTTTTCTTACAGTCAGTTCTTCAGCATCTCGAGCTGGGATTTATGTTGCTCTCGAGCAACATTTAAGAAAAGAAATTCAATTTATTCCTTCTCATCATAATGGAGTGCTGAAGCACCAAGTTCTGGTACTTAATGTTGCGTTTTATGCCTCAGCTAAACAATTCAAAAATTACATCTAAAGCTCTTAATATATTTGTAATGAAAACGGCATCTCTGGAAACATGCTCACCCGACCTGGGTGCTGGGATTAAACTGGAGGAGAGGGAATGGAGCCAACACGCTGCGATCGCCGTCCCCGGACACGAGCGCAACGCTGCCCTGCGGCTTATTCACAGCCTTAATTTTATTTCCACCCCATAAAAATAATAATAACATTAGTAGGGAGAAGCTCACGAGAAGATGCTCCATGGAACAACATGGGGATACCCAAGGGGTGAGCCTGGTCCCCCACGGGGGCTGCTCCTGGGCTGGGGGACCAGGATGGGGACAAGAAGCAAAGAGCAGTTCGTTTGAAGCAGGGAGCGTGTCGTTGCTGGTCACGACGCGTGGGTTTTTGACGTTATGCAAAAGTAGTCTTTTTCCCCCAGAAATGAAACACTTGCTGAAAACCATCACTTCTACAGACACCTTCCATTTTCCGTGATGTTTTCTGACATTTTTTTTCCAGGAAGTATTTATAAAACCCCTGTTGGAGCTGGCTGTCAGCGGTTTCAAAGCATCAAATGAAAAGCCTGACTTATCTCACCAACCCCAACTTTTCAACAGATGGCAACAAGTGAAGAATTAGCTCAATAAAACACCTGCAGGAAGATTAGATGCAAAACAACAACACTGTATCAAACCGTGCCAAAAAAGAGCAATTTAGAATAACTTTGCCCCATCTTGAGTTGCTCCAGAAAGGGGGGGAAAAAAAAAAAAAAACCCAACCAAAAAACCCCTACCTTATTTCTTTCTGGGTTTGCTTACCAGCTACTAAATTTGGAAACACCTGCCAGCTGGTGGTGAGGTTACACTTACTTTGCCTCCAAAGCCAAGGCGATGATGCCCGCGACCATGGGGGCGGACACGGAGGTGCCGGTGTGGCCGTCCGTGCAGCGGTGCCGGAGGTCCGTGGTGACCTGCGGAGAGAGGAGCTGCAGCCCTGCGCTACCAGAGATGGTGCCGGGGTGGGCTCTACCCCACGGAGCACCCCAAGTTTGCCGGGGATGCTGCCAGCGGGGAGCAGAGCCTGCGGGTACCCAAACCTGCCGCGGCTCCCATGCCAGCGGGGTGCCCTGAGCCCCCCAAAGTTGGCTGCAGAGCCACATTTGGCACACGAGAAACCCATTTTCCTTCGCTCGAAGACGCAAAAACTATTCAAAAGGGGAGAAAACAGTCCATTTTGCTGGGGGTCAGCTGGAGGAAATGGATGGAATGGCGCGAGCAGGGGAGGGCTGGCAGGGGTCTGCACCCACGGGTGCATGTTGAGTTGTGCTGTATTAAATGCTTTCCATAAAAGCTCCAGCTCCTGGTGTCGGGCAAGAATTTTCACTTGCATGGGGGGAAAAAAAGAAAAAAAAAAAAAAAAGGAAAAACCCCCACATTTCCAGCTTTTTCATTTCAGGGCAGAGCGCGACGCTTGGGTACCAAAAGCTCGGAGAGAAGAGGTGGGCAAAGACATGCCAAGTCGGTTATATTTTTTAAAGGCTCCTGGGTTTTGAGTTAATCTGGTGATTTTTCGGGGAGGTGGGGACACACGTGCCACCTAGTTCCCCCCCAAGGTGCTTTTTTGCTCAGCAGTGCTCCAGCAGCACTGATCTGGTGCTGTCCTCAGCCATGCCAATGCTCCTGAGCGCCATGAAAACAGCATTTGGATTCTGTTTTCTGGCTGGAAATTAATCTTTTAGGGGCCAAACAAATCACTCCTGAATTAAAAAAAACAAACAAACAAAAAAAAAAAAAGAGAGACTGCTAAAACCCCCACATTTTTGGTCAAAAAACTAATTTGGGTGGAAAACTTCCTGGCAGCTCGGGTAAGGTGCTGTGCTGGTGGGTGATGTTTTACTGCCCAAGGTTTGGGTGATGCACAGGGATGTCGGTGACAAAAGGCTTTGCTGTGATGAAACCACAACAGCTGTTGGGACAGGGCAAATACAGCCTGCGATCAGGGAAAACCAGGCTGATCCACACGTGCACACGCTGTCAGGCAATTCCTGGGCTCCAAAAAGTCTCTGCTCCCTGTTTGGGTTTGCCACATCCCCGCCAAACACCTCCATCCCCCCTCTTTTTTTCTCTGTCTCAGGCTAAAACTCCTCAAAATTCCCTTTTTATAAGCACAGGGCAGCGAGCAGGCACTTTGGGGGACAGGCAAATATTTGCACGGGTATTTTTGCAATCCTCCAGCCCTTTCACCCATTTCCCAGGGCAAAAGCCACACGCCTGAGCTCTTCCAAAGAACCAGAGCATAAAGAAAAAAACCCACCATAAAAAAAACACGAGCGAAACCCACCGCAGGGCTAAAGGCAAAGCCCGGCTCCTAGGACGGAGCCATCCCCCAGCCCAGCCACGCAAAAAGCATCCAGGGGATGCTGCCCCACTCGCCATCGGGGTAAAACTTACTATTTTCCGCTCATAGAAAGCCCCACTGCTGTAGGTGGTGGCAAGGGTGGAGGCACATTCCTCCAGGTACCAGGGCTTGTAGCCGTTCTCGGTGGTGCTGCTGATGGAGATGGTGTAGATGCTGTTGGTGTAGCCGTCACAGGAGCAGTAATCGCCCTCTCTGCCGCCGTTCCCCGATGCCCAGACGAAAATGGACCCCAAGCCCCTGCGACCCTGCGGGCAGAGAAGGGACAGAGGGTGAGAGAAGGTCTTTGTCCAGGACGAGCGGCCATCTCGGCATGGGCAGCCCCCCCACTCCGGCACTGGGATGCCATTGTCAAGCCTGATTTTGGGGTCAGAAGCTACGGTTTGGTTAAGTTGGAAGGATGGGTCCCATCCTGCCCAGTGCTCAGCTCCCAGATCAGCCCCCACAAATGTGTCCCCCGGCTCGGCCAGCCCCAGTTTTACAGGCAGCGACTCCCTGTGAGGACAGGAGAGCCTTTGGCATCTTCTGTGGGCTCTCATCCGGGGTGCTCAGAGCCCCTGCACCAGGCAGTGACACCTGGCACAGCGCTTTCTGGGGTGCAGGGATGGCCCCGTGGGAGGAACCAGCAGGGAGCCCCCCCAAAACGCACATCTCCCTCACCCTGAGCCTGCAAAGCCCCTCGTGAACCCACCCAAACCATCAGAAACCTTCCCCCGGCCTCTCCTTTAGGTTCCTTTTGTTTGTTTTTAATTTTTCTCTTTTTTAATCCCTCCCCATCGCTTGGCAGGAACATCTGATGGAGCCGTCCCCACGGGGTCCAGCTGCGGGAGCCCCACCAGGAATTGGGGGGGCGGGAAGAGCGCACCAGCCACCCCAGACCTCCCTGGAGCCGGGGGAAAATCCCGCCCGGGAGCAGTGGCCGCGCTGCCAACGAGGGGCCCCTAACGAAGCCAACAGCGCGGGGGCGAAGCGCCTCCATCCTCCATCCCGACCGCTGCCAGGGCACCCGGGGTGCCCCCGCAGCCCCCCGGGGAATCACCCAGCCCCCTGGGGGATCACAAACTGGCTGCCTCCGGTCCCCAAGGGAGGATTTTTTGGGTGACCCGAGGAAGGGTTTTTTTGGGGCAGGAAATGAAGCGGCTGGTTCTCTTCCCTGCAGGGCTCTCTGGGGCTTGGCCGGCGATGGAAGCACAGGGCGGCGGAGCAGCCCCATCCTCCCCCCCCAACC
>JAOXNO010000070.1:39395347-39416684 GCA_028565335.1 Limnodromus scolopaceus
CTCCTTGGTGTCCCTCGTGACTCCGTTTCACCTCACTGGAGCAGCATTGCACCAACTCTTATCAACGAAGAAGCCCATGGTCTGGCAGCGCATCCCTCCTCGAAGGGGTAGCCCGACCCTGGCTGCAGCCTGATGCCTCTCCCCACAGCATTTTTGGACCAGTCTCCATGTTCTCGTGCAACGAGCATCCTCCCCTAATTCCTCCTGCAGACGACAGGTCCCCCCGCAGCAGCTGCTCCTGCGGTGGGGTGGTGGTGGCTCTCTCCGGGTCTGCCCGCAAGGATGAGGGACAGCCGATAAATCACAAGGAGGCAGCCCCTGCGTCCTCACACACACGTCGACAGCATCCTAAAAATATTCTTCACTTTTTCACCGATTAAAATTTTCCAGAAGAGTTGGAACCACAGCCCACACCCTATCTGTACAGCCAGAGGTTTCCCCTTGCCTCCCCCAGCTCTGCTGGGAAAAGAGAGAACACTGAACAACATTTCTGGTACTTTGGGGTAGGGTGTTTTGGTCATTTTGAAAGCCTGGCTAAACTATCACCTTTTTTCAATAATTCATTCCATGATGGCTGGCACTGTCCTGCAGCTGAGCTGGGGCCACCACCGCATCCTGACTTGCTCTCACGCACCCACGGGAGAAGGCTGTGGGTGAGCTGGGATGTTCCCACTTCCCACCCGAAGCCCCAGGTTGGAAGGCTCGGAAAATTAAACAAAGTAAAAATGTATTTAAAGCAGCTCCCCCCTGGTGTTGGGCAGCAGAGAGCTAACCCTGGCTGGCTGAGAGCTCTAAATGACAATGGCCAGCCACGATTTTCTGGTCAAATCTTTCAGAGGTGCCTGTTGTGCCAGGCAAAGGGGAAACCTGAAGGATGTTCACATCCCACTGGCCACTGGCCAGGCCCCTCCGAGCCATTGCTCATAGCAGCATTTGCTTTGCCCAGTTGGGCTCTCAAGTCACGGAGGAGGAGCAGGGGAAGCCACAGAAGGTGTTACACAACAAGGGGATCGTCTGGGCGAGACCAGAGCCTTTGCCAAACCCAGAGTGAAGCTGATACAAAGGAGATGCCATCAGTTTGTTTTTGCTAATTATCACTAATAATTATTTGTGAGTGGTTGCTCTTAGGAGCTCCGGTCCTGGCTCAGCCCCTGCTGCTCTTGCACCTTTGTGTGCAAGTGGCACAAACAGGGGGGTCCTGCCCCAAAACCCTGCGGGCGAGGGGAGAGGGTACCTGGGCAATGCCCCGACTGCAGCGGTGGCCACATTGTGTGTCCCCCTCCGCTCTGTCCTCTCTCCCCGCTCACACCAGTGACAGCCAGTTAGACCCTGTCTGTCCTCCCTTCGCTTTTCCGAGTGCGGTCAGTGCCTCGGCCTCTCGTTAAACCCCAGATCCATCACAGCACATCTATTAGCGGCCTCCTCCCCCTCCTGGCGCGGGACGTCTTTCTGCTGACATGGCAATCATTTCCCTGTCAACGCGCCTCGACAGCACCAGGATTTCTCATTTCAAACCCTGGCATGTCCCAGGGTGATTCCCAGCTCCTCCATTAACCCCTGGCCCCTGCAGGATGGGGGCAGCCAGCCCTGATGGATGCTCCAGTATCTCCTCCGCCTCTGGTTAGCAGAAGCTCTCTCCTGTTTCTCCTCCCAGCACTTGCCATACCTATGCAGGAGAGCATTTAACCGGGAGGTACCGTGTGTCAAGACTTTTCTTCTCCTTTCCTTCTTATCTTCTCTGCTGAGAACAATGGAGGCAAGGTTTGCAGAGGGAGGTAATATCTTTTTTTAGGCTGACTCAAATAATTAGAAGAAAAAAACAGGCAGGCTGTTGGGTACATGAGCCCTCCAGCAGGCCTGAAATAGAAGCAGAAGTCTGCAAAGCTGAATACCAGTGGAGAACAATAGCGCCGAGCGTGACTAGTTGCGTTAACCAGTTCTGCCACCAAAAAACCATTCCCCAGCTGTTTCCCTTGGGCTAAGAAACCGCATCACCCCTCTGCTGAAACCCGCTGTCCTGAGACCACCCCACTGCTGGGGCCGAGGGAGCCACGCTGCCACGTGGACTGAGCCCTGGGCATCGCTCCACACAGCCTTCATGATACCCAGAGTGACACCACGGTACCCATGAGGGCATCCCTTGCCTCTCTGCGCCCTCTGCCTCATCCTACTGCTCCTAAAGTCCTGCCTGACCCCAGCCCTAGAGACACCGTCCCACCCTGTGCCCCAGGACCCTGGGGACCCTCCGATTCCAGGGACACTGTCCTACCATGGGGGTCTGGCCTGTTCCCTGGGGGACGCTACCCACTCCTGGGGACCCTGCCTGACCCTGGTGACCTCTCCCACCCCAAGCTCCTTGTCCCACCCCCGGGTACCCTGCCCCACACCACAGCTCATATCTCACCCTGCAGCCACCCTCTGTCCCCAGGGACCCTCTTCATCCCACGGACCCCTTCCCTCGGGCTCAGACCCACTCCCGCTCCCCGCATCCCCGTCCCGGGGCGGGGGGGGGGGTTTCCACCCCCACGCCCGCGGCGGGTGGGGCCGGAGCCGGGGCCGGGCCAGACGAGGGGGGGGGCCGGGCCAGGCGGCGGGGCCGGGGCCGGCGGCGGGGGCATCCCCGCCTCCTCGCTCTCAGCGCCGGAGCCGCCGGAAACCCGGCGTTTGCTGCTGCTGCTCCCGGAGAAGTTGGTGCGGAGGCGAGAGCGGCGGGGCCCCGGCCCGGCACCCCCCCACACACCCCGACCCGGCATGCCCGCCCTCCCGGAGCCCAGCGGTGCAGCGGGGCGGTGGCGGAGCCCTTGAGCCGGCGGCGAGGAGCGACCGGCCCCGGCTCGCCATGGAGCAAGTGAGTCCGACCGGGACCGGAACCGGGACGGGAGGGACCCCCTACCTGGGACGGGACAGGAGGAGAGAGGACCCACCCCCCGGGACGGGACAGGAGGAGAGAGGACCCCTCCCGGGACGGGACCCCCCAGGACGGGACAGGAGGAGGGAGGACCCCCCCCGGGACGGGACGGGATAGGAGCCCCTCGCTGCCCGCTGGGAAGGCGGGCAGAGGACAGTCACCGGCCGCTTTGGGCTTTTTTGGGGTCTCCGCTGGCGATGGGACATCCCCGGTCGCGGTCCGGCAGCGGGGGCAACAGAGGGGGACAGAAATGGAGACCCAGGGGATGGGGATCCCTCCTCCCAAGCAGCCTCCCCCCCTCCCGGGTGCGGTGGAGCCCCGGCGGTCGCTGGGGCAGAGCATCCCGAAGGAGAAGAGACCTCGTCGGGTCTTAAAAAGTTCCCAGCCGGGCGGGTGAGGCTGACGGGCAAAGGCGGGCGCTGCCGGAGGACGAGTGCTGGCAGAGTCGGGCTTGTTGAAATGCCACGCTTTGCTCAGGCCACCTTGTGCTGACTCTTACTGGGGTGTTGTACTTCCGTACTGGAGCTGGGCCTGGGTCAGACCGCAAGCTTGGCCATGTCCACATAACTCACAGCCTTCCCCAAGTCTTCTCCTCCTCCTCCAGCTCTGGCTGGGACGGGTTTAACTGGGAGAAGGGCAGCGGTGCTTCTCCTGGACATGGAGGTTTTCACGTCCATGGGATCACACCCCAATAATCCATCCCCACGCCGATCGATTAAGGTGCCACAAATTTGTTAGCAAGTTAAACAGGTCGTTTTCTCCCTTCATCTGGCCACGCAACTATTCCTGCTTCCTTTCCTTGCGTGAGGTTTTGCTGCTCATGCACAAAGAAAGGAGGAGGAGGACTTCAGGCTGTAGTCCATGTGATAAGAGTAGCTGTGGCTTGTCTGTCTGTCCTCTTCTCCCCCCCCTTATTTCAGCTCCCAGCATTTTGTGGCAAGAATGGGAGCTTTTTTAAAACAGCAGGGCAATGGCAAAGCAGCCCAAGTTGGTAGCGACTGAGAGTTGCTATTATTTGGCATCCATGAAATTAATCCACAGCAGAGAAACTGTTTCCAGCTGGCACCCAAAGGGGCTTCGCGCCCACCCCAGCCCTCGCAGAGTCCCTGGGGATCAGGAGCACGGAGGGCTGGCAGGGCTCTGCCTGCCCCACCTCCTCCCCAGCACTCACCGACTGGTGCACCGGCTTTTCTTCGTTAAGGATAAATGAATCCACTGGTGATTGCTTTCAGGAGGGGGCATCAGCTGCAGTTGCCAAAGTTTCACGTGGATCTGAGCAGTTTATTTCCAAGTGAGATGGTTTTGCTCCTGCGGGTCAGGGAGAAGTGGAAGTGCTGACAGCCGGGCCTGGAAGATAACGTGGAAAAGGGAGAAAAAGAGTTGAGAAAAAGAGTCTGGAGGTGCAGGTTGTCTCCTGGGAGGAGTTTCATCCATGCCTCCTAGGGAGGAGTATGTGATAAATAAGCTGCTTGCTTTAAATGAAGTTACTGTAACTGGGCAAGACACTTCTGTGCGCTATATGTAGTTTGTAAAAGCACCACCACTATTCAGCTGTTGGGTGGTTGGGGTTTTTTGTTTTGTTGGAAGACGTGGAAAGTATGTGGGTTTGTGGGCCCTTAAAATACAGGGGCAGAGAAGGGGAGAAATAACTGTGAAATAAAACGCTAATTTGGCATCTCTGCCGAGCTGCGAAACGTGAGTGTAAACCAGGCTGGAAGAGTGAAACTCATGTATCACTTATAATGCCACCACGATATGAATTGCAAAAATGGCTTGTATGGATTGGTTTGGGGAGCGATGCCTTTGGCATGAGCCAGCAATGGGATAACTCAGTTCGTCCCCTGTTTATGCTGGCTTTCTTGGCTGATGCCAGTGGGCTTCTTCTCATGGATTTACACCCGCGTCAGGAATGAATGCAGCCCAAGAACATCCCAGAAAGGATATCTCAGTATCTCTGGCAGAAGGAATACCCGCATAAAGCTGAATTAACAACAGGAACTCATCTCTTTGTGCCGTGCTCCGGGGTTAGTTGTGGAATCGCAGGCAGAGAGCGCGGGATGGACACAAAGCCCTGCTCTCAGTGCCCTTCCCTGGCCAGCCTCCTCTCGCCGATTCAGGGCAGGGGTGGCCATAAAAATAATCCACAAAAACTGTCAGGCACCATCTCCGAGGCTCTTCTTGCTTTCACAGGAAGAAACGGTCCAAGTTGCATCATCTGGTTTTTACACCCCTAACCTGCAGGCGAGGGATTACAGCAGCTGCACCCCCACCTTGCGATGTGCCGTGTGTGGGAGCTGCTGACCCAGAGCGCGGGCAGCTCAGCGGGGCACAGGATGGCACCCGTCACATCTCTCCTGTAGCGGGGACGGGAGGAGGAACCAGGCAGCTCAGGTGATTCCTGCGCAGTGCCGGGGACGGAGCTGCTGTCATCTGCTGAGACCAGCACTCTCCATCTCATCGTGGAGTCGTGGATGCTCTCTGCGGATGCTCCTGGGAAGTCCTGCCTGCTGTACTCTTCACAGGGAGTACTTTTATACTAAAACCAGAGGAGACAGGGTAGTTTTCATTCTGCAGAGCACTGGGAGAGGCCATGGGTAGACATATCTGCCGTGTGATTTCAGGTAGCCTTTCTGCCAGGTGGGGGGTAAAAAGAAGGAAAAATTCATCTACAGAGCAAAAAAAAAAAACACCTTAAGGAGTAAGAACATTTTGGCAGCTGTTGATCTGCAGTCACTCAAACAAACTCTTTGTACAGCTACATCCATGCAAAACTGCTACGAGGGAGGTTAAAGTCCATGCCCAATTATCTAAAAACGACATCAAAAGGGTGCTCGATCAGGAAACCAGCAGGTCTATATTTGTGCAGCAATTGATGTTTGCTGAAGTCGCAGATCACAACTGAATACAACTTCCTGGCAACCTAAAAAGTCAAGTTTAAAAAAAAACCCCATGCAGTCCCCCCTCGTTTCCCGGAAAACTTTTTCGTGCTCTGTCATCCTGTATTGTGGCCGTTTCAAACCCAGCTCGGTACAACTGAAAAAACTTCTACAAAGGGCGCCAAGGATGTTACAGGTTTCCGCCTGATTTTCTTTTAGGGGATAAACAGTTTATTTGAGTTTCTTGTTCCCGGTCTGCACCTGAGCCTACCTGCAAAGCCAAGCCTCTTCCCGAATTTAGCGGGGATTGGGATAAATGTGGGTGCGTAGGGTATTTAATCTTTTTCCACTTTTTTTATGGGTGTGAGTTCCCTCTTTAGAGTAAAAGCTCATCCCGATGGCAGCTGCTGTCCAAGGGCGTGTTTGTTGGGAGCGTGGTGCATGAAAACAGATTTGTTAGCAAGGCTCTCCTCCAAATTTTTGGAGCTGGTCTGTACTCACTTGCTCTGTCCTCACTCCCTTCTGGCCACGGGAGTGTCCAGCTCTGACTCCTTTCCATGCACGTGGGATCTCCTCATGTTATGGAACGTGATGTCTGAGCTCCAGCCACTTTGGTTTGTTTTGTTTGTTTTTTTCTTGTTGGTTTTTTTTTTTTCCTGCGAGGGCCTTTTGGGGATGGTTGGGGCTCTGCCTTTGTCGTGCATCCCTGCTTTGTGCGAATGCGCTGACTCTCTGCAGCGAGATTGCTGCTATTACAGATGGGGACGGGGAGGAAACGGGGCCTGGGGGGACTGCGGGGTTCCTGGGAGGAGGCTGGAGGATTTGGAGTTGGCCTCTCCTTACAAGTCACAAGGCCGGCGAGGTGTTTGTGTAAGGGGATTTGGCTCAGTGAGGGATTCCCCTCGCCTTCCTCCGGGGAAAGAGGCTTATTGAGGGGTCCGTGGGGTGTTGGGAGCAGCAGGGTGCTCCAAGGGAGGGGAAATGGGGATCCTGCCTTTGCAAAAGCTCTTCCACCACACTGGAGAGGAAGAAAACTCTCATCTTTAACTGAGTCTGCCGGAGAAGGCAGCCTGACTGCCCCCGCTCCCCGTCTTAGGTTTCCTGTCTCCATTTGACAAGAATATTGATATTGGATATTTCTGATGTTTTTTTCAAAGCAGGGAAGTTAAGCCTCTCCTGGTTTTTTACCAGGCCTGGAAAGCCAGCAGCCTCCCAGTGCAGGATGCTGGGGCTCCCCGTGCTGCTGCAGGTGGGCAAGAGCAGGCTGTGACAAACAGCAAGGAGCTAAAGGCAGGGCAAAAAAAATCCCCACTCTCGGGGCTGCTTTCTCTGCCAGTCCTTTCCTCTGCCTACAAACCACGCAGGAGCCTGCTGGGAACATTTTAGTGTGGATGTGATGAAGTCCAGGCCTTCAAGCTGTGGATTTGCCCACAGGAGTTGGACTGGGGACGATGACCAAACACAGAGACCTAGAGGAGAAGCTTGTAGAAGTGGCCATGGGCTAAAATGTGAGCATTGCTACTGATATCAGCAGGATCCATCCTGTTGGGGTTTATCAGAAAGCTGGAGGAGCAAAGTGGAGAGGAGGGTGCTGGTTTTCAAGGAGCACTTGATGCATAAGCGTGAGGGAGTACCTCCATGGAGAGGGGAGCAGCACTGCTGGGGAAGCGGAGGAGCAAGGTGGACTTGCCACCATCCCAACGGTGTCCCCAGGGGTGGCCAGGGTCCATGCTCACTCCCCAATCCTGTGGCAGCTCCAGGGTGGGAGCTGGTTGAGATTTCCTCTGGAAGATGCCAGTCTTTACCCTTGTGATGTTGTGGGGAGAGACCACGTGTGGTGGGTGCTGGGGTCTTGTCTGGGCAGCCTTTCTGATGACCTTCACTAAATGGATGGAAAGTGCTTTTCTTGTAATTCATTCTCCCTTCTGTCCTTGCAGGATACAAAGGAGGAGGCCTCAGAGAAACCAAAGCCTGCTCCGACCGCAGAGAAATACGGCTGGATTAAGAAAAGCAGTGGAGGGCTCCTGGGATTGTGGAAGGATCGTTACATCCAGCTACGGAAAACACAGCTCGTGGTCTATGAGGATGAGGTATGGCCACAGCTAACGACCTTGAATGGGATCGGGCCCTTGGTGACACACATTCCTGCGTTTTTCACTCTTCCCTCCATCCCATTCCTGTCAAAAGGGCTTCTCCAGTTATCTCCAGGAAGGGTCAATGCTATAAAGAAGAGACAGCAGCTGCATTTTAGAGTATATTTTGTACCATAAATATTTTAGCCAGTAAATATTTTGACAGTGTCACTGCCAAAAAAGAAATGGGGGCAGGACATCCTGTGAGAAGGCAAACGGAGCAAAGCTTTGGGCGGAAGCAGGATATGTGCTATGCGCTTTTTGGCTTTTAAAGGATAAAAGTGGTCTGTAGCAGCCTGACTTCCCACCTGCTGCTTGAGGGGACGACAGGCGACCCTGCAGCTGTTTGGCACCCCTCAAGCAGCTCAAATGGTTGCTAGCCAGACTTTTCATGGTTTTGTTTAGCAAACGATGGATGCAGGGTGAGGTTGTGAGTGCTCGTGTCCTCCTTAAGCAGGGACACAGTCTGGATTTGGCTCATCTTTTCCCTTTACTTGAGCCAGTACTGAGCAAAGGACCCCTGGGAGCCTTCTCCTGGACTTCCCTAGATAAATTGCGTGCCTTAAGTTCACGGCCTTGTTTAGAGCTGTTTCCAATCAAATGAGAAATAGGAGCCAAGCCAAATCTGTCCTGAATCTTCATGCGAGAAGAATGGAGAGTGCAGGGCTGGTCCTGCTGGGCTGCAAAAGTGACTCTTTCCTGAGCCAGGCCCTCAGTTCTTGGGCTTCTGCAAGAACAGGGTTTGTCCCAAAAGTTAGAAATTCCAGTGTGGAGCACAAGTTACAACCCAGAGAGGTTTGAGATTAGGGAAGGGTAAGTCTAAGCCCTGCTGGTTTATGGTGGCTAGAGTTTGTGGGTGCATCGTGATGGAGGAGCATTTCTCACTGCATGATCTGCACAAGGACCACGTGCCTGCGCGGTGTTTGACACAGGGGCATCTGGGTCATTTGTGGGCATCAGGATGATATAAAACCAAAATCATGTAAAGCTGCTGTGTGCTGTGTCAAGGGAAGAAGAATGGGGAAATGTTTCAGCAGCTGCATTGCTGCGATGATTTCAGGAACAACAGGACTGACAAACGAGGTCAGTTCTCTTTTTTTAAAAACATACTATTGCCTAATAAAGAAGATTTGTTACAAACAGTTTAGGTTAAAGGGTATTACCTCTTCCCATACACTGAATCCTCCTGCTCTCGCCGAATCCCAGAGCTTTCCAGAGGTGCTTGTTCTTAGTTTTGAAATAAGGAGTCAATGTCAGGTGATGAGGAGCTTGGAAGGCAGACAAAGCGATGGGGCTTTCCCTTACCCAGAGAGATGCAGCCCGGTCCCGCACACGCTTGACTCTGCAGATTGCTGCCCGGTGCTCCGGACACTTGTTGACTCCAGCTGAAGCTTCAGGAACTCGCATATTCAAAATCTATAAACATGACGTAGGTTTTTTTTTTTTAAAGGGCATGCCTTTAAAAACAAGATATATGGAGGCTCTCGTTACCACAAGGGAAAAGGAGGCTTTTAAAGTAAGATTAATTTTTACAGACGTTCAGGAGAAGGAAAAATCCCAATCATTTAAAGGGTTATTTTATTATCTCAACAAGGAAAATGGCATTTGTAACAACCAGGCATAATGTTTTCTGGTAGCCTGCGGATTGTGGTAACATCCTGTAATAAATTGCGTCTGTAAGCTACAGTAGCTACAAGGTCCCATTATTGTAAATAAGGGATCATGTTAATATCTATAGGCTATTAAACTGGCTTACAGCGAAGTCAAATGTCTTAGGAGAGGAAATTGCTACAAAATTATCTGGTAGCACGATAGGATAGCATGCGATTGTGCAGACTTACTACAGGGAAACTAAAGGAAATGGCAATTTTCTGCACTCAGGAGGGGTCCTGTTGCCACAGAATTGAGGCAGTTCATGTTTATTACTGCATTTATCTTCCTGTAACGTGAGTTAGGGCAGTGTTGCTGTCTCCATCTGACAATTGGGGAACTGAGTTTTTGAGATGAGAAGGACCTTGCCCAATGTCAAAGGAGGGTCTGTGGTGCAGCGTGCTGCGGTGGCTTTTATTTCTGGAGCTCCACCTGCCATTTTCCCCACTGGACCTTCTCCACATACCTGACCCTGGAGCCAGACACAGCATCCTAGACCATCCTGAGGCTGAAACAGTTTTAAATGGGATTGTTCAGTGCTTGCTGAGTTGGAGCCCTGGAAAAAGAAAGGAGATAAAGCCTCAGGCAACAGAAATACAAGCATCTTTCCGTGTGTATGCTAAGTTAGACCTACGTGGGTTAAATGGGAAGGAGGTCAGCTTCCATGTGGGAGGGCAGGTTTAGAGGCTGAGCGTTTCAACTGGTCTGAACCCATCAGATTTCCAGGAACTGAGCGAGTGACTTGGGACACTTTGTGCTTTTATCAGTCCCTCATGTGCTGGAGCCCTTCACAAGGAGGCGTTAAGCCTTTAGCAGTTGTTTCATATGCAGTGGATCTCGTTTATGTGATTGCAAGAGGCTGGCTGCTCTTGCAGCTGAGGTCTGTGCGTGCAAAACAAGAGCAGAGGGGGATGGCCAACGCAGGAGGCAGGCAGTAACACTGTACCCTGTCACCGGAAAGTACAGTCTGAGCAGAACACGAATACTGTATTTATCATCGTCAGTAGCAATCTCCTGGAATGCACTCCTGGCCTGTCCCGGGAGTGTGTTTCCCATTTGGCATCTGTTGGTCAGGCTCTGGGTTTGGTTTAAAGCGGAGCTACCTCCAGAAGGCAAATTGCAAATGGCTATTGTGTTACCTGGAGCAGATTGTGGTGGGGGGGAAAGTCATCCCACCGGGCTTCGGGTTTCTCTCAGCGGATGTGAGATGATGGGAGATGGATTTCTAGCTGTCTGCTGTGCCTCCATCTGCAGCACCCCACATCTGTACCCTCACATAAGCTAAGAACCAAGCAGGCAGGTTATTATTTTCTAAGGGGGCTTCTCGTCGTCTTGTCTCTGCATATTCTCGGCAGAATAAAAATTAAGTCCTCTGCTTAATTAAGCTCTCTGCAAAACTACAGATAGCAGCTGAAGAAGAGGCAATCCTATGCAGAGAGACTACACAAATCAATATCATCACTCCACGGATTAGAGAGCATCAGTTTTGGGTTTGTTTTTTTTTTTCCCCCTAAACAGTGCAGCAAGTGGTTAAAGTTGTTTTTTTTGCTGTTTTGGGGTTTTTTTTTTTAAAGCATATTATTTGACAGGGTCAAAAAATCTACCAAAGAAATCTTCTAGACTCCACTCAGTATTTAACAGTCGTGCAGTAACATCTGCGTTTTGCCCCTGGTAAAGTGATAGTTATACCCCAAAGTGATTTATTAAAACACTTTGAGATCCTCAGAAAGAGAAGTAAATTATTATTTCAGGCAGTCTAGACCTTGTACAGTGAATAGAGGGTCGCAGCCCATGAATGTGTGTCAGTAAAGAGGTCTTTGCTGGAAATTTTACCTTCATTTAATTAAAAATTTCAGTGGGACTTGCTTTCCCCTTTTTGTCAACTTTTCATTAAGGAAGTTGTTTGCCGAGTGTGATTCTTTGGTTAAGGTCATGCATTAATATGTTTAGGTGTTTAGTTTCTTCTTAAGGGCCAAGCTTCCAGAAACATACATGTTTAAGTCTCAGCGTCTACTCCACAAATTGGTTTTCTGCATTAAATCAGGAATGTAGGGGCTTCTGTACCAGGATTTTAAGCGTCTTATTGATTGTCCCTCGCAGCAAGCACAAAAGCAATTTGAAAAACAAGCCCTAAAATGTGTAGAGGAAAAGAGAAACGTGGCCTGAAGGGAATTCCCTGCCTTGGTTGGCAGCAAATGCAATGCCGTGGGACAGCCCTGTGAGCTGTGTGCCACAGGACCACCGAGCGAGAACTCAACCTTTGTGTCTCGGGATGATGTAAAATGATTGCTTTGGCTTCTTTGGGACACTAGAGACAGGAGGTTGTCCAGAACGTGTATCTGAGACCCATGTGTCAGGGCAGGACTCTGGAAGCGACCTTGTCTCTGTGTGATGCTGAGTATCCTCCAGGTTCCAGGAGGTTGGAGGGACCTGAAGAGCTGCGACAGGGTCGGGCCCTTCTGTCTTGATCTTAGTGGTGCAGGACAAACATAAAGGATCTCTTTGTGACCCAGGTAGGCTCGTAGAGAGGGGATGGCTGCTTGCCAAGGGTAAAACAGAGACAAAAGCCCCATTCTGGCGCTCCCTGAACTCGGATGCCTTTCCTTTGCCTCAGACATGGAGTTTTCTCATTTCTCTGGCTGCTTTCTTGCCCACTTTCCCTGAAGAGGATAACTTACTTGAGAAGTTCAGGTCTCTGAAATGAAGGAGCCATAGCTTGCATAGTCAAGCCAGTTTCCCTGGGAGAGAACCTACATGTCCTCACTGCCCTTGTCCCCTGGCTGGGCCAGAGTCCCCAAAGCCACCCCAGGGAGGAGAAGGGCAGCTGGAAGGCAAAAGGCAATGTCACAGCAAAACCACAGCTCTCCACCCTGCCAAGTCCTTCTTGTCCCCCAGCTTGTTCCTCTGCTCTTCTTGGGAAGTGGAGTAGAGCTTGCATGGGATCAGAGGGAAGGTTCTCCTCCAAGAGGCTGGAAGGATGGTGTGGACAAGGAGGGTGATGTGGAGCCACTGGGCTCTGCTGGGGGCAGAGCTGCTCTTGAGAGCTGGGAGAACGGGATGGAGTCTTCGTGCTGGTCTCTGGTCACAGTCCTGCTAAGCCACCTACATCCCGAGCCCAGCAAACCTCCACGTCGGAGCTGGTAACCGCACCGGCTGTGCGGCAGGGCTGTGATGTGGGCGGTCGTCCACCGAAGGCTGGGATGAGATCACCCATCCCCGAGGCATGTATTCCTGACCTCACCCTTCTCTGTCGCTTGTTGTCCGCTGAGGGGTTACTATTTCCATCCCTGTCCTTTTGCAGTGACATTGCGATACCAGGATTGCAGCAGGAGCCTTGTGCCTTCGAAGGGCTCCGTAACGTCAGCAGGATTTTATCTGCTGGGTTTTAAGTTTGGGCAGAATTAATCTCCTCCTCCTAGTAAACATTTTCCCAGTTCTCTGGTCACGTTCACCTACTCAGTGTTAAATGAAATAAACAGTCATGTCATTAAAATAATAAACCTAAATTAGATCCAGACGTCCCTCAGTGGCTCCGAATTTGCTCTGCGTACCGGCATTGGCTCTGCCGGGCCCCCAGCCCCAGATAGGGGGGTTTAGAAAACCTAAACACAGCCTGAGCTCTGCACAGCGGCTTAAATGTCAAGTGGTAAAGGGAGGAAATTCCCCGCAGCCCACTTCCCTCTGAACTCTCCATTCCCTGCCTCCAGCCACACAGCAGCTTCCTGGCTACGACATGTTTCCTCATCCCACACCCCTTCCCCGCTACGGGAATTGCTAAATACAAACTCATACGGGTACGAGGCGCTGCCTCGGGAGCGGAGCCTGAGCTGGGGATGGTCATGGCCAGCGGTTTTAATTTAGGATGGTAATAAGTTCATGAGGCGTGCTGACTGTAGCACTTTACCAGCAAGAACTGCCCCGCGATTCTCCCTGCTTATTTGTGTAATACTTAGGAAAAGGCAGCTTTGGTCTCTTCTGGGCTACTGAGACGTGAAGAATATTATCTGCCCAGCATTACGCTGCGATTCCTATTAGGGACGGCGCTCCACAGCTGAACTGAGCCACGCACCACGTGTGGAATTTTGGTTATGTTACTGGGAGAAATGAGCCAAGATCGCGGCCGGCACTCATCAGTGGAGATAACACCAGAGATAAATATTCCTTACTGAGACGCTGGCCCTGGCAGTTTTGCTGGCCGTACAGGACTGTATTTCCAATCCTAAGCATTTTGACAGCGCAGAGCGTGGCTGCGAGAGGAGCATGTCCCAGTCACACGTGGCTCGCACTGACCTTGCTGAGGCTTGGCACGGTGGCAGGGCTGGTCTCTTATCTCTGCTCTGCCTTGGGCTTCCAGGGGGGCTGCTTGGACCGTCGTGATGCTTGCGCTGTCTTCCCTGTGAAAAAGCAGAATAAAGTCTCCTGCGTTCGTTGTGGGGAGGAGGCAGTGTCGCCAAGCTAAGGGGAAGCCTGGGGAACGCTCTGAGATCATGCCAGGAAGGTTTATAAAAGTGCATCGTGTAATTCTTCCTTCCTCTGGAAGGACTGACAGCACGTTCTCAGCCTGTGGCGGGGCGGGGTGATGGGCAAAGACCTTCCCACCTTCCTTCTGCCTGAAGATCCCTAGATGAAGCCAACAGAGATGGCAGAAGCTGGTGTTACTGTCCACAACGTGTTATTTGCTCAGCCACTGTGGACCACTAGCCACAAACTGGCCTGTAGCTTAAAGACTAGGGTGTTTTCTTAGTGAGATGCCAGCCTGATTTATGGGGGCTTGCTGTCTATGTGCTGGTTATTTTTAAGGCAGACGAGCTTTTAGACAGATGCAATGGGAAGACATGCAGAGTTTGATGGCATATGATTGATTTCAATGCCTCCTATTCGTAATAATGTTTCATTTTCTCTCTGCAGGATGAACAGAAGTGCATAGAAACAGTGGAACTGGAGAGTTATGACAAGTGCCAGGAACTGCGTGCACTACTAAAAAAGAAAAACCGTTTCATTTTAATCCGCTCCCCCGGTAAGAAGGTAGGATTGCCTTTCTCATCACCCTCAAGTCTGCAGACTCCAAAATGAGTTCCCAGGCAGCTGTACTTAGAGCAGATGAAAGGCTCTGGGATTTAGCTCTTTGGCAGCTGGGAGAAATGACCTATAGCTGGGAATGGTCCACAGTGTGTAAGGAGGAGCGCTGCTGTCTTGTAGACTTTCTTCTTATGGGGAAAAGGTCTTCCTGCCACTCAACTCTTCCTCTTGATATTTTTCCTGCCTTATCGGTTTTTTTCTTCCAGTTGTCCCCGAGCAGTAGAGAATGACCCTTCCCTGTGGTTCCCCCATGTGTTCTGGGCAAGGAAGTTTCCCTGTCCCAGCTGTAAATGCTATAGCTTTGCTCAAGTTCCAGTGAAATCAGTGACACCAATCCATGTACTGAGACATTCCTGGAGCCGTTGATCTGAGAAACTCCAGTGCAAAGTTACTTGCAGCCAAACAGGTCCTAGGAGAAAAGATTTATTTTGCAGAATTCATAAAACTCTACATCTTTAGCGTCCTGCACGGCATCTGGTTAGATCCAGACCCTAACAACCAGACTGGTGTTGCAGAGAAGTTACACATCCATCTGAGCACTGACTGTACGCAAGGATACGCTTGACTTGCTTCCTATGTAGGTTTGTCATCACTACACATCCTTGGAAGTTCTCCTCAGTTCCTACTTACATGCTATCCGTTTCAGCATCTTTATGGGCTAGGATGCTTCTGTTGGTGCTCTGAGGCATTGCATTTTGACTTGCAGTCTACTTTAAATGCGATTTTATTGGCATCAGATATCTTATTAAATCTCCCCATGCAAATCTGCGAGGTTGTGAGGGACAAAACATGCTCATTTCCGTAAGAACGTGAACAGGCAAAAATGTCAACTTGCCTGCATTCCCTCATCTCCACTTTGTTTAAATAAATGGAGATTGTTTAGTCATTGTTGCTTATTCTTTCACTCCAGTCACTTAGTGATTACTCATATAAGACCCCAGCTGAGTTCAGAGCATCGTTGTGCTAAACTTCATTCAAAACAACAAAACAAGGACTGTCCTGCCCCAAAACACTCACATGGGCCAGGGTGGGGGTGGAGAGAGAGGGTGAATGCTGTTCGTTTTGCAAGTAGGTGCAATCCCTATTGGGAAGAAAAGTGATATTAAGCACCACACACCAAAGTGTTGGTAGCCTGGAAATTTGCACCCTGGGCTAGTGAGCTCCTGCTCAGCTCCGGATCCCAGAGCAGAGAGTTTCTGTGGTCCGAGTGGAGGTTTAGCATTTGTTTTGTAACTTGATTAATCAGGAATAATGCCAATTTTAGATTGAAAGTAGCTAATCCTGGCAATATGTTTTCCAGAATGCAGCTCAGTAGCTACAAGTGCACACCTATTCCCAGGGAGGCGAATAAAAGCCAGTGGGCTCAGAGATGAGCAGCACAGTAGGAATTATTATTATTATCTACAAATAATGTTACTTAGAAGTGTGTAAAAGTCGCATATGACTTTGCGCTGCTGCATGAATCAACAAGGGGTGTAAGACCTGCTCCTAAACTTTCATTTCTTGCTAGGAGGAAGATATGCCCAAACTCTGCCCTGAAATGGTAACTTCATCCTTTCGGCATGCTGGCAAGTTTACAGCTCCCCTGTTTTTCATGCCACTGATTAAATAGAGACCTAGATAGAGGCTACTTTTTATAAGGCTCCTTTGGTGAAAGGAAGGGCTTTTATAAATGAAAAGTTCCCTGTTTGTAGCTCCCCTCCCACCCTCCTTTTGGCTGGGAATCTGGTGAGGGTGTTGACACACAACATACTTTGGCAGATGTTAGAACAGGCTTTAATTAGGAGGCCCATGTACACAACTGTCCTTCTTCTGTTTTGACATTGCAGCTGTGGCGATAGATATCAGCTAAACATTTTCCATTTGGGAGGCTTGCTGCCATCCACCGTTTAAAATCACCCTGTGGACTGCCTTGCCAAGCCCTGCCAGATCTTGCTGGGTTTTGTTTTTTGTGTCCCCCCTCTCCTGAACACCATGCTGAGGAATGCAGAAAGCTTGTGGGACTTAGGAATGAGACAGGAAAGGCCACTGCTGTCTCAGCACACAAATAGGAGTTTCCCTGTTGAAAACAGGGAGCCCAGTTTAGCTGCAGGGGAATCCCAGTTTAAATCTTGGATGGGATATTCTTGAAGAGCAGAGGACGTGAATCAGTCAGTTAAAACTACTCTGCAGCTAGAGTTGCACCCAAATTAATAAGTTGATTTGCTAAACACTGGGTTTTGATGGATGTACTGCAGATTCTGCTTACCCTCTTCACAAGGATGATGTTTTTATTAAGCTGTGACAATATGAGCATGTCACATGCCTGCACTGCTGTGGAGCTGAAACAAAGTACTGCAGCAAGCGTGCAAAAGACCCCTTCTGCTTAGAAATCTGAAATGCTTCATTCCACCTGCAGCAATTAAATGAAAACTGTTGGATGCAGAGAGCTGAGCTTGTGAGAAGGGGCATCAGACTTGGCCTGGAGACTTTAAAACGTACTCACAATGCAAAAAGCATGATGCTTGGTGTAAACTGCCTGGAGACTACAGAGATTGGCACAAGTCTGGTATTCAGCAGGTCTGAAAGCCTTCGGCTGCAGGGAAGTCTTAAGAAGGTAGTAAGGGATAAAAGTGCATGACTAAGCGCTGCAGCTCCCTATGAGTCCTTTCCTAGCATGGCCAGGCACAAACTCCTCACTTGCAGTCAGGGATGGAAACTTCCATTGCTTATTTTTCTCTTCGTTGACTTTGGAGGCACCTGCAGCTGCCTTCACCAGCGGCCCAGCCTGGAAGCTGCAGTAGGTCGCAGTGAGGCACATTTGCCCTGCGCACGGAGGAGTCTGCTCCTGGGGTCTGCCAGTTTGGCAGAGATGCTGCTGCCTTATTCCCAGGGATGAGGTAGCTCTTGGTTCAGCTGCAGAAAACCACAAGAATCCCCTCACTGACAGCCCCTTGGCTTCCACTATTCCCTCCATGATCTAAGTTGACAAAATCATTTAGAAGATGACAGGAGATGACCTCACATTTGGCAGACAGACTCTGGTGAACTCTTGGTAGTTTAAGATGTTACTGACCCATCTCTGCTCTGGCTTCTGCTTGAGGTGACCACCCTGTACCAAAAGTCAGCAGGAGGGAAGACATTCCTTCACCTAAACCAGCAGTTCACAAGAAGTTCACAGTCCAGTTTGGCCCAGTCCCACTGAACTGAAGCCAACACCAGGCTTTGCACTGAAACAGCCGAGGAGCAAGGACAGGTTTCTGTCGCCCACCTCTGCTGCGGATCAGCTGCATCCAGCAGAATTGCTCAGCAAAGAGCCAGTGTTGGTAAAGGTCTTAGACTGCAGCTATACAAGTTCTCCAGAACTTGTCTGTCAAATCATTTAGTGCAGGTACAACAGATTGACTCTGAGAACACTTCTCTTTCCTGGAAAGCAGGGTCAGCATAGCCCTGGGACTGTCACTGCTTGAAGAGAGTGATGTCTCTGAGAAGACACAGAGCAGTCAGGGTCGCTGTGCTCGCTGCCATCATGGACAGTGATCCCGTGTGTGAGCTTCTTGTTGCATGGCACCAGCCAGTGATTCAGCAGGAGCTGACTGGCCCTGCTGTGCTCCGAGTTAACTGACAGTAAATTGCGTAGTCTGTATTCCTGGCTTACAGTGGTCACTGTCACATTAGGTTTAGCCATGACAGCTTTTCCTGGCATACCCGCCTGTTGTTTATGGCATGACTCAGTCTCAGCTGGCTTAGCAAAGGAGGAGAGCAAATGCGTTGCCCTGCCTGCTGCCCCCTTATCTTTGGTGTCACTGACTCTCTCTGCCTTAAATCGCTGCTGGAGAATAGAGCCTGCTTAGCGTTTCGTGGGGAGTACCCATCTTCAAGTGCATCCTCATATCTGTGAACAGAATCATAGAATTGTCTAGGTTGGAAGGGATGCTCAAATGAGGAAAAATACAGACAAGATAAATTAATTTGTTCCTTGTTTGTAGAGGACCTGGGGGTCTCAGACTAGTGTACAGAGCCCCAGTCGGTGGAAGGCAGGACTGAGACCTCCTCCAGATCCTTCCTGCCTCTCCTCTGCAGCCGTCTGCTTTGCAGGGAGCTTCCCCCGGGCTTTGGATGCACCTCCTCTCCCCAGTGCTGTGGCTGAGGACACGAGCCACAGATGAATGCAGACAGACAAGGGACTGCAAGGCAACAGAGACTCTGGCTGGCAGATATCCTGAGCACCGGCCTCAGAGCCCCAGCAGCCTGACTCTCCCTTGGTATCTGTGGGTATTGTTCTAAAAAAGGAGAAAAAAATGTTTCCAGAGAAAGATAACTGGGCATACTGGGAGGAACCTGCTGCGAGCCTCGAGGCTGTCCCTCTGTGGCACAGCCCCAGGGACTTGTGCAAGCTGGGAGCAGGGCTGCAGTGGCATTGCCCACACTGGCCCATCGCAGGGAGTGGTGTTCTGCGCAGAGTGGGGCTTGTCCTCCCTCACCCAGTCCATCGAGAGACTGGAGGGCTCTTTCTGCTGATGCCTTGGGTGCATCTTTCCACGAGTCCCCCACCATCTGTGGGGTCTGCCTTCGGTGGCCGCAGCGGTAGGTCGGCGTCACACCATGTGGCAGAGGGTTGCGTGCCAGAGGGACATCTCAGCTTCTCATTAAGGACGAACCATCCCCCCCCCGAGGCTTCGCTCTGCCCTGCCGGAGGGAGGGTTGCTGACACCAGTGCTTAGTCACAGTCTCGGAGGCTTTATCTGGGGGCTGAGAATGAGGCACAGAAAGTAGCATTGGAAGAGGAAGCTTGAAGCGAGGCAGGAATCCGTCCCTTGAACAACATGTACGGAGATTTCTAAACCCTGGTGCAGGCTGCCAGGTCTTTGCCAGGCAGTGCAGCAGCTCAGCTGCTCACAAGTAGAGCTTTCTCATAAGCTTTTTTATAATCACAAAGCTTTGGGGCAAAATCGTTTCTAAACAAAAGAAAAAGTTTTTAAGCACACAGAAAACCAGGCCTGCTTCGACTGAAAATCTGGCTGTCACTCTGTTTTGGAGCCTTGCCTTCCCTTAGGTTCCCTGGTTAGTGTGGCCCTTCTGCACCCCAGACAAAGGGCTCTTTTTCCTGAGGGCTGTGGTTCAGGCCCCAACCTCTCCTCTGAGCTCGCATGAAGACATGTGGTCTCGTCACCTTATGTGCAAACTAATCGAATAAATAATCTTTTCCCCAAATTGCTCCTTAACTCCCTGCTTGCCATGCTGGTTGTGAGGGTCTGGCACTTTGTCACTGTGATGTGCAGATGTAAAACCATGGCACTGAAGCGAGGAATAAAAGCAGAAGAGAAGGGCAGTCAGTTTCTAGCTGAACAGCAGGAGTGGGTACAAGGAGATCAGGCTTTAGTTCTGCAGAATTTCTGATGGTACCTTCAGAAGTTGCTGAGACTCAAAACAGCGGCTGCTTTGTTGTGCCATAAACAAAACGGGAGCTGCTAAGAGTGTCTCACTGTCAGCCACCATTAGCTTTGTCACCCTCATTTTATGCAGTCCCTGTTTTATAGAGACACTGCTGTGATTTCAGAATGCGGGGCCTCATTTACAAGAAGGCGGAGACTACAGCTTCTCTTGAAGGCAATGGGAAGGTGCAGAATACCTATAGGATGTTATATACCCCAAATCCTATTCCAAATGAGACCCTACTAATACATGTTCTGGATGAGCCTCTCTGTATCTCACCTCCCCCCCATAAGAGGTGGATGATTTCAGTTGCTCTGGAAAGTATTTTGTTAAGCCCCCAGATACTGTAGTGATAAGCAGCAAAGAAAAGACTGTCGGGGGAATCAGTAATTCTGTTTTCAGGGCAAGGCTTGACCAGAGTGCAATCAATAAGGCATATTGACCCACGAGGATAAAACACGAAAGGATAGCTCAGTAAGAAGTGCTGCCCCTGTCACTAGGGACGGTGCTAGGAGGAACATGCCCAGCAGACTCAGTTAGGACTGCCCTGGCAACGTTGGGCTTGTCTAATTTTTAAGTGCTTGGTTTTGCAACTTTGGTGATGTTCTTTAGCACAAGAGTATTTCTGTGTGCCTGTGCAGTGCAGATTAGGGCACCACATGGAGCTATTTGGATCCCAGCCAGTCTGCCATAGAGCCACCTGTAATGTGAAGATGATGTTTCTCTCACCTGAAGCGTGCACTGGGGCAAAGCTACATAACACTGGTGGGGCGCTCAGAGAACACAGCAGTGAAATAAATAACACCCTACCTATTTTTCCTGCTGCGGTTAAGAAGAGATTCGAAACTCTGAGAAAAGCCATGGGGTTGTCCTGGAAGAAGGGAGAGCTGGCTGGCTGGAGGACAGGCCATACAACCACCCACCCCTCCATATTTATTTGTGTCCCATGCTTCTTGCCAGCTCCCTCTTGTATGGCTGACTCTTAGGACAGCTAGTTAAACCCCACAGAGCGTGTGTCTGTAGCAGTGAGTACTGCTGTATTTCTTCATTTGCAAACAGAAAAGGATATGGTTAATTTTTTTCACTTACATTGGCCTTATTCCTCATCACGTCCATGCTCAGTTGAATCAGGGTTCATGCAGCCAAGGTCAGAGCCCCAGATTCCCGTATCAGTTCTGTTCTGCAGAGCCGCAGGAACAGGGAAGCAGGCAGAGCCTGCTGCACACAGCCTTCCCATTGCTTGCAGCCGGGGCCGGCGGGGGGGGGGGGGGGGAAGG